>JAJPUD010001416.1:68401-137424 GCA_023553655.1 Myrmecobius fasciatus | reverse complement strand
TCTCTCTCTCTCTCTCTCTCTCTCTCTCTCTCTCTCTCTCTCTCTCTTTTACAATTAGGATCAAACAGTATAAACCAGAGTACAGCAAATATGGAAAATGGAGTGAATGAAGGAACTACCAAAATTATTGCACCTTTGCCAGTTAAAAGGTTAGTGCACAGCACCAACAAACACAATAGATCATCTCTTAGAATAGGGATGCTATTTTAAATATCAGCCAAGGTAAGAATCTAGTTGTTTGATTTTTTTTTGAATAAAATTTGTAATTTTCATGAGTCAATAAGTGTTCTTCAAAGGTACACAGAATTACTGAATTGAGAGTTGGAAAGGGGTTCCCACACTTACAACAATGCTAATAATGACTTTTTTTCATGACACTTGCACATTTAGAAAACACTGTCACAGTAAATAGAACAATGTAAGCAGAACGAAAACACCAAAATATCAAAAGTAAATGTAACAAATTCTAAAAATCAAGGGAAACTTAAATGAAGAGATCTGAAAAGATACACTTCACATCTCTGGTCTGTCCCTCCCCCCTCCCCATTTACCGCCTTGGTAGAGAGATGTCTAACATGTTATACATTGCACATGTTTTTATATTTTCCCAATGTATTGATTTTTTTTCCTCTCTAAAACCAATGGATACATGGAATATTATGCTACTGTAAGAAATAGAAATCAATAAAAAATTATCTCCCATGAAATTCAAACCTTAAGGATCTTCAGCAGTAGAAGATTAGTCTATTTCAACATCATCCCTGTGGACAATATGTATATCTGAAGTGTTGCCATGTAAAAGTACAATGCCTGTCTCCTCTGAATTAGAAGTGGTTTTGTCACCTACAACTCAGAACTTCTTCACTTTCACTTTCTATCTCCCTCTCTCCTAGCATCCTTTCTTGTCTTTTTATGATTTATTTTTTTCCCTCTAGCAATGTGTCAGCAAATATTTAAGATTTCCCTTTTCTTCTTGAAAAACCTTTTGTATTGGGAACATGGTTACCAATTATACATAAAAAAACTTAATTGTATTCTATATATAATCAATGTATTCCAATACTCCGTGTTTTGTATCTACAATTTTATAGGCATTTATTATATCAGTTATATAGATCATACCTATTGATGATTTTCCCTACTTTCAATTTGCAAGTCTAAATCTTTAAAAAGCATATGATTTGAACCACAAATCAGCTCTACCTCTTGTAGTAAGTGACCTGCATAGTTTCTCCACCTTTGGTTGCAAAGTTATAATCAATCTGTTTTCAATATTGGTCATCTGGTGATATCCATGTAAAGAATTACCTTTTGAGCTATTGAAAAGGAGTATTTGCTATGAACAGGAAAGAGTTATCTTGACAAAACTCTATTAGTCTCTGTCCTTCTTCATTTTGGACTCCAAGACCAAACTTCCCTGTTATTCCAATTTTCTTTTGATTTGCAATCTCCTATGATGAAGGTGACATCTTTTCTTAATGTTATTTCTAGAAGATGCTGTAGATCATCATATAATGATCAGCTTTGGCCTTTTTAGCATTCCTGGTTAGAACATAGACTTGCATTACTTGAGATTGTACCGGATTATCACTTCCCATCCTCTTATTGGCTATGAGGGTTACTCCATTTCTTCTAAGGGAGTTTTGCCCACAGTACTAAACATAATGATCACCTGAATTAAAATCACCCATTTTCATCCATTCAAATTCACCAATATCCAATCTTTCCTTCTCCTGTTTGACCATATCTGACTAACAATCAGAAGAATGGCACATGACTGAATGACTGAACAACAACAGAGCCCAGAAATACCAGATATTAAACTATAACACAAAGCAGTAAGCATCACAACTTCCAGCAAATGATTTCAAAAGCACATTGGGGGGCAGCTAGGTGGCGTAGTGGTTGGAGCACCAGCCCTGAAGTCAGGAGGACCTGAGTTCAAATCTGGTCTCAGACACTTCCTAGCTGTGTGACCCTGGGCAAGTCACTTAACCCCAATTGCCTCAGCAAAAAGCAAAAAAAAAAAAAAAAAAAAAAAGCACATTGGGAAGGAGAAAGAAGAAAAACCTAGCCAATAGCCTTAAATGACTGGGTGAAATCACTAAGAAATATAACTTAGTTCTTAATCTACTTTTGAACCCAGCTTTCTGTTAAAACCCTTCTGTTTCTATCCAGATAATAAAGAAAGAAAAAAGAATCCATTTCCTTAGAATAACGTATACATAAGAAACTGATCTAATGTTACTGTTGTTCAGTTCAGTTGTATCTAACTCTTTGTGACTCCCTTGGACAATAGCAAGCCTGAACCTTCTATTCCCCCACTATCTCCTAAAATAACTTCAAGCTCATGTTCGTTTCTTTCATGACACTGTCTATCCATCTCATCTTCTGCCATCCAATTCTCCTTTGGACTTCAATTTTTCCCTGCAGTCTTTTCCCATGAGTCCTGTCTTCTCATGATCAAAATACTGAAGCTTCAGCTTTAGTATTTATCCTTCTGATGAATAATCTAAAATAATTTCTTGTAAATATTGACTTATTTGATCTTGCTGTCCAAGAGACGTTTTCAGGAAAGAAATGTTTCTTTGTCAGGAATTAGGAATAGAAATTCAATTTGGAATTTTAAGATATGGCCAGAAAATGTCAATTTGGATTGCCTAGATTTAAATATTGGACTAAAATGCATAGCCAGGGTTGGAACCCAAGCATATTCCTGTCCCTATAAGAAAGCAAATAATTGGCCTCAATAAGAAATTGCAAGTTTGACTCCTTTAACCCTCTCTTCATTACACTGTGGGTCTTCCCTGAGCAAGCTACTTATGCTTAAGGAAACAAGCCATTCAGTATATAGGAATTTCTTCCACTGTTTCAAGTCTAATTCTTGCTGAGTTGAAACAGCATAAGCAGAAATGAAAAACAAATTATCTTTGTGAGTGTAACAGATTATTTTAAGTCACATAAAGTTGACTGAAGAAACTTGCATATTAATTAATGCTTTTTTCAATTTCTCTTTTATGTGTTGATTTGGATTTTTCTTTTTCAATTAAAAGCTTTAAGAAGTCAAAATTTGAAAATAGCCCTGAAACCCAAAGAAGCAAAACAAATGCACCATGGGAAGAAAATGGACCTCAGGGGTAAAGTTTATCATTGTTATCATTTTCAAACATAGACTGTATCAAAGGAGATCATGAGAATAAGGGAATTTAATTGCCTATAAGTTAGCTATCAGCATGTAAATCATGAAGATCCTAAACCTTCAAGAACCAGAGTAGCTGAGTAAAAGTTTCAACAGAACATATAACAATATAAAACACTGCTGGGAAATCTTTACAAAAAATTAGTTGATGCTAATTAACCACACTTAATGGCAAGGTTATTCTCATTAGTCAGAATTTTCTTTTTCAATGACTATTTAATGGAAAATTTGATTGTGAATGTAAGAATTTATGAAGTGTATGTTCATACTCTACCAACAATACTTACAAGCTGGTTAAGTCAGTTAAGTAACCTTATTTTCCTAATGTGTAAATCAAAATGCATGTATTATCTATCTGACAGTTATTATGAGAGGAAGAGTACCCTTTAAAACTTTAGAACCCTATGCAATTATAATAATGCTTGTTATCATTATTACTTATTTTTAAAAGCCATGTTTAGCTTAGGATTGCTTATAACAAAGACGATTTCATTATGGCCTCTTGTCAAGTTCTAAGTATTTTTGGTATATCCATTTGTTAATTTCAAATGTTTATCCCTGCAAATAGCATTGTCTCATGTTGATTCATCTCTTTTGCTGTCTTTGCCAGGCTACAAAATTATATTATTTCTAAACAAAATGGAGTCTTGTAAAGATTTCTTTGGGTTGGGCTAGGCATAATTGTTATATTCTTAACTCCAGAGGACTCTACAACTGTTCCAATGACCGTAATAAATCACCAAAGTTTCCTTATTCACGGAGACGAAACCCATCTGGCAGTAGTGACCATGAGCCTGGACAGCCAATTAGGAGAAGGTAAGTACTCTAGAAGTGAACACAATCCCTGGCTTTTTCCCCTCACATTTGTCCATATGTCAACACCCTTTTACATATCCATCCATATATTTTTCCCCCATATTTTGAGCTTTCTTCTCTGATTTACAAAATCACCAAGCTTTACTTATGAGCCAACTAAATGTTTCACCAGAATAGCTCCACAAGAAACATTCATCAGAAATATGCTTTCACACCAATTAAACCTAAACAGTTTTCTAAGGGGTATTAATCCTTTCCAAAAATTACAACCAGGCTCTGAAATACTGAAATATTAATTAATAGTATAACATAACAATGAGGCTCTGACAATCTGGCTTTTGAAGCTAAGTGAAACCCTTTATCTTCTTGGGGACTAGAAAAGGCAGTATTAATAGTTTCTAATTATGGAATCAAATTATAATTTTTAGACATATACTGTCTGTATTAAAATATAGGATGAAAAATACTCAAAACTTAATGGAAGAAAATAAATAATTGTTATAATTTATATATCACTTCAAGATTTACAATATGATTCACAAATTTCAAATATACTCCCAACACCTCTGAGGGAAGTACTATTCTTATCCCCATTTTACAGATGAGAAAACTGAGGCTGAGAGGCTAGATGCCATGCCCAGGGTTATACATCTGGTTTAAATGTGAGTGCAATTTTAACTAAAGTCTTCCTGATTGTGCCAAGCGTTCTATCCTCTGTACCACCTACATACCTTTATGCAAGATAAGAAACTGTTTACTTCATATGTATAGCATTCCCTGACCAGGATCATGTATATTTAACTTGTACTGAACACAGCATCAAGATTCTAGGGGAAGGGGAACAGATCTGTTTGAAAGTGAATGTAAAAAATGTCAATAAAATAAAAAGAAATGATTCTTACTGTGGGGATTAAAATTATCCCATCTATAATATAGAGACTGAAGTAGATCTCTGAGCCAATGGCACTTTATTAAAAGTTCCATGGCCCCCTCTATTGAAGTGGACCTCAGATTTTCCTCATGATCTGAGGTGCCTCCTTCTTCCAGGGCCCTATTTTTATAAGACTAAAGGTCCAGTCATTCCAGAATAATTCCACTGATTGACATGTAATGCATAAACTAAAATAAGCAAAATAACATGCCAGCAGGGTCACAATTTGAGTGAAGTAAGGAATATCTCCATACATGATGGACAGGCTTCTCCTTAGTTTTGGGCAGGAGGAAATGGTACAAGTTATCTTAGGCAGTGACCTAAGTGGTCTTAAGATGGTCCTATGCTCCTATTGGACAAGGGATTTGTCCAGATGTACAAAAATATTTTAGAGGATTTTACATGTAATTGAATCATCTCTGTCATACTGGGCTTACCATGACAAGAAAAAACAAGGGTGGAGGGCCTTTAGTTAATTTCTTATAGTTAAGCAAGTGAACTTAGAATTTGTAGCTTATAGCTCTGAGGCCTAATATATAGAACTTTGATATAATTCCATGAAATTGATTTATGCTGATTGGAATTGAGTAGCAGTCAAAATGAATTACTTCTTTTTTTAATTTAATAATAGCTTTTAGTTTTTCAAAATAAATGCAAAGATAATTTTCTACATTCACTCTTGCAAACCTCGTGTTCCAAATTTTTCTTCCTCATTTCCCTCCTCCCCCTTTTCCCTAGACAGCGAGTAACCCAATATAGGTTAAACATGTGCAATTCTTCTAAACATATTCAAACGAATTACTTCTCACATTACTTATCTAAATTGCTGAGCTATAAGTGTGAAGCTCTTTTTTTTTTCCTACCTGCCACCTCTCATGACTTCATTTCTAAGATCCTTAACCTTCCATCTCCCAACTCTTTTTGTACAAAGTTAATAGCAAACAAACTAGATATAGTTTTATAAAACTCTTTGCTAATGTTAATGATTTTAAAAGTAAATAAAAGCTAGATATCTGAATGTAGCATTATTAGGAAACAATTCTGAGCTGTATACTGAGACTGAATTAATCTGTCACAAAAATAAAAATAAAGAACTGAAAGAGGAGTAATGGGCCTTCCATTTAGGGTCTGGGAATCTGGAATGAGCCAAATGAACCCCAAAATAGCACTTGCTTAGAGATTAGAGATTGTTTTGTTTTGCTTTCTGTAGATTGCATAGTTATCTATGCATAACTTTGCATAGTTAAAGGGTTTACAAAATACCTCCTGTTAGTTTGGTGTCTGAGAGGTATTCAGACAAGAAAATTTACATCTAAGAATATTGAGGATCTTATGTCTTCTATATTCTTTTAAGTTATTTTACTAATTAGCATATGTTTTGGTTCAGTCCAGAAGACTCTTCATGACCCTATTTTTTATGGGGCTTTCTTGACAAAGACTGTAGATTTATTTTCCATTTCCTCTCCAGTATCATTATTTTACAGTTGAAGAAACTGAGGCAGAAAAATTAAATGACTTGCCTAGGGTCACAGGGCTAGTAAATGTCTGAGACTGCTTTTGGACTCAGATGTTCTGACTCCAGGTTCAGTACTTTATCTTCTACTAACCTAAGTTAGTAGAATACTTGTGTAAGACAAGCAAATTAAAACTTGATTATAATGATAAGCAGCTGAAAATAAAATAAGCAAGTCAAATGGAAGATGTTAAAGAGGAATTCAAAAATCAAATAAGAGAAATCAAGGAAAAATTAGGGGGGAAAAAAGCAATCCAAGAAAATTACGAAAAGAAAATTAACCAATTATTTATAAAGGTCCAAAATCTTAAGGAAGAAAAAAACAACTCCTAGAAAACTAAAATTAGGCAAGTGGAATGGAATCATGTTATAAAACATCAAGAAATAATAAAAATAGAAAAATAAAAGAGAATCCAAAACATCTCATTAGAAAAATAACTGATTGATTTGCTGAAAAGATCTAAAAGAAACATTATAAGAATTTAGACTACCAGGAGTTTTATGATCAAAAAAAACTTTGGATTATAAGAAATTATCAAGGAAAACTGCCTTGAAGTTCTGGAACAAAAGGGTAAAGTAGAAATAGAAAGGAAAAAAAATCTGCCATTCATCACCTGAAAAAGATCCCAAGAGGAAAACTTACAAGAATGTCATAGCCAATTTATAAAACTTACCCAGCAACATTGAGTATTGTACTGAATGAAAAAAAAATGGATACTTGAGAAACTAAAAGGCTTTCATGTATTTTTAACAAAAAAGATCAGAACTCAATGGAAAGTTCAGTATAAAAGATCTAGAAGAAATATAAATAAAACAGTAAAGATAAATTATATAAGGCAGTCATTCCAATCAAACTCTAAACTTGTTATATATGATCTTTAGGTCATATACATAGGTCAAAAATTCCAAAAACAAATGTGAATCCTATCCAAACCCAGAAAAGGAACTGATAAAGTCTAAATATAGATTGAACCACTCTCAATTACTCTCTCTCTTTTATTTTTAATTTTTTTGAGGGTTTTTTATTCTCATTAGGATGGGAGATCTATGTTTTCTTTTACAACCTAAAATTTTTGGGAAATGTTTAATTAATAATTTATTAGCAATTAATAAATTATCATTTAAATAATAAATTAATTATTTAATCATTTACATCAATAAAATAGGGAAAGGGCAAACTAATGAATTGTGTATGCAATTAAATTTTTTTAATGCCCAATTAAACACTGAAACTTAAAAGTGAGATTAATAAAATTGAATGTAAAAAAATTGAATTAATAAAACAAGTTGGCTATATGAAAAAAAAAACCCAAAAAAAAGATAATAGGCTAATAATTAAAAGAGAAGAAAATGAAACCACTAGTATCAAAAATAAAAAGAGTAAATATACCATTAACAAAGATGAAATTAAAGCAATTATAAGAAATTATTTTACCCAATTATATGCCAATAAACAATTTAAGTGAAACTTAAGGATATTTACAAAAAAATATAAATTGCCTAAATTAACATAAGAAAAATAGAATATCTAAATAATGCATGTGGGGGAGAAAAAGACTATAAAGTTATTGCTCTGTATTGGTCCAGAACACTGAATCTTTTCCTATTATCAATAGGACTTGCCCTTGGGCACTCTTCCTATATAACATAATTAATTCTGACACTGACAACCACGATTTGCCATTAACTTGGATCAATTCAAGGAATTTGAGGTAGCTGAGTGGTCCCTGAAACGCTTAAGAGTTGTGTGACCCCAGGCAAGTCACTTAACCCTAATTGCCTCAGTTTCTTCAGCCATATAAAGAATTGGAGAAGGAAATGGCAAACTATTCCAGTATCTTTGCCATTAAGAGTCAGACATGACTGAAAGGACTGAAATCATTCAAATCATTTTAGGCTTAATGGTCATTCTGTGTAACTCTGTGACAGAAAAGACATGGGCCGAGTTTTAAAAAGTCATCTCTTTTGCTAATGGTAATTTCTGATTTGTCTTTTCTTTGCTGACTGATCATAATCTACTTTAACTTACTTATTTTTTCTCCCTCAGGAAAGCTCGTAACAGTGGTGAAGACTCAGATCTAAAGCAAAGGAGAAGGTAAAACAAATAGAGAATTAATATAGATTGTGTAGACTACTAGACAACTTTTCATCTTGAGCAGTAATAGTAATAATATTCAAATTAGAACATAAGGGATTAATACCTATGTTAGTCTTTAAAATTTTCTCCTAAAAACTATTTCCTAAGCTTTTGAAAATGTGTTCAGCTTTTTCTCTTCTAGTTTGTTAAAGATTCTTCAGTAATTCTGTTTAATGCACCTTTGCTCCCTGATGTGATTTATATTTTTACCTCCTCAAATATTGAGAATAGCTATGTTCTTGCTGCTGCAATAAGGCAACAAACTAAATCTTCCTTTTCTCTTCTTTCTAGGAATTTTCCAAAGATGCTTGATTTTAATTGAAGAAATATTAACTTAGGCAATGAGAGCTAAAGCTTTTGGTTTTTAGTGTTTATATTGTAAAACAGAATTCTTGGAGGTGTCAGGTTTTTTTTGTTTTTTTTTCTTCCTAAAAATAATACTTGTCCTAATTTTTCTGGGTATTTTTTTCTGCAGATCCCGGTCACGTTGTAACACAAGTAGTGGTAGTGAGTCTGAAAATTCTAATAGAGAACATCAGAAAAAGAGAAACAGGTAATGTTTTGATCACCATAGTTAACTCTGAAATCAAATCCTGTAGTTGTCAATTATATTCCCCATGTACATTTAAATCCAATATTCCACCTAGTAAGGAGAGGGACTTCCTTATAGTAGAAACCAAAAGGATGCTATTTTGATCCACCCACCCACTCAAATTACCCATAACATTAACTCACTCCAGGAGACTCAGAACTGTGCTAGTCAGCTCTCATCTCCAGAATTTGTCATAGTCTCTACCTACGGTTGCTTCACAAGTATTGATCAAGATCCAATGCACATTCAAAATTATCAGCTAGGTGAATGCTTGGGCTACCTGCCTCCATGTGCTTAGATCTTGCTCCTCTCTCAAAGACAACCTTAAAAATTCCAGGGTTCTCAGCCAGAGGATCAAAATATTCCCTTATAATTTACTCAGGGATTCACACCTGAATACATACAGCCATATTATCTTAATTTCTCAAATCAGATACTTGCTTTCTAATACTTACACAGTCAAAATACTCGATTAAGGCATGGCTTTCTAACATTATTTCAATTACCAATCCCAGGTAACTCTCCAAACTATAAGCTCTTTGCTGAAAGTGGGAGACAGGAAATATTATGGACAACTTTAAGCCCTCTTATTTATAGCTTCTCCCTCTTTAGTGTAATTCAAAAAAACAGTTACAGTTCCTTCTCAAAGATTTCTTCCACCTATAAAAATCTTCCCTATAAATGGAAAATACTACCATGGTCCGTTGATTATCTTTTTCCTTAACTGGATTGTAAAACATTGCAGAGATGGATTGTCAACCAAATTTTTGGTTGGGGAACCTTCCTCCTAATGACACCTTTTCCTGCATGTGAGATATATATATATATATATATATATATTGTCAGGCTTTAATTTTCAACTTAAGAAAGTGTTGAAGTATTGTTTGTTCTTTAAAACATATCTGTTTTCTATTCATGAATACAGATCTCAACTCATCCATGCTTTAATAAGTCATTTCATGATTACTGTGGTCAAAGTGCTTCATCATTTGGTGGACTTTCTTGGTACTGGCTCTTAGATGAAAATCTTTCAGATGACTCCCCTAGAGAGGATCATTTAGGCCTAAAGAGCCACTGGCATAGTCTTTAAGAACTCAAGGTAACTTGGGACATAAGGGTCCTGAGGCTATAATATAGCAGAGTATGATGGGTCAAGTTAAAAAGAAATATACAACTATATACAATACATATATCTACATAGCTGTTTACATGAATGTATAAACATAAGTATGTTGTTGTTGTTGTTTTTAATATATATATACTCTTATATCTGTCTGGACTCTAATCTTCCCTCCAGTAAAATCCTAATGTATAAAGCTTCTGGAACCTTAGTACTGCTCACACTATTCTTTGTTTATCATAACAATTAGATTCCATTCTGTATTTCTTATTCTTTTTGCCATCTTTAGTAGATATATTTTAAAATCTCAATTGGTTGATCTCTTTTAGACAACTCTCATTTTTCTTCCTCACTTGAATTCTTTCCCTGAATGACATCAGAATTTCATTCTGAATCCATATCCAATTTACATCCTTCCTCTGTAAGTAATCCAATTTACAATCTTCTTTGTAATCATCTCTTCTCAAATCTAGAGCACATGTGAGATTATTCATGGCTTTCTTCTGTATCATAAACTTTAAAAGGGAAATGAGGTTATTTCACCCTAAAGTTCCCATTATTTCTAATCCAACTGCCAGAGTAATGTTCTAATAATGAGAATAAGATTCAGAATATAATTTTCCTTTTGTTAGGAAAGAATGAAATTATCTTTCAAGCAAGTCAACAAGTTATTAGAAGGTTTTGGAATCACTGAAAGAATCAGGATAGAAGAAGAACCTCAGTTTCTATTCTCTACCCATCTCTATATCCTAAAGGAGAATCATGGTGAGGGACAAAAAATTTAGATAATCAGTGTCTTAATAACATCACTGGCATAGCAGTGGTTCCTAACAGTATCTTCATCAGAGCCAAGGACAAATGAGATACAATCAGGAAAAGCATCTTTAAAACTCTTAACAAAGAGGCCAGAAGAAAATTATATTACCTAATTGGAATATTGTTGTTTTTGTTGTTCAATGTGTCCAACTCTTCAGGAACCCATTTGGGGTTTTCTGGGCAAACACACTGAAGTGGTTTGCCATTTCCATCTCTATCTCTAGCTATTATATATTATATAATATATAATTGAGGAAACTGATGCAAACAGGGTTAATTGACTTAACAAGGTCACACAGTTATTGTCTTCGGCTCATGAACATGAGTCTTGAGGCACTCTATCACTACACTACCTACCTGTCTCCCTAAGTAGAATAAGTCAAATTAGGCCAAAGAAGCTCTTATTTTGAGAGACATGGAAGAAAGCATGATATACTGGAGATGGATTGGGATTGGTTTGTTGCTGTGGTTGTTTGTCCTTCATGCTCAAGAGGACCATGACATTAAGGAGGTGACACCATCGCATGCAAGTGAATTAGATTTTAGAGGGGGAGGGCTGTGCAAGGTCACCTGCCTCACTTTCCCTTTTAGAGCCATCCAGTGGCAAGATATAGATCAAGCTGACTGGAGATGGACCTGGGTACAATGGGAGACCTTAACCTTTTTAAACTAAGGTCTTCACAGGTCTCAGTTTGACTGAGGTAACATCCATTCGGTAGCAATTGAAGTGAAGAATGGTCTCTTTCACCTAGTCAAATAAAAATTCTAAATCAGGGAGGGGAAAATCCTCAGGGTTTCTGGCCCAAACTGAAATGATTGCTATTTACATTCACTCTGAGTCAATCAAGACCCAAACAATGATCAAATGGGGCTTGGCCTGGGATCTATTGTTGGCCAATTTTTTATTTATTTATTTTTTGGTGGGGTTTAAGGCACAGTGCTAAAGAAGAAAATCTAGTTAAGAAATCCAAGAACTTTAGGAGGGTTCAGTGATAAAACAAAAAATTAAAGAGCATTTGTAGATGAGGGTATGATACTCCATGTGGATAGAGGGAAGGGGAAGAGGAAAGAAGGAAGGAAGGAAAGAAAGAAGAGAAAAGAAAGGAAAAGAAATGAAGTTTCTTTACTAATCAATTCCAGTTGGGTCTCCAGTGGGGCAGCTCTACTCAACAGAAGTTGTTTGTCCTTCATTCTCAAAGAGGACCATGACGTCACGGAGGTGATTGGATTTAAGTGAGGGAGGTATCTTTTTCTTTAGAAAAGTATCTGGGGCAGCACTGGGGCACAGTGGATAGAGCGCCAGCCCTGAAATAAGGAGCACTTAAGTTCAAATCTGGCCTCAGACACTTAACACTTAACACTTCTTAGCTGTGTGACCCTGGGCAAGTCATTTAACCCCAATTGCCTCAGCAAACAAAAAAAAAAAAAAAGAAAAAGGTATCTACATTCCCCAGCTGTTAGATGCTGCGTAATGGCTTAAATTCTGTAAAGAACCTGAAAATGGCTTTAGCTGCTCTGCAAAAGATCCTATGGGGGAAAAAGTAGCACTTTGGGGAAGGATCTGGAAGTCACTTTGTAGATTGGGAGATTGGTATTCCAGCTGCGACTCAACCCTAAGTTCCCTTTTCCCACAGATAGTATGGGATTCTTTGAGAGTTCTCTCTCTGGATATGTTTTTTAACTTTTCCCAGGAATTCTGCTTGAAAGGTTTTCCTCTTTAATCTGGTCAAAGAAAAGACATCTGTGAGGGTTTATGACCTGTAGGTTTAAAGAGATAATGACAAGTCAAGTTAACAAGTATTTATTACATGCTTGCTATGTGCCAGACATTGTGCTGAGTGGTAGGGAGGCAGAAACAGCCCCTTCTGGGTCATATTCCAATAAGGGGAACAACATGCAAAAAACTCTACAAAACAGATACATATTCATAGATATGATACACATACACACATATGTATATATCTGTTAATTTGGAGGTAATCTTAGATGGAAGGCGGCAGTAGGTTTAATGGGAACTGAGAAAAGTTTCTTGCAAAAGATGATATTTTAGCTGAGACTTAAAGAAAGCTAGGGAAGCCAAGAGGGAAAGATGAAGAGGTGGAGAATTCCAGAAATGGAGAACAGCCAGTGAAAATGCACAGAATCAATAAATGTACTGTGGTGTATATGTTCATACATCAAAACAGGTGTAACTTTCAGGGCCTACATTTGTTAGGGTCTGGGATACATATAATGAGTTTAAAATATGCAAGCTGAGTATTTGCTGAGATACAGATGAGTATCTGAAGGCCTTGTAAAACCTGAAAATATATTTTAAAAAGAGAAAAATCAATCATAGCTATTGTGAACAGAAAATAAGTTGTTTTTTTAAACACATTTTTTGTTAGGATAAATCTTTGCTTGCAAAAAAATTCCTTTCTGCTCCTTCAGTACCTTCAGGAGCTATATCTAAAGAGCAATTTTAAAACAGATTAAGACAATTTGAGAGCTGAATATGGTGTTACATGTCTGTTATTTACTTTTATTATTTATGAATATGGTTAGTCTTTAGGAGAGGGTGGGAGCACCAGGTTCCATAAGAATGGACAAGCCATACCAGGTTAGAAATAGTAGATGTTAAAATTCCTGTGACAGTCTATAGTAAGATTAAGATCAGGCTCATGAGCAGTCCTTGTATTTCCAGTCTAAGTGAAATGGGGAGACCCAAAAATAAAATTAAAAAGTTGAAAATGCAAAGAAATCCTGCCAAAAAATAATAAGCATTTTTAGTGTGTAAAGGCAAAGATAAAGCTGAAGTAGATAGTGGCATCTATAAAAGAAAATAACAGTGACTTACTGGTAGTAGAAAGAGGCTGTAGTTATTTAAAATAAAATAAAATAAGGGATCACATAGAGAGTTTTTTTTTTTGTTTGTTTGTTTTTTAATATAACTTCCCCTAACCTAATATAAGAGATAAACATCTTACCAAGAACTCTATGTACCCAGTGATGAAGCCAGGGAAGGTTTTTATTCACAGTCTTGCAAGGCCAAGTGTACAGAAAGAACTTGTGAAGTGCAAAAGCACAGCCTATTATTCCCGATCCCTGAAGGACAATTCTCTCCCCTGATTCCCCCACTGACTGGCTATAACAGAGATTATAGCCTATCTAGAACACCTAATCCCTCACCTTAATTACATTTCCCTTTGACATTCACCTTATTTGGATGTGTATACAGCTTCTGCATCTACTAGCATATTTCTTACTCTAATTTATAGCTTCCCTCTATAAGTTTCATTTCCTTTATTCCATGTTAGCCTAACCATGTAACTCTGTGGAAACTAAACCTTCATCCAATTTTTCACACCTAACAACCTCAAAAGAAGGAAAAATGTACCACATATAGTAGTCAAACATGAATAAGGGATAAAAGTCTTATGGAAATAATATCAGAGAACTCCCACTGGGCTTGATCTGCTTCACAGGCTTAGGTGTCGGGACCTAGACTTTGTCTGAATCTACAGAAGCTGGCAAGAAGTAGAAAATATGGGTCCTGCCCAGACACATCAAGGCAATGGAGTGTGTGTGTGTGTGTGTGTGTGTCTGTCTGTCCTACAGGACAGAAGGGCCCAAGGTAAAGGGGACTAGAATCCAAGCTGTAGTCAGTTTACTCTGGATCTTTTCAGAGCCTACACAACGTATCGCCCAACTAAAGAAAGCTTTTAATTTAAGAGAAAAGATAGAAATTGTAGCACTGGAAGGAAGAGGTGACAATGAGGAATGAAGCCAGAGACAATGGACTGGAAACATATGAAAAAAGTTGAAAGACTGAAAATTTCAGTTGAGAATTAGTGGGTGTAATCTAGCTCCCAAGTAGATAAGTCAACAGTGTCACTCATAAATACAGAAATCAAAGAACTTTCTTAAAAGTCCAAAACAATGCATAAGAATTTTACAGTAAAAGAATGTGAAACAAAAACTCTCAATAAAAATGAAAATTCTGTATATTCCTTAAGGATCATGAAATAGTAGCAAGAAACTCCAATATCATTCAAAAGTATAATAAAATTTTCATAGGCATCAGGGTGGAAATAATGGAGTAAAAAAATCAAAGATCTAGAACCAGTTATGGTCCATTGGACAGTTTATTTAACTTTTTTGTATTTTTCCTCCTTTCATATCTATCACTTATAATACACAGATTTTATTAAATTTAAATGGAATTATCTAAATTTTAAGAAGGAAGCTACTGCTCTTCCTATTTTATTTTTATCTTTGTCCATTTCTCTAGATCTTGTGACAAATACTTGTCTTTGGTTCAAAGAATACTTGAATGCAAGGTTTAAATTTTTTAAATGGAGCTTTAAAAAAAAGTTTACATATGCTCACATATGTATAGTCATATACTTTTTGTTTTAGAAAAAGAGAAAATTCTAAGATATATATAAATAAAGATAGCATACATGCCTCAGAGTTTTATTAATGACTTTTCCTTTTTGTATATATGTCCTTGCCTCATATTTCCCCTTAGAACTCTTCCTTCTGAAAAGAAAAATAGTGAAGCAAAACTAGTCAACAGCATATGTATGTTACATATATTTGGATACGCACACATACATTTACATCCATTTATATCTGTTTTCCTGGTGAGTACATTCTAAGACAACAAGTATTGGAATTTCCTTCTTATGCTCCAACTTTTAGATGCAGGAATCTAAAAACAAGATGCTAGACCCCAGGGATGTTAACTTCAGTTGAATGTTTTTCTTCCAGGTTAAGACAGGAGAATGGCATGGTTGATTCAGTGCCTCAATGGGAAGCGTCATTGAGACAGCAAAAGGAAAAAAATGAAGCCAGCTCCAATAACAGGCGATCCAGACACAGATCACGCTCGTATGTGAAATGTTCTAGCACTTCATGTTAACAAAAAAAAAAAGCATATTTATTATATGTTGAATCAGGCAGGTCCATTTTTTTGCATGTTTATAGTTTTCATAATGGATTAATTGAAACTGATTTATTCTGCTGTTTTTCTTCTTTTATATATTCAATTGCCCTGGTTTCCAATAACCATTCTAAAGATTCAAAAGTAGTCAAAACAAACTATTCTCAGGATGAGAGAAAAACAAAGGT
Organism: Myrmecobius fasciatus; assembly: GCA_023553655.1. Taxonomy (NCBI): domain Eukaryota; kingdom Metazoa; phylum Chordata; class Mammalia; order Dasyuromorphia; family Myrmecobiidae; genus Myrmecobius; species Myrmecobius fasciatus. Next base: position 121,188 of record JAJPUD010001416.1, on the reverse strand, counting down.
AGATGCTCAAGTCAAAAAAAAAAAAAAAAAAAAAAAAAAAAGCTTTTTAAGAATTAGAAGACCTGTGTTGAAATTCTGTTTTTGTATATTCATTTACTACTAGTTTAATTTAGGGTAAGTCTAGGAATTATTAAGATAATAGCTGCAAGGGAAAGGGAGTTGGGAGAACTCCTAAGATGGCAGAACAGATGACAATGAACATTCTACTTGAGCTCTATTATCTCTAAGTTACCAGAAATTTTCCAATCTATCCTATCCTTGTGGAGCTGTCTCTAATTTGAAACAGCCTCTGCCTCTATAGAATTGTAATATAAAAGATGTCTCACCAAAAGTAAGCTCCCTAAGCAGCTGAATGTCATTTGCTCTTTCATCTAGGGAATTCTACTAATTCCTTTTCCCTTGTAACTGTTTTATATTAGCTTGATCATGTTGAATAAAACCAAAATATAATCTTCCTCATTTTGCTAAAACTTAGAAGTGGTGAGAAGGAAGGGGGGAAAAAAGCCATTAGATTTCTTTGTTGTTTTAGGAAACTAGAGGGAATAAGTCACTGTAGGAAACTCAGTTGTAAGCAGACATGGAAAAACATCATTAGTATGGATGGCTCATTTGTTGTCGAGGACCTCAATTTTGTTTTATTTTGCTTAAATAACACTTAATCAAGTTTGTAATCTTTGCATAAAGTTCATCAATTCTCCCAAACCTTAACACTTGCTGGTTTTGCCAGATTAAAGATCTGTACTGACAGTGGGCCAAGTGAAATGCGAGGCTTTCTGATTGATTTCTGATTTCTGTGATTACAGGAGAAGCCCAGATATCCAAGCAAAGGAGGAGCTGTGGAAACATATTCAGTAAGTATCATAACAAAGGTTATCAGGTTATTTGTAAAGCTTATAGTAGAAAATCTAGCCCACCACTCAGAAAATCACCATTAGGCCAAATCCTGTTTATGTACTACTTATTTTATTAAAATTATGTTCTAATAAAATAGCCAAAATATTATTGTTGCTGATACAGAGATAGTTCCTGACCACCAATCTAGAATCATGTAATTTGTAAAGCACATAAGACACGCCAACTAGACCCAAATAAGCACTGAGGAAAATTGTGTTTGAGACAGACAGAAACAGACAGTCTCAGAGAGAGATAAATACAAAAAGATAAAGATGGTGTTCAGCAAAGATTATTTTTTTATTTTCTTTTTCTTAAAACAGATCCTTGAATTTGAATTTACAATAATCAATTTTTACGTTTGACATTACAATATGTTTTAACACAGGATACTAGTGAGCCAATAATGATCAATGTCACTGTCTTTGAGGCAATTGCATAATTATAAACTTTGTTCTCTTGCCTGTTCTCTTCCAGGAAAGAACTTGTAGATCCTTCTGGATTGTCAGAAGAACAATTAAAAGAGATTCCTTACACCAAAATAGAGTGAGTTAATCCTTGAAATTAATTTTCATAAAAGTCTGAGGAATTCTTAGTCTTCTAAGAATTACCCATTGTCTCATAACTGTTCTAAGTAAAATGAGACTTGTCATTTCTGTGAATTTTGTCTTTAATTTACACTTTAATTAGAGGTGAAGTTGAATGTGAGAACTTCCCTTAAAACCAGTAATTCTTGTTTGCAGGGATATGAATCACCATCAGTTTTTATCAGTTGCTTATTTTCTATCTTAGAAACAGCCATGCCTTTAAAAAACTATAGTGAATTTTTACTAAGTGGAAAATTCTTTAAAATTATCATGTGAGCAATAATAAAACCTATAATCTTAATTCCTAATATTTAAGTATATCACCCACAAATTTCAACTGAGGATGCCCAATGAATACCCATGTTTCAACATATTAAGCATATTTCTGGAAGCCTCTTGGAATCCTCTATCTTCAATCAGTATGCAGTGTAGCAGATATTGGCTCTCTTTCAAATGCCCTAATTACTCAATTTCTCAACCTTCTTACTTCCCATGAGCTACTCCTCCATCCTCCTTCAACCACATACAAAGACAATTATAGCTTTGATCTTGCCTTCACCCACAAATGTAGCACTTCTGTATTAAGGAATTCTGGAATCTCTTTTTCGAGCCATACATAAATATCGGCTTTTTACTTCTCCTTTTGCCTTCCCTTAAAAATTCCTCCTTTTTATTTGCACTATGACCTTTAATCCCTTAACCCCTCATTTCTCTCCTAGGTCATCTTCCCTTCACTATCCATTCTCTCTTCTCCCCTTCTTGATCCCATGGTGAACCAGTTTAATTTACACTGTCCTCCTTTATTGAATCCCAAACCCCCTTATCATATTACTGATTTTGCCCAGCCAAGACTCAGCCTTGAATGACAATTTGCTACCTTTGCTCCTACACTTGTACTGCTGAACAAAGATAAACAGACATACAGCTGTTCTAACTGGGTCCATTACAAATTTATGTTACACAACTTCAATTCTTTTGGTTGCTAGGCAATCTTAACCATACTTCCCTAAACAATTCATTATCCCATGGAGAGAACCATCTGCATCCAGAAAAAGGACTATAGAAATTGAATGTGGATCACAACATAGTATTTTTACCTTTTTTTGCTGTTGTTTGCTTGCTTTTTTTTCTTTTGATCTGATTTTTCTTGTGCAGCATGATAAATGTGGAAATATGTTTAGAAGAGTTGCATATGTTTAACCTATATTAGATTACTTACTGTGTAGGGAAGGGTGCTGGGGAGAAGGGAGGGAGAAAAAATTACTGATTGATTAATTTACTATTTGATTGAAGCTAGATTTAAATTCAGGTCTTCCTGGCTCCAGGTCCAGGGCTCTATCAACTGCAACATCTGGCTGCCATATACTGCCCCTTTGGTAAATTTTCATATGCCCTTCCTAAATGAATAGATGCCTAAAGAGTATAAAATTGAAAAGTGATTGCTGCAATTGTACCCATTTGGCATATTTCATTTAACACATCTTCTCAAACATTTTCTTTGTCCTCCTCAATTTTCAATATTATCTGAATTATGGACAATATGTGATCAAAAGTTCAAATCATGCCTTTGCCACTTTCTATCTTTGTGACTTTGGTCACATCATTCTACCTCTCAGACCTTAGGATATTGGACTAGACAATCTCTAAGGTCCTTTCCAACTCTATGTCCTCTATCTCTAATACTCCCAACCATACTCCCTCTTTATCCCTTGAACCTCAAAAATGTATGTAAAGAACTTGTGCTTCTATTCATTTCAGAGCACCAGCTTTTCTCTCACTGACGCACAAAATATTTATCCTTTTATTATTTCCTTCAAGAAACTCTTTGTTTTTAAAATTAGAAGTAAACTTTTGTCCTACTAAGCAATAGAAATTGGCAAAGTACTTTTTTTACCAAAGGCTGGATTTTTCTTTTCTCTCTCTCTTGTTGTTTGGCTAGCTAGCAAGTAAGCCTGTTGTTTCTGATGTTAGTGCCAATTTGGTCTATGTTTTAGATTCATTCTTTTTAAGTTTTTTTTTTTAAATGCACATTGTTTTATGAATTATATTGGGAGAGAAAAATCAAAGCAAAAGGGAAAAACCATGGGGAGGGATAAAAAAACCAAACCAAAACAAACAAAAAAAAAAAACAGAAAAAAGAAGTGAACATAGCATGTGTTGATTTACATTCAATCTCCTTAATTCTTTTTCTGGATGCAGATGGCATTTTCTTTCCAAAGTCTATTGGGATTCCTTTGGATCACTGAACCACTGAAAAGAACCAAACCTTTCATAGCTAATCATCACACATTCTTGCTGTTACTGTGTACACTGTATTCCTAGTTCTGCTTGTTTTGCTCAGCATCAGTTCATGTAAATCTTTCCAGACCTTTCTATAATCAGCTTATTCATCATAATATTCCATTACCTTCATGTACTACAACTTGTTCAGCCATTCATTCTTTTTCCAATTTTTTGCTACCACAAAAAGAGCTGCTACAAACATTTTTGCATGTGGGTCCTTTTCCCTCCTTTATGATTTCCTTGGAATACAGACCTGGTAATGGCACTGCACAAAGAGTAGATTCATTCTTGAAATTTTATTTTTAATTGATGCCCTTTATTTTCACATTACATTGATTTCCAAATAAATCCCTCTCTTCCACTCAAAAGTAACAAAGATTTTCAAAGAAAAAAGCTCAGCAAAATCAACTAAGACAGAGATTATCTGAAAGTATCTTCAATATTTCACACCTATAGTCCCCAACTGCAATGCACTGAATGTGCATTTTTTCAAATCTTTTCTGGGCCAAGCCCAATCACTATAATTACATGCTTTTCAGTTTCAGTTTCTTCTTTCCACTTACATTATCATTGTTTTTCCAGTTCTGCTTACTTCACTATCAGTTTATATAAATATTCCTGTGCTTTTTTTGAATCCTTTATATTCTTCATTTCTTCTGATATACTAAATTCTATGTTTATATATCATTTTGGTCATTCCCAAATCAATAGGCACCTCCTTTCCAAGTTTTTTTTTTTTTTTTAAACCAACTTATTCCATTGTGATTCATTCACAGATCCATTCCATTGTTTTAATTCGGTGGCAGGAGACAATTCCCTAAAACATTTCATTGGTTTTCCAAAATCTTTAAAGATTTGTTTCATCTGTATCTGTATATAAAAATGTTTTTTTTAATAACTAACTTTTGAAATCTAAATATTTTTAAGAGACAGAATCAGTGTCTCACTGATCAATTAAAATTCTAAGTCATATTTCTTTAAAAATCAAAAGAGAAATTTCAGTTTAAAGTCATAAAAATTCTTTCAAGCACATGATCTATTTGTTTATTTTCATGGATTTGTATTGCTTTTTCAGAACTCAAGGTGACCCAGTTCGCATTAGACATTCTCATTCACCTCGAAGTTACCGCCAGTACCGCAGATCCCAGTGTTCAGATGGAGAGAGATCAGTTCTATCTGAAGTGAAGTAAGTGTGTTGGTCTCATCATAGTCATACTTTCAGGAGCCCAGAATTTTGCTCAGATTTTAGACAAGGGACTAATTAATAGTCCATTAGTCTACAAAACCTTTTATGGAACCAGACTCTGAGTCAGAGACTTTAGGAGAAAAGGAGCAAGCTATAAACCTATGCTTTTTAATAAATAATGCCTTAAAATTTGGCAAACCTATAAGGTGTCCTTACCTTTGCAATGGCTGGACATATACTTGCTTAAATAAAACATTCTTTTTGTATTGTGTGCTTCATGGATATTTTAAGTATCTGTCTTGTCTTGGTGTATTTATTAATGATCTCCTTGTTTCCTGTTCTTTAACATGAATGTTTTATTTTTAGAGCCAACTAGTTGTGTCTTTTTTATGTTAAATTGCTAGGAGTATACTGGGATAACCAAAAACTCACTGATAATTGCATTTGGAAGTGACATATCATCAGTAGTCAATGAGTGCATGCTTCTGTAATTGTCTTACAGGTTGTGTACTGTATTAAGAATGTTGATTTCCAGGATAGATCTCCAATTCTTAGTGTTCATGCCAAGCATTGATGTTTTAAAGGCACTGTTGTTTAACTAAATATAATCAAAACTTATTGGAACTTTTCATTTGAGGAATTGAAAAATAAAGGGAAAAGGTTCATTTTGCAAAACATCAGCTCTCAACTCTTCTTGTTGTTGTACCCCACAATGTCTTTTGCCCCTTCAAATCACATCTCAATTATTTGCTAGAAAGTATGATTATTATAGCAGTGACAAAAAAATGTTCTTGCCATGTTTGACAAATTGATTTATTTGCAAGGTTTAAAGATATTCGAGGAGTGGAACGATTAATCTGCAGGTTCTATATGGTAGGCATACTTGGCAATTATCTACTTACAGCAGAGCACTGAATTTGCTTTTAGTAATAAAACACTTTAAAAATTAAAAAAATAAAAGTACTTTGGGGCAATTATTTTAAAAAATCATTGCCTTAATCAATTTGAGAAAAGTGGCTTTGATACAGGGTTATTTCAAACTATAAAGACATTAATGGTCCAGCCATTTGTATTTATCAGTTAATAGAGAAAATAAGCAAATGACTCTAAAGTAGACCTACAGATATTGATGAAAATTAAAATACTGTGAGACAAAGAAGCTTAGGAGAAAGAATTGTGACAATTATTTTTGATGCTCCCTACTCAAATTAATCAGCATTTATTTAAGTTTTAATGTTTTACTTAATTTAGTTTACTTAATGTTTTGATGGGCATGAGTGATAGTAAATTAGGCACAATAGTATTAGAAGTTATATTAATGCTGTTAGGATGAGATATATGTTAGGACTAAATAACCTCTTATGTGAGTGATATTGATATTACATTTAGTGATATCATTGTAGATTATAGGATAAAAATTGTATGATTGTCTGTTACAGAAATACATTACATTTAATCCTGAAACTTGTCATGGCAGCATCAATACCTGTTACTCCTATCATTGTCATTGTTCAGCCCTGACCTTTCCTTTCATCTCCATCACCAAAAGTCTATTGACAAAGTGGTTAACATAAATAACTTAATCTTGATCCTATTCTGCTTAACTCACTAATCACTGATAATTTGAGTATCAAAATTATCTTCACACTTCTACTATACTTTTGTCTAATAGCATGTTTTAATTTTTGCTCCTCAACTAGTTCTAAGAGTCCCCCCCCATCACGCTATAACCAATTATGAAACTGTCCTGCTTCATTCTATTTCTAGTGCTCTCAAGTGTATGAAAATAGCTAGTCCCCAAAAGGGGGTGAGCCCTAATCATGATCTTGGATTAAATAAAGGACCCCCAGACTCCCTAATAGAAAATGCTTAGAGTGCTTCAGTGTGCTTTTGCTGCACATTGGATCGGAATTTTGATGTCATAGAACTCTAATCTAGAAGAGGAAGATAAACTATAGTGTCTGTCAGTCCTATCACCAATGAATTGTGTCCACTTTTTATTCATTTAACGTTTTTCTAAAAACATAAATCTGAAGTGAGGATAAGCCAAAATGTAGACTAAATGTATGGAAAAGATATTCAGGCAAAGGGTGATAATAAGAAAAGCACTGGACTACGATAGGAAACTTGGGTTTTAGACCTGGCTTTAACTCCTGAATTTGTCTGATACTTCGTTTCCTTATCTGTAAAATAAGATTTTTCTAGATCAGTTGTCCTTGAATTTTTCTAAGGGTGGGGAAGAGCATAAAACACTTCAATTTAAACAAAACTTGGCAGAATCCTTGTAGTAAAATCATTTAAATTATTTTTAAATGTTTCTTAACATTAAAAGGCTCATTAAAAAACAAAAAACAAGCATTTAGAATACTTCATAGTTCCTTGCAGTATAGTTTGAGAAACATGGGAACAAATGTGACTCTTATGGTCCCATCTGACTTTGTATGATCCTAGCTTCCAGTCATTCCTTCTAAACCTGATTTTCTTTCTACAGTACAAAGACTGATCTTGTGCCCCCACTTCCTGTGACTCGGTCTTCGGATTCACAATGTTTTACTGGTTCTACTTCCTATCAGGTTAGTAATAATATAGTTATTTCTCTTTTTAAATTTAATTTTAAAAGACACCAAATAAAATGAACATTTCCGTTTACAAAGCAGACCTGAAAATGAGGATAATGGATAAAATTGCAAATGAGTATAAATACAAGCTTCTTTCAAGTTTATAATTTCACCACATAACTCTCAAACCTTTCCAGCTTGTCTGTACCTACTTCTGGCCTCCCTTCTTTTCTCTACTATATATTTTAAGTTGTTTCAATTACCTCCTTTTCTTTTATTTTTCTTTTTCTTTATTTGCTAAGGCAATTGGGGTTAAGTGACTTGCCCAGGGTCACACAACTAGGAAGTGTTAAGTGTCTGAGAACAAATTTGAATTCAGTTCCTCCTGACTTCAGGGCTGGTGCTCTAACCACTGCACTACCTAGCTGTCCCCCTTTTCTTTTTTGGGGGAAACTTCCTTCCCAATCTATATCCTCAAACTGTTAAAAAAAAAAAAAAAAAAAAAAAGAAATGCACGCACTTGGTAATAATTATACATATTCAATTAAATTTCTATATCAGCCATGTCCAAAAATCCATTCTACATCTTGAATCTATAAATTGCAAGTTATAGCATAGAATTTTGATTGGTCATTGGATCTAACAGTTCTTAATTTTTTTTCAAGGCTGCTCTTTCTTAAGTGTTATTATTACATAAATCTTCCCCCTAGTTCTGCCTACTTTACTCATCAGTTCATTTTTTAGCATACAGTAATATTCCATTATGCTTATAAATCATGTATTCAACCATGATAGACATCCTCCAGTAACATTGCTTGTAACAAAAAATTGTTATAAACACTTTATAGATCCCTTCTTTTTTTCCCACATCCTTGAAAAAAAAAAAAGATTAGTAGAGCTATCTTCAGGTCAAAGGGTATATAATTTAGTGACTTGGAGGGATTGTTCAGAATTATCTTCCAGAACAGGTAGAACAAGAACCAAGCATTCAATATCAGGCTGCTTTTTTCAGAGCCCTCCCAACTACTATCAATCATTTTTCTTTCCTGACATCTTTGTCTCTCTAATAAATATCAAATTAATTTACATTTCTCTAATTACTGGTGGCTTGATAGTTTTTTCTATGACTTCTAACAAGTGCTTGTTCATATCCTTTGTTTATCTATCAGGGTATGAATCATTCTATTTTAATTTTTATTCTATTCCATTTTCTATTTGTTCTAACCATTCTTATCCTAATATATATGAATTAAGTTCTTATAATCTTGGATGACTTTTGTAAGAGAAATTTGCTTTTTAGAATTTTTCCCCCAGTAAATTTCCCTTCTGATTTTTATTTCATTGGGTTTGTTTGTGCAAATTTTAATTTTAATTCAATTTAATTTTATGTGATCAAAATGTTAATGTTAATTCATTTTTCATTTGTATCCAGTTCTTCATGACCCCCTTTTTTGGGGGGAGGGCCAACTCTTTGCAAAGGTACTGGAGCAGTTTGCCATGTTCTTCTTAAGCTGATTTTACACATAAGGAACTGAAACAAACAGGTTAAGTGACTTGCCCAGGGGCAGACAGCCAGCATATGTCTGAGTCCATATTTGAACTCAGGGCTTCCAGACTTTTAGCCTAACCTATCCATTGTGACACCTGGCTGTCCCTACAATAAACAGAAATATGATAAAAATCAGAGAAAGTCCATAATGCTTAAAAGTCCCATTGACAATATCAATATTTAACATATACACAAGGAATGCAGTATTTAATTACTTAAAAGGCCAGTTAGAGAGAAATAGCAAAAACTGTAATATTGTGATGTCATTTATCCCTGTAACTGTAATATTGTGATGTCATTTATCCATGACAAAATCAAACCAAAAATACAAAATATATAAACCTAACCAATGGATAAATAACTCAAGAACCTGAATTTTTCTCACTGATCACTGAATGATACTGGAAAGGAATTTTTAAAATTTTCAGAAGTTTGTCACCCCTATACAAAAACTGACCTCATCAAAAAATGTAGAAAAACTACTAAACACATCATTTTCTGATCACAATGCAATAAAAATTATATTTAATTGACCTTGAATAACAGTATGGAGACTTAATAATGCAATTCTAAAGAACTAGTGATTCAAGGAAATTAATTTCGTTATGAGAAATCTTACGGGATACATCTAAAATAGTCCTTAGAGGAAATTTTTATCTCTACACACTTTCATCAAAAGAATAAGTGAATTGGTTATGCAGTTTTTAAAAATTAAAAGTAGCAAATTAAAACCCCCTAATCAAAGAAAAAATTCAGTAAATTTAAGCAGCTAATCAAACTGTGGAGGGGACACGAAAAATTAAACTGATACATAAAACAAAAGAAAATTTTTCTTTCAAACAATATAAAATTGGCTAGTATGATTAAAAAGCTGAGGAAGTTTTATAAAAATGTTAAAAGAATTCACAATTGAAGAAATCATAGTATCGGAAATTATTTTGCTTAATTGCATGCTACTAAACTTTAAAAATCTTATTTAGCCCAATTTCAGAAAAAAAAAAATTGAAAAAAAAACCATTTATGAACCCTCAAAGGAAAAAAAGCTAAGATGGATTTACAAGTGAATTCTATCAAATGACCAAGAATCATTAATTCAGCAAGCCATAACCCCAACTGCCCCTCAAAAAAAAAACATTCTCACTACTCATCCCTATATATCCTGATAATCATCTTGTTTTACCTTGCTTGGAATGGTAAAGCAGAAGCAAGGTAGTTGAGTCAGCTGAAACCCATTTAGATAAAATACTGGAATCCTTTAGATTGTTTAGGTACTTTCCAGTCTCACTTTAAAACAGGAGCATTCTTACATGTAACATTCATAAATAGCCACTTTATGTGAAATCTGCAGAACCAGGAGATTATACACAGCAACAAGACTATACGATGATCAATTCTGATGGACATGGTTCTCTTCAACAATGATGTGATTCAAACCAGTTCCTATTGTTCGATGAAGATAAGTCATATACACCCAGAGAGAGGCCTCTGGGTACTGAGTGTGAACCACAACACAGCATTTTAACGCTTTCTGTGAATATTTCCATGCATTTTTTTTTCCTTCTTAGGTTGGTTTTTTTTTCCTTCTATTTCTGATGTTTCTTTTGTGTTTTGTATTTTTTGTAACAATTGCTCACCTACAGTCAGGTGATCCATCCCAAACTCAAGTGGTTAACATCAAAAAACATTTTCTTTTAATTGCTTTCAACACCCTCTAAGATATGTATGAATTTTTTTTTCAGATTAGAATTGGTTCCAAAGACAGCCTGATACAAGAAAAACCTCAGCTATCTACAAGCAACTTGGATGGAAAACACAGCACAAAGATAATAAAGACCATACAAACATCCCACTTCAAAATAGACACTTGATCTGTGACAAAGTATTAGTATTGTTTAATCTGTAAATTATGCCATTACCCTAAATCCAGTGCTGCTTTAGCACATCTTTAAAATGTTTTGATTTTAAGTCCCAAAATATTTGTAAGATATACTGTTCTGTCAATCAATAACCAAGGCCAGATGTTTCAGAAATGGCCTCTCTGCTGCAATCTCTAGGCTTTTCTACCAAGCTAAAACTGAACATTTTACCTCTAAGGACAGTTTTCTTGAGCTCAAGCAAGCAACTATCTTGTCTTCAATTCATGTTTTCATCATTTAGACAATTAAGAATGAGCTCTAAAAATCAGAGATACTGTTTTAAATATTCATTTAATCTTCATGGGCTATTTATAAACACTTAAGTTGCCTTATCCAAAATGTCAGCTTGTACCCACCCACATTCTTTCAATGTCAAGAAGCCACACCCTTGTTATGATGCAGGGGGCATACCAGAGTTCCTTTGTCAGTAAGTTAAGTCTCCAAGGATAAGAATAGACAGAATCCAAAAAGCCAGGTATCTTAATAGCTTTACCTGGTAGATGAATGACCAACTGGGAGAGGGGAGATGGCGCATTTCTCAGGAAAAGTACTCTTTATATAAAGACAAAGCAACATACCAAGCTTTACTTTAAATTTTATTTTGTATTTTTAAAAAATCATATTAAATAAAGGATAAAATTACCACAGATGCCAACCATGCCCTTGTGGAAAGCTGAATAATCCAAAACCACTTATCCAAATCCAAAGCCTTTTCTATGATAAAAATCTTAGGTTACTTGTGGAATTCAACAGGAACATAAAATTAAGATGAAGTAACTTCTCTGGAGAGTTGATGTATAATAAGGATTATGGCCTTTAAGAAATAAAAAAAATGATTTTAATTAATTCACATTGAGACGAGACAGTTGCAACATGACTAAAACAAAGACTGAATTTGCATGGCAGGTTGTAATCTATGAGTGGGATAGAAAATTTAACTGAAATCTAAACCAAGACTTGAATCTTAGTCTCTACATGATGGCTATAAAATTCAACCCACAATTTTTAAAAATTCCAAACATGGGATGTGAGATTTGGACATAAATACTATGTCATCTAGAAGTCATTCAAAACACAGCAACTATATACAGCTCAGTTTGGCTAAATGGTATATGGAATATTGAAGGCAGTTACAGGCCTGTGTATTAGCACTGAAGAAAATTGGACAAGACAAAGCCCTATGGGAGAACCTGAACTCAGTCATAGCAATAGAAATAGAAAAAGCACTGGTGACAAGAAAACATCTGAAAATGGACAAGATTTAGTCAGATACTAATAGGAATAAGGGATAGGAAGGCAATTTAAGAGAGATAGACAACTGCTTGCAAAATAAGAAAATGAGTAAAAGGCACAACAGAATATGAAAATATCTACAACATGCTATCAGAGGCACAGAGGCTTTGCAAGGCATTGATAAATGGGCAGAGAAGCAACTGACAAAAGGTACCATACAGATTATGATAGGAAACCCTGTAACACCTATCAAAAAGATGAAAAACCATACCTTATTCACCACGGGAATCCACAAAAATGCTGACAGCAGCAGCTTATTCTGGTTTTTGTGTCCTTTTCCATTTTATCTGAATAGAATCAAGGAAAGAAAGGAATAAACCAACTGGCTCTAAGAGGGGATTCTCCTTAAGCCCCTATACTCCAAAAGTGACTTGTTACTTATACAGCACACTCATCAATGGAACAATTCCAAGGCAAGAGAAAAGGCTGCAAAGTGTTTTATTTCTGCCTTTTTTGACACCACATCCACTAGTGACCAAAGTGAACGGGCAACACAAAAGGCAAATCCCTACATTCTGTCTACCAAACACTTGTAAATGATAGAAGGGCACAGACTTACATTTACATCAAGAAACAGTGCACCCCACATGATAGAAATTGGAACTGTTTGACTTAGAACGTTTTTTTCGTTCCTGAGGCAACTCTTGCACTAATACAGTGACAAAAAGAAATATGGAATGATTTTAAGTAGTTTAAATCTACTTTTGGGGAGATCTTAAAACATTACCGTTTATTCATGGATTTAAACGATTTGGACACATTCTGGATTCCAGGGAGCCACGGAATGTACTACTGGATTCAGCTTCTTGCCATTTTCGAGCCTAAGAAAGGACATTTTAAAAAATCAACTCACTGTCTGTGAAAATACTTGGAATTGTGCCTTTCCTTCTCCACCATCTATTCACTGTGTCCCGTGTACAAATATTTCTAGTCTCAGGGGATTTTGCTGGAACTTGTTCTAATCTGACTTCATAATTATGTCCATGGTGCACATCTACACCTCCGAAAACTGTAAACTTTACAATTCAAGAATTATTTTAATTTGTTAGTAGTCTAGTCATAAATAAATATTTAAACGTGTTAGTGCTTCTAGCTTTCATTTCCCGCGCGGGAAGTCGGTGGTTAAGCACTCACCAGTACTTCCCAATATCCCCCATTCGAAAGGTCCTTCAGGGCCGAGCGATTTTTCTGTATCCCCGGAAAAATAACTGGCACATAAAAAGTGCTTTAATAAAAATTTAAATAACGACCGAGTTAAATGGTTCCCGCTTATTTTATTTTAACCAAACCGCCACTCGTTAGTAAAACGGACACGTACACAAAAACTGCAGGGGGTCCCACGTGGCGGATGCAGGAGAGGTAAGAGGTTACACAGACCTGAATGCCGTGCATGGGCTTTCAACCCCGGCTACATATCCACGGCACGGCGAAAAAGCATTTACGCGCAGACTCAGACCAGGGGCGAGGCAGAGAGCAGTTAAGAATCCCCCAGCCTTGCCCTGCACCAGCACCGACCACCGCCCAGCTGACCTCACTATAATACCTACCTCAGGGGGGTCGCGGGCTCACCCCCAAAGAACTCCAACTGCGGAGGAACTTGCCCCCGTGTACCGCAGGGGACCATGCCATGATAGGGCCTGACTCGCAGATACAGCGAGAGAGAAAGAGCGACTCTTCCCGGTGGAAGCGGAAAAAGAACGCTCTTCCTTCCCCGCAAGGCTTTTCTACCATTGGAAGGACCCATTAGATCGCGGGGGTGTGCAACGCGGACTGTTCCATTTCCACTATTCTCCACAGCTCCTCTCTGGCCGGAGGGAGAAATGCTTATTGGGAGAAGAAAGAGGGAGGAGGGAAGAGGGAGGAGGGAGGAAGAAGGGAAGGAGGAGACTTGTGGGAAAGAATTTGCTTGTATATAGTTTGCCTAAATTGTAAGCACATTAAAGCATGATGTCCTTTATTACTTTGGGTTATTCCCTATGTGATTGGGGCTGAAGTATCTAATTGAGAGGATATTACATAAGGTCTTTCTCCCTACAATTTTAGGGCATTTGAGCGAATATAATAAAAATGACAATACTACCCAAACTAATTTACTTATTTAGTGCCATACCAATCAAACTCCCAAGAAATTATCTTACAGATCTAGAAAAAATAGTAGCAAAGTTCATTTGGAAGAACAAAAGGTCAAGTTTCAAGAGAATTAATGAAAAAAAAAAGGCTGATGATGGTGGACTTGCTGTACCAGATCTAAAACTATACTATAAAGCAGCGGTCATCAAAACCATTTGGTACTGGCTGAGAAATAGAGCAGTCGATCAGTGGCATAGGATAGGATCACAGGACAAACTAGGTAATAACTGTAGCAATCTAGTGTTTGATAAACCCAAAGACCCCAGCTTCTGGGATAAGTACTCACTATTTGACAAAAACTGCTGGGAAAATTGGAAAGTAGTGTGGAAGAAATTAGGGCTTGACCCACACCTAACACCACATACCAAGATAAGATCTAAATGGGTTCATGATTTAGACATAAAGAGAGATATTGTAAGCAAATTAGAAGAACATAGGATCGTTTACCTCTAAGATCTGTAGAGGAGGAAGGAATTTGTGTCCAAAGATGAACTGGAACTCTTAATTGAATATCAGATGGATAATTTTGACTATATTAAGTTTAAAAGTTTTTGTACAAACAAAACTAATGCAGACAGGATTAGGAGGGAAGCAATAAATTGGGAAATCATCTTTACATTTAAGGGTTCTGGCAAAGGCCTCATTTCTAAAATATAGAGAATTGACTCATATTTACAAGAATTCAAGCTACTCTCCAATTGATAAATGGTCAAAGGATATGAACAGACAATTTTCTTTTTTTTTTTTAATTAAAGCTTTTTATTTGCATAACATATGTATGGGTAATTCCTCAACATTGATCCTTACAAAGCTTTCTGTTACAAATTTTCCCCCCAATCCCCTCCCCTCCTCTAGATGGCAGGAAGTCCACTACATGTTAATTATATTAAAATATTTGACAAGTTGAATATATGTATACATATTTCCATACTCATCTTTTTTTTTTTTTTTTTTTTTTTTTTTTTTTACTTAGGCAATTGGGGTTAAGTGACTTGCCCAGGGTCACACAGCTGTTACGTGTCTGAGACCAGATTTGAACTTAGGTCCTCCTGACTTCAGGGCTGGTGTTCTATCTACTGCGCCACCTAGCTGCTCCCATTTCCATACTTATCTTGCTGTGCAAGAAAAATCATATCTACATGAACAAAAAAATATCTGAGAAAGGAAACCCAATGCAAGCAAACATTGATAGAGATCATGGAAATGATATGTTGTGGTCCACATTTCATATCCTTCTCTCTGGATGTATATGGCTTTCTTCACTGAACAATAGGAACTGGTTTGAAACATTTCATTGTTGAAGAGAGCCATGACCATTAGAATTTATCATCATCATATAATATTGCTAGGGGCCCCAGAACTTTGAATAGTTCTCAAAAACTCATTCACTTCTTTTTATTCTCTCTTAATAAGATACATTTAAGTCTTTAACAAATGTTAATTAACTGATAAAGAAGCTACTCTTTTTTTATGTGTATCTTCTCCTTAAACACTATTAAATCTTTGGGGTGTGTGTGTGTGTGTGTGTGTGTGTGTGTGTGTGTGTGTATTCTTAAAGCTGCTTTTTTCTTTTGTCTGGTGTAAATGTCGATCTAAGTTAACAAGAATTCAAGCTTCCTTTTTCTTTCAAAAAAAAAAATGTATTTTTTCTTGTCTAAGTGACCTATCTGATCTTACCCCAAACTGCTCAGTTGAGAGACAATATGTATATTATCTGTGGAATATTGAGATACAGGTTCTTAAAAGGACAGATAAACTCTTGTGTCCTTATTTGTCTGTAACTGTACTGACTTTTTTTTCTGGAACCACTAACAAAGATCCTGAAAATATTTGCAACATTGGTCATTTGTTGGTCAGAGTTAAGTCTTTTAAAGTTGTTTTTATGTTATTATTGCAAAAATTGTTATCTTGGTTTTCTAATCATTTTACTCTGCTTCAGGTAATGCAAGTCCTCAGATTTTTCTGAAACCTTTGTCATTTCTCACACAAAATAGTATTCATTACATTTATATACATAATTTGTTCAGCCATTCCCCAATTTAATAAATACTGATTAGTTTCTAATTCTTTGCCCCTACAGAAAGAACTAATATAAAATTTTTTGCATAATAGTTTTCATTCTCTGCTTTGTCTCTATCTTATTTAGGTAGTAAGGCTGTTTTGGTATCATAAAAAGAGATTTGGGAGGGTACTGCCTTTTCTTATGTTTGCAAAGTTTATGTAGTATTGGAATTGATCTAATTGTCTCATGATTCACCTGGTCCTGGGGGGTGGAGGTGGGGAGGGGTTGAGTTAATTTAAGACTTTTTCAAGTTGGTTTTTTTTTTCCCCTGACATTGAGTTATTTAAATAATCTGTCTTCTGTCAACCTTTTCCCAGAGTTCAGTCTAAGAGAAACAGAGTTAAGTTATGAGTGTATTTCTACAAAGCAGGTATGCATGCATGGGAGCAATAGTTAGAACTGAGCTCAGAGTAGGCTTAGGCAACAGGGGTTATAAAGACAAAAACCACAAATCAAGGGTTCCGGTTCAATGACACAGATGTTTGATCAGGTTTGGCCATTTGTGTTTTGTGCTGGTCTGTTTCTCAGAAGTTGTATTTCAACCTAATGAGATTTTACTTATTAGCACTATTCTTGGAGCTTACAAAATAATCTCTTAGTATAGGGAAATGGGTCAGAGTGGAAAGTCTCCAGGGGTCCCTTCATTCATTTGAGGTTGATATGAGCCAGTCTAAGTTGGTTCTGTAGCTTCTGGCAAAGCAGAGGTAGTTCCAGGTTCATCAAGTGATGAAAAAGGATTTCTGACCTGTCCAGCTTAAAAGACAATCATTTTGTCTCCTTGACTGATTCTGATTTCTAGATCCATCTGGCCTCCTCTGGATAGTAGGGATAGTAGTACCAAATGAAGATGGTAAGTAAAAATTATTAACTGTCTCAGTTCTACACTTCCTTATTGTCCAGATATTTGATATTTTTATAAGTATTCACCAATTTACTTTAAGGTATTAGTTTTGTTCATATATACTTGGGCAAACTACTTTCTAATAATTTCCTTTTTTTCTTCCTCACTTGTTTTAAGCTCCTATTTTCCCATGGATCCTTTGATTTGTATTTGGTTCATTCTAATTTTCAAAGAATCTGTTGCTTGAGTAAAGTTTTGTATCTCTTGTGCAAGCTGCTAATTTTCTTTCTAAATTTTTCTTCCCTCTCTCATTTTTTTCACTTATCACTCTCATTTTCCCCAATTATTTCCTCTACTGCTCTTATTTCATTTGTAAAATCATTTTTGGATTTAAAAACAAAAAAACAAAACTCTTGCTTTCTTCCAGAAATGCTTGTTGAATTTGTGCATAGCTGGTGTTTTGAAGCCTTGCTTCAAAAGTGTTTTAAAGTCTTTTACTTCTGGTTTTAAATCTTGAACATCATTGTCTCTATAATAACTCTTAATTTTAAAATGATTTGATTTTTGAAATTAAAATTTTCACACAAATTTTCAGGGCTACCATCATGGCAAAAAGGAAAATATCTACTAAATATGGATATGTTTGGGCAAATGTATTTGTTGCAGTTTTCATAAGTGCTTTTTCATGTCCTATACAGTCACTCAGGTCTTAAGAACATTCAATCTCTATGGATGAATGGGACCAGTGAAGCTTTCTTAAAAAGTCTATGAGACTAGGCCTAAGTCATGTGATCCCTATTCCCAGTGGTCTGCAGAGCAGAAAGATCAGGTCTTGGGCCCAGGTTGCAGGAAGTCACATGATTTCAAGGCCTAGAAGTCTCTAAAAGTCAAGACCCTAGGTCAGTGGCAGGAGGTAACGTGACCCACAGGAAGCAGACAACACTAGTGACCATTGGTCAATGATGGTTACTTCCTTTTAGTCTATCCAATGAAGACTTGGGTCTTTTGCTATTGCTATTTTTTACTGCGTGTGGCTTGTCAGGTCGAGCATATGTTGGGACCTGAGATGTCTCCCAGGTGTGCTTGGACCTTTCCTGTAGGGACTAAATAAAGGCTTTCTCTTTGTAGCTGAAGATGTCTCTGATTAGTTAATTTGGGGAAGAGGGTCTAGCACCCATCCCACACATGGAAATCAGTGCTAGAACCAAGAAGTCAATCATAAGTTCTTTCTTTCTTTCTTTTTGTCTGTGGATTATTTCTCTAATACAAAGCTAATTCTTTTATCTTTCCATTTCAGAAACAAAGAAATGAAACCATTCAATAGCCATTTTACTTTTTGTAATCTGATGTTATTGACAGTCATTTTTAGAAAGAATCCAGACCTGCTTACTGCTTGTTTTCTCATCCTTTTTGAATTATGTTCTAATGAATGAAATTTATTCCTTTTTGTGTTTAAGAATTTACTAGCATTATACCTTTTTTGTAAATATATATATATATATATATATATATGCTAATGGATTTAGATAACAAGTTAATTATAAGTGAATTTATTTAATATTAGATCTCATTCAAAAAATCTATCTTAGGAACAGGTGTTGCCATTATGGAATTCTTACAGAAAATATATCCCTAAAAACAACACTGCCAAAGGATTCCCAAGGGAATGTTAATCATAAGGAATTATATACTTTTACCATTCTTCGGTGTTTTAAAAGCACCACCAGGTGTCAGTATAAGCTAAGCACAAATGGAATACAAGCCAATGGGCTTATAAAATTGTTTCTTTTCCCTTAATATAAAATTTAACAGCAATCTAAATTAGGAGTATATCTATGTCTGAGGAATTTTAGCAATTTAAACTTTAAAACCGCTTATGTATTTTCATCTTATTTGCTCAGATATAAAACTTTCTTATTTTTTGTATTATCTCTGAGTGGAATTGTTAATATATTACTTTGAATTTCTCACTACAGTCTTATTATTGGTTGCTTTATTTAGGGTGGAATTCCAACCCTCCCCCCAGTTAATATAATCACAGAAGGCCCAGATGCCTCAGATGACTCATTAATTGAAATAATAAATCAGATTTGAATAAATTGAGAGGATGATAATACTTTTATCCATTGAAAAAGGTAGATGTCACATAAGGATCATCTTTGTGACTATTTTATTTCTGTTTCTTTTTACATATTACATGAGTAATACACAGAAATATCAAAAAGACTGATAATTTATTTGCTTAATATCTTGATACTTTGCTGGCATTATTTAGTAACATTTCATCTCTTAGCCAAATGCAGAGGCAGTCAAGTTGTTTCAGTTGACCCTGGTATTCTGTAAGTAGACCAACATCTCTTCAAAAAGGAATACTATTATTTCTTATTTGCCTATATTTATTCCATCAATTTCTTTTTCTTTTCCTTCTCATAACAAGTATTTCTAGAACTAAAAACAATAATATTGATGAAAACAGAAAGCTTTGCTTTCATTCTGATTTTACTGAAAAATCAAGCAGGCAACAAGCATCCAAGCACTTGCTGTGCCAAATACTATGCTAAATGCTGGTGATTAAAAAAAAAAACAAAAAAAAAACAAAGAAAGTTCTTGCCTTCAAGGCATTCTTATGGGCAATGACAGCACATAAAAGGGAAATGAAAAGAAGGGAAGAAATGTGGGGGAGGAAGAAGGTAAAAAAGGTACGTATGCAGAGCTATATTGGAAAAGTCTGGAGAGTCAGAAGCATAGCCAGAATGAAAGGCTTGCCTCCTTTCCAAAAATGGAGACCCTGAAAGGAATTTACCAGTGAGAAAAGAAGACCTGTATGGTAGAAGAATGTTCCAAGGTAAAAAGATCTTAGGTACTGAGGAAAGTCCTAGGGTTCAAAAGAGCTAAATGATGGGTGGGGAACTCTGGGGGAGTGAGAGATAGAACAGGGAGGGGAAGTGTTTCTTACTAAGTCATAATTCTAGGGAGAGAAGGGAGGAGAGGGACTGAGGGAGGGAAGAAAAAGCAGGGGGAAGGAGGTAGGAAAAAAGGGAGAAAGTATTATGTTGATTGATACCTTGATCATCTAATGCTTTTCTACCCTTCTTATCTTTGAAGGAACTTGAGTTAGCATAGATTTCATTTACCTCAACTTTTTGTTTATTGTTAAGAGAACACTAATTGAAATATAACTTCCTACTAACTGAACATTTAACAATAAGTAAGGATTTATTTCTAATTTTGTGCTTTTTTAGTTTAATATCTTACCTACCCAGCTAACACCAATAGAGTTGAATTGTTCTATTGGGGAAAGCAACCAAATCTGGGAAGAGGAATTTCAAAAAGAAGTTAAGAGGAGAGCTCCACAACTGGCTATTTGCATTAGTTTGGAGTAGGGTGATTAATGCCATAAGCAAACACTTCTAAAAAATTGGCCACTTTATTCAACATTTCAAATGTGATTATTAACTCTCTGAAGTACTATAGTAACCTCAACCTGAAATCTCCTCTCAGAGTACTTACTCCCCAAAGAGGAATAGTGACCTGCAACAAGGCACATTGTGCACAAGCACAAAAGAGACATGAGATATTTGAGTTTCAAAGCAATCTTAGCAGCACTTGTAGGATTATTTACTAACTTCTTACCAATTCCCTATTTTTCAAAGAGATTTGGGCAGTGAAACTACTGACAAATTCAAGGACCATAGCAATTTGGCCCCTACCTACTTTTCCACTTCTGTCCTGAACAAATGCTCAGATCCCCACAAATTGGTCTACTGCCCTGAGTTCTTCAAAGTTCTGGTACTTTTGAACTTCCTTCAAGGTTCAAATCAAGTGGTCCTGCCACAAAATTTTACCTTGTGCTTTTATTGAGGTTAGGAAGGGGACCCCAAAAGTTGGGGTCACAGACTGGTGTCATAAGGTGTCAAAAGAATTTGCAGGCTTGAACCCATTCCAAGTCAAGGGGCAAAGTTTTATTATAATTGTAACACCAATTGAAGTGGGCTAAGCTCCAGAAAAGACTAGCAAGGAACCAAGAGAAAGAAGATTTATAGGACAGAGTTGAATCAGAGCTTCATGTTACTTATTTGCTAATTTTATGGCTTTCAGGTAGGTTTGAAGGGTGGTCTTATGCATTATTGTCTCAGGAACTTTGTTATCACTGACCAATAGATTATCCATCTGTCAGTCAGTAATGTTTGTAGGACTGTAATGCTCAGGGAGAAACTGAGGCAGTATCACACATTGGAGATTAGTTAATATTTTATTGATGTTAATTGAGAGTTCAGAATCCATAGCTGTGGATCGGGACTGCTGGGACTCTTGTCTCAAAGCACACAGTCCATTGTGAGTTTAGACTGACAGACATGCCAGCCGACTGGATCTCAAGTAGGTCCAGCAAATAATAAGTTTGGTCATAGGATTCTTATAGGATTCCCTGGAACAAAGAGCTCATGAGGCAGAAGGAGCAGAAGGAGGGGTTGAGCACTGGTGGGAGGGGAATTGGGGTTCCAGGAAAAACTATCAATTCAATTCGGACATATAGGGAGTAAAGGAAGCTTGGGAAGGAACTAGAATATAGTAAGTCTGAAGCTAAAAGATAAGGGGTATGTCAAGATGGACCATTTGGAGGTTTTATGACTCCTTTGGAATGCTAGCCCAATTATTTCTGATGGTCAGGAAGTGGGGGGGGTTGGTGCTGAGGCAAAACAGTTTAGGGAAACTGAAACAGAGCAATTGAGGGAAATTGAGACATGAAACTGTGGCACAACAGGACTATTCAGAAATTTTAGAATCATAGACAGATTATCAGAATAATAATACTCTAAGCTTAGAGAGGTTCAGGATCACCGATATATCTTCCCTAAAGTCTAAGGGAAGAAATGTTACTACATTCCTAGGCCATAAGACCTTTACAATCATTGACAGACAGGCTGTTAGAACAATAGCACTCCAAGGTTGGGGGACTTCAAAATCATTGCTGTCTCCCCCCAGAAACTATATAATATCATTTTCCCTCCTCAAGCAGTTTGTACCCCAAATTCATTTGGGACAAAAGGAAGGAGATCTCATCTTTTGGAGCTGCTTCATGCTGATGAGGGGTGTAAAACTGTCCCTGCCTAGTAGGATCCAGACTGGGGAGGGGGAGGCATTTGACTTGAAGCATTCAGAAGGATGCTGGGTATCAGAATCAGCCAATGGTATTCAGGTTGAACAAATAGTTGGAAGTTCATAGCTTGGAGCCTAAAGAAAACAAATCTCACAAATAGGTTAAAAATACAGGGGCCAACAACAGTACTGTGTGACGATCGGTTCTGATGGACGTGGCTCTCTTCGGCAATGAAGTGTTTCAAACCACCTCCGGTTGTTCACTGAAGAGGGCCGTGTACACCCAGGGAGAGGGATGCGAGGTGGGGACCACAACATGGCATTCTCATGCTCCTTGATTGATGTTTGCTTGCATTGTGTTTCCTTTATCTGATATATCGTTTGTGTGGATGGGATTTTTCTTGCACAACAATGATAAGTTTGGAAATATGTATACATATATTCGATTTGCCAATATTTTGACGTGGTTGGCATGTGGTGGATGTCCTGCCGTCTGGGGGAGGGGTGGGGAGTTGGGGGGAAGGGTTTGTGGCGGAAAGCTATGTAGGGGTTGTCGTTGAAGAATTGCCCACACATATGTTGTGCAAATAAAATAAAAATTAAAAAAAAAATACAGGGGCCAAATATAAACAAAAAAAAGAATAATTAAAAGTGGAGTTAGTATTGGGGTTAGTAGGGACAATAGTCAGGAACCCCACCCAGAGGAAGACTTGGGGGGGGTAGATGAGGCCATCAGAAATGTCTCACATCCAGACAGCTTTTCCTAGGATAAATACCAAAGAACATTTCCTCCAAATCACTGCTTTTGTTCCTCAAAGGAGTAGGGACAATGGGTAGAATAGTAGCATTATATATTGTGAGAGGAGTGCTCAGGTGGCCTAGGATACAAGCACCATAATGTTTAAAAGGCATTAAGCATTGGGTAGAGATGATGACATGCAGAGTGGAAATAATAATCTTAAGTGGGTTTGATCTCCTTTAGCAAAATCCTCTGAGCCTTTTCGGTCTTACAAGGGAAGGCTTTTATCCTATTAGTAAAGGTGACAACAAAAACCAAAGCCCCGGAGAGGGGGCATATGTGTAAAATCCATCTGCCAATCCTTCCCTAAGTATGAACCCCTCTTCCAGAGAGGCTTCAGGATGGGAAGGTTTAGCAGCCCTTTCAGAATTACTTGGGCACAAACTGGGCATATTTAACAGATCTGTTTAATTGTTTCTCCTAGCTTGTGACCAGTGAAAATAAGTTTCACAAGGGATTGGAGGGCATTTTTTTTTCCAAGTGAGTAGCTTGATGTTGGCCATACAGAAGTTTCTATTGGCTGGCTTTGGGATTAGAAACTGGCCTGAAGATGTTGGAAACCACTCAGAAGGAGAAAGGGGGGGTGTGCCTCCTTTCTTTAGCAAAGGGCTTGTTCCTGGGAGCTATGAAAGAGTGTAGGAGTTAGGGAGCTGAGGAATTAAAGATGCATGCCCAGGGACAAACAAGTAGCATGATTATCAGCTGAATCTGCAAACTTGTTTCCCCTTCTGGTTTCTTTAGGTTCATGGACAGCTTGCAATAATTGTAGAATTTCTCCTGCATATTTAATAGGGGATTTATTTATTTATTTTTGCTGTCAAAAGTCCCCTTTCTTATCATATAACCCTATTTTCATGCAAAACATGAAAGGCTTATTTGGAGTCACTATAAGTGTTCAGTCTCATTCCTTTCCCCACTTCTAAAACTCTGTAAGGGCAAAAATGCTGTGAACCCTGTGGGGGATTAGAACCTCCAATGGTTGGCTTTGGGTGAGCTTAGAGGCTTCCTCCATTAGAAGGGCTGTGGCAGCTAGCTCTAAGACAGGAGGGTCACCCCAAAAAGAAGTTTCTTTGAGAAATAAGCAAGAGGTCTGGGTTAGAGGTCCAGTGACTCCTAGGACCTGGCCCTACCTTCCATCAATGTAAATCTTTCAGGGTCTTAATCAGACTGATAAGACTGTGTGGGCCTTTAGACAAAGAAACCTCATAGCCCTGCCTGGGGAAGGGGAGCTGGAAATTAAGGGTTTATATAGTTGTAGCCAGAGATACCTCTTTGATGGGGCTGCAGATCAAGATATCATCTAACCCATACTGACCATATTCATTGGTGGGGGATTACATTCCCCTGAATTTGCCCCTTCAAGGCCAAAAAGAAATTATGAATCTTTATGCAATGGTATGCAAAGGAAAGTATCTTTAAGATTTAAGGTAGAAAAACATTTTGTCCCCTGGGATACTTGTACTGGTTTCATGGCTTCTACTGACAATTTGCTCTGATTATAGAAATTTGCTATAAGAGGAAAAACAGGAACTTGATTATAATAACATTAAAACAGGTCCTTCAGGCCTCAGCCTGAGAGCACATACGTGACTGGAAAAAACATCCCTTAGATCTATTTGACAGCCGATCATGCATTAATAATTCTACCTCATAGCCAATCTCAGGAATAATCAGGTGGGAAATAAAGAATCAGAAATGGGAAAATGAATCAAAAGGATCCCACCTTAAACAGAGGCTATGGTTGTCCCTCCACCTCTTGCCCAGATAAATCGTCCATCTAAACATTACAGGAAACATTTTCTGAGTAATTTATAGTGGATTACTGACTTAATGACCAGGCAATCAAATTCAGAAATCAAAAGAATATCAGTTATAGTCCCAAGAGATTTTATCTCTAATGGGAAATTCTACTAATCACAGCTTAGGACTAGATACATTATTTTAAAAGTTTACTAAGACTTAACACACATAGGAGATTTTGTTTAACATGTATATATGTTTAAACTTATCCTGGTGCAAAGGATCAATTGTTAAATAAGCTTATAGATTCTTAGTAAATGTATTACTTGTTTACTAACTATAAATCCTAAACAGGCTCATTTTTCAAGGCTGATGACCTTGCTTACTCTGATAAATTCAAGAAAACTGGCAAGTTTACAAATTAAGGGGAGCTGATGGAGACCCCAAGGAAGGGGCTGAGCTTGCTCTTGCCAATCCCAACTATTCTTAGTGTTTTCATGGGTTGTGCTGTTTGATACTTCCCCCACACACACACCCCACTCTATGAAGGGGGAAGAGGTATTGCACACCTCATACTTGGAGGTAAACTGATAAGGCTTAACATGATGACAAAAACTCCAAGTAACTTAGTTAACAATTTTAGAATTTTCCTAATAGCCAAATAGTCTTAGCTATAGATTCTATTTCCTTAAATAAGTTTCCCTTTTGTTTTAGGGAGAAAACAAGACAATTCTTAAAATTGAGAACAGATTTTAATGTGGACCACAACATAACATTTTCATGCTCTCGATTGATATTTGTTTGCATTGTGTTTCCTTTCTCTGATTTTTCTTTCTTCTAGATACGATTTTCCTTGCACAAAAATGATGTGTGGAAATATGTATACATATATTCGATTTGTCAAGAATTTTAACATAATTTACATGTGGTGGATATCCTGCCATCCAGGGGAAGGGGTGGGGAGTAGGGGGAAAAATTTGTATCAGAAAGCTTTGTAAGGGTTAATGTTGTAGAATTACCCATACATATGTTTTTCAATTAAAAAGTTTTAATAAAAAAAAGAACATATTTTAAAATTGACTTTAACTTCAGTTAATGAGATTCCCTAAGTTCTGATTAAATGTCCTAGACAAACTGAATTGCAATTTGTTTATTTTCTACTTTATACAAATAATTTCTCTTTTGTGAAACAGGAAAAAGTTAAGATGCCAGTTTTTACTGACAGGGCCCTCAGAACTCTGACTCTAAATAATTAAAGTTTTTAAAATAGTCCCAAACTCTTCTATTAACATTATCAGTACAAATAGATCTCTTTAGTGGGCTTTAATTAGAGTTCCTTTAAAATTGCTTTTGCTCTCATATCTGACAAATTTCCAAATTACTTTACACACACATAAAAATCATTTATCTCTTGGTCACAACTAAAAAACCCCATGAAGTTATAAAATATGAAGCAATTATATCCAATAACATTCATATAGCACGTTTTGTGCTAAGCACTTTTGCAATCATGTGGTCTTCACAACCACAACTATTATTTCTCTTTACAAATCAGAAAACTGGGCAGAAATAAAATAATTTTCCATAAATTACATAGCTAATGCATATCCACAATTGAGATAGAGAATGGTGGCCTTACCAAATGCAGAAACTAACTGGCTTTCTCATCTCACACTGCCATGCTTTGTGGTGCCAGGGGTACCTGAATTCTTCTCAGGCAGCTCCTGGACAGAACCTGCTGAAAGCCGAGGTGACTGGTGCCAGGATACTCCTTTGATGGTAGTTTCAGGTGCCAGGGCTCAGGGTCAGCTCAGGCTAACCATTGAACTTGACCCCCACTCCATCTTCATTGCCCTGGGTTGGTGAAGTGTTTGGACAAGGTTGTGCAGGGTCCCCACAGTTTTGTTTCTTTTATTCCTACAGGTGAGGTAGAATTTGAGTTTTAATCTGATCTGAGATGAGAGGGGTTAGCAAACAGAAGGACTTGGGCTATATTGATCTTGTTAGCGATCCCCAAAACTGAGATACACTCAGGACCACTCCAGGGAGTTGAATGGAGGTCTCTTAATAATTTCTGGGGTGCTTTCACAAAGGAGCAGAAGGGGATTCCAGATGAGATAGGAGTCAAGGAAAGGTTAGCAAAAAGTTATTTACCTGGTTTGTTTTTCCTTTTTCTTTTCTTCCAGAATGGGGTAAATTCCTGGAATTATCCCCAATGTTTCAGGAATTTTTCTTGCAATCTTAAAATGACTAATTACCAAACTTCTCAATCATTGCTTTCAAAATTTTGAGAATCTTCTATGATGTTATTTTAATTTTAATTAGCTAACTTTCTTGTATAGCCCCCAGCTTTGCTAGAGCTGAAGTCCACAGAAAAAAAGTTAGGCTTTTTAAGAAATTTTCCCAGCATTCTAACTACAGCATAGAAGTTTTTCCTTTCTGATTTCATTTTAAATCTTTCCAGGTAATAAAATCTAGCTCACAGAACAAACATGACACAGACATTCTGCACAGAGGTGCAGACATAGACAAAATGACATGAAAAAGGACTGTCCCATCTTTGCCAAAAGCCACAAAATTTTGCCAAAAGCTATCTTATAACACTTCTGTTTTCCCTGGCGTCCCAGAGGTAAAAGAATGGCAAAGGTTAACTTTGCCGAAAATTGCAAGAATTTCCCAGCCTGAGTGTCCCCAGTCAAGGAAAATTTGCTTAGCATGGAGCTTATGACAACCCAGACAAGCCTTCTCCCAGTGTCTTGGGGTGTCCCACTATAGGATTGTGGGAGAAAAAATGGGAGGCTTACCTTGACAAGGAGGGAATCAAGACAGGGGAGGCTAAACTCTCCCCGGACAGGCAACCAAATGTTGGGGTTGGGAAGGAGATCCCAAAAGTTAGGGGTCACAGAACAGTGTCACAAGGTGTCAAAAGAATGTGCAGGCTTGAACTCATTCCAAGTCAAGGGGCAAAGTTTTATTGTAATTGTAACACCAACTGATGTGAGCTAAGCTCCAGAAGAGAATAGCAAGGAACCAAGAGAAAGGAGATAGATTTATAGACAGAGTTGGATCAGAGTTTCATGTCATTTATTTGCTAATTTTATGGCTTTCAGGTAGCTTTGAGGGGTGATCTTATTCACTATTATCTCAGCAACTGACCAATAGATTATCTGTCTGTCAGTCAGTAACGTTTGTAGGACTCTTCTAAGGCTAGAAATTTTAGAATCATAGACAGATTGTCAGAACAATAGCACTCTAAAGTTAGAGAGTCTCAGGATCACTAATCCTAGACCAGACCTTTACAACCATTGACAGACAGACTGTTAGAGCAATAACACTCTAAGGTTAGAGAATCTCAAGATCACCAACATATCTTCCCTAAAGTCTAAGGGAAGAAACATTACTACTTTCCTTATAATCATTGACAGACAGATTGTTAGAGTAATAGCATTCCAAGTTGGGGGACCTCAAAGTCATTGCTGTCTCCTCTAGAAGCTATATTACATCATTTTGAATCACTTCTTGGGCCTCATTTTTACTTCTGCACTGTTATAACAATAATAATCACAACACTCACCTGTCATATTCAGCAAACTATCACCAGGCATTATAATAAGAGCCTATTACGTGCAAATGATGCTAAGCCACTACCAATTTACATTGCAGAATGGGCACCTCACTATGTAAAATTTATACCTCCCTGATTAATTCACTTTCCCAATCATCACTGAATCTTTCTAAATGTTTCCATCTCTCCTCAAGCCTCCTATGGCTTTCCCCTATGCCAACTTCTCAGCTGAAAATTTCACTTCATATTTCACTGAAAAAACTAAGGTAGTTCACCAAGAACTTTTTTTTCCTTTCCTCATCTCATAGCATTCAGTGACCTTCTGCCACTGTCTCCACCTTCACCTCTGACTCTTCATCTTTCCTCACTTCCCATTTCTAAAGTAACTCCCTTTTCCTTCAGGAGTGATCCCATCTTTCTGGCTGCTTCCTTAATGACTATGAAGATACTCATGGGCCCCTCATCTAGAAAAGCCCTCTCTTGGTCTGTGCACCCTGCTGTGCTCTGATGGTGCTTTCCTTTTTTAGCCAAATCCCTCGAGAAAGCCATCAGCTTTCTCTTTTCCTTCTCTTATCTCTCTGCAGTCTGATTTCTTTCTTCCTCGTTCAACTGAAACTGATCTTTTCAAAGAGATTCCCTAATTACTAATTTAATGGTTTGTTTTTGTTTTTGTTTTTTAGCCTTCATCCTCTTTGACTTCTCTGCATTTTGCTTCTGTAGATCATTTCTTTTTTCTAGGATTTTGTAGGACCACTCTCCTCTGGTTCTCCTTCTGTTTCACCCCTTTTCTTCTTTGAAACTGCCAACTGCCATGGTTCAGACTCTCATCACCTCATGTCTAGATTTACTGCATTCGTTTACTGGTTGGTCTTTCTGCCTTAATTGATTTTCCTTTCTCAAATTTCTATCAAATTAATCTTCTCGGAGCACAGATCTGGCCATATCATTGCTTTATTCAATAAACACCATTGGTTCTTTATTATCTCCAGGATCAAATATAAAATCCTGTTTGGCATTTAAAGGTCTTCATAACCTGACCCCTGCTAGCTTTCTAGTACCTTATACCTTAACCTTAATTAAGGTATATTTCTTATATCTTAATCATTTCCTTTCCGCTCTTCTTCCCCTTTCCCCATTCCTCCCTCCAGTCCCCACATACTCTGGCCTTCTTGCTGATCCTCACAAAAGATACTTCATCTCTTGTCCATGGGCATTTTTATTTTGTCTGTCCCTCAACTCTCTCTTTTTTTTTCTGTATTCTGACTTATTTCAAGGTTCAGCTAAAATCTTACCTTCTATGTGAGGCTTATCCTGCTTTTCTTTAATGCTAGTAACTTTCCTCTCTTGCTTATAATTTATTCTATATATTTTGTTCGTACTTTTTTTTGTATGTTGTCTCCCCAATTAACCTTCTATGCCACCACACAACATGAATAAAACTGACACTACTTCCATTCCCCTCCATCACACCCCCAACTATGGATTAATTTTCTCTAAAAGTAGACATAGGTCAAGAATTTCAAGGGAATTAATGAAAAAATGCAAATGAAGGTGACCTAGCTGTACCAGATCTAAAACTATGTTATAAAGCAGGGATCACCAATATTAATTGGTACTGGTTAAGAAATAGAGGAGTTGATCAGTGGAATAGGTTAGGTTCACAGAACAAAATAGTCAATGATTATAGTTATCTAGTGTTTAACAAACCCAAAGAGCCCAGCTTTTGAGATAAGAATTCACTATTTGACAAAAACTGCTGGGAAAATTGGAAACTAGAATGGCTGAAACTAGGCATTCACTCACACTTAACACTCTGTACTAAGATAAGGTCAAAATGAGTTCATAATCTAGACATAGTGATATTGTAAACTAATTAGAAAAATAAAAAAAAAATAAAAGTGGACATAGCTACAAGGAGCCAAAGCAGTGGAATAGGCCCCAGCAGGACCTTTTGCAAGTTTTTGTATGGGCAGCTGATCATAGGGAACAGAAAAACAGGCTGCAGCTACCTAGTAAGCCAGGTGCAGGAAACTTGGGTTGTGTAAAATGTTTAAAAATCTGGGGCCCCATCAGAGCCTTGTTAGTTTTGATGAGTCCCCAACCAATGATTGAAGAGTAAATCCCCCCTCCCCCAGATAACCATTTTCATATATATCTATATATCTGTATCTATATATCCTCACTCCTCTGACTAATCAGTTCCCTGATGTTGTTTGGTTCTGCCTGCTTGTATGACAATAAAGCCCCTTCCTTTGAGAAATGAGTTTGGTCTTTTGGTAATTCTTAGAGATGGGATATTACTACTCCATTTCTATTGGTTCTGAAACCCATGAGGAATTTTGAGGCCAAGTCCCTTAGCTTCTCCTCTTTCTCCTTCTCCTTGACTCTTTTCTCTAGGAATTGTTTCAAATTTGGACTCTCACTGAGATGAGCAAATTTCTGCCCTTCTTCCTTGTCTCCTGTCTCTCTCTCCCTTACATCCTCTAACTTTGGAGTCTTCTTGAGGGGTCCCCATCCTAGCAGTGACTGGGCAGTACTGGTTTAGGGGATTGAATGGCGTACTATGCACTTCTATTCAGTCTGCCTTCTTATATAGCAAGAGATGCTTCAGTTGGAATGCAACTTTTGTCTCCTACTAGGCCTTTGAGAAGCTAAAGATCTGGTAATAAGGTCAGAAATAGGACAAGAAGCCTCTAATCCCCTCCAATTCTTCACTCATTTATCTTTTTTAAGAATTGGAACAAATTTGTAGGGCAGGATCTGAGGAGCAAGTGTATGGTTTTCTTTTGTAATATTACCTGGTCCTAAAACAATTTAGATCAGAAATGGTGGCCTGAATGTGGGTCTTGAAATTATAACATTGCTCTACAATTAGTTTTATTTTGCTGCTGTGAGGGAAAATGGACAAAGATCCATGCCTATGTCCAGGCCTTCTTAGCTCTTTCCCAAGACCCTGATTTTGGCAACTTTATGGTGAATAGAGTAGTGGAGATTGAGACTTGCCACTAATCGACTGCTCCATTTCTCAGCCAGTACCAAATGGTTTTGATGACCACTGCTTTATAATATAGTTTTAGATCTGGTACAGCAAGACCACCTTCATCTGCCATTTTTTCATTAATTCCCTTGAAACTCTTGACCTTTTGTTCTTCCAAATGAATTTTGCTACTATTTTTTGTAGATCTATAAAATAATTTCTTGGGAGTTTGATTGGTATGGCACTAAATAAGTAAATTAGTTTGGGTAGTATTGTCATTTTTATTATATTCGCTCAGCCTACCCATGAGCACTTAAATGTTTTCCAATTGATTAGTTCTGATCTTATTTGTGTGGAAAGTGTTTTGTAGTTTAGTTCGTATAGTTTCTGACTTTTCCTTGGCAGATAGATTCCCAAATATTTTATCCTATCATCCGTTATTTGGAATGGAATTTCTTTTTGTATCTCTTGCTGCTGAACTTTGTTGGTAATATATAAAAATGCTGATGATTCATGTGAATTTATTTTGAATCCTGCAACTTTGCTAAAGTTGTGAATTGTTTCTAGTAGTTTTTTAGTTGAGTCTCTAGGATTCTCTAAGTATACCATCATATCATCTGCAGAGTGATAATTTGGTTTCCTCATTACCTACTCTAATTCCTTTTATCTATTTTTCTTCTCTTATTGCCAAAGCTAACATTTCTAATACAATATTAAATAGTAATGGTGACAGTGGGCAGCCTTGTTTCACTCCTGATCTTATTGGGAATGATTCTGGTTTGACTCCATTACATATGCTTGCTGATGGTTTTAAGTAGATGCTACTAATCATTTTAAGGAAAAGCCCATTTATTCCTATGCTCTCTAGTGTTTTTAATAGGAATAGGTGTTGGATTTTATCAAATGCTTTTTCTGCATCTATTGAGATAATCATATGGTTTTTGTTAGTTTGGTTATTAATATAATTGATTATGCTGATAGTTTTCCTAATATCGAACCAACCCTGTATTCCTGGTATAAATCCTACTTGGTCATAGTGTACTATCCTGGGGATGACTTTCTGTAATCTCGTTGCTAATATCTTATTTAGGATTTTTGCATCAATATTCATTAGGGAAATTGGTCTATAGTTTTCTTTCTCTGTTTTCACCCTACCTGGTTTAGCTACCAGCACCATATCTGTATCATAGAAGGAATTTGCTAGAATACCTTCTTTCCCTATTTTTTCAAATAATTTATATAGTATTGGAATTAATTGTTCTTTGAATGTTTGGTAAAATTCACATGTAAATCCATCTGGCCCTGGAGATTTTTCTTAGGGAGTTCGTTAATAGCTTGTTCTATTTCTTTTTCTAATATGGGGCTATTTAAATAATTTATTTCCTCTTCTGTTAACCTGGGCAATCTATATTTTTGTAGATATTCCTCCATTTCATTTAGATTATCAAACTTACTGGCATGAAGTAGGGCAAAGTAACTCTTAATTATTACTCTAATTTCCTCTTCATTGGAGGAAAGTTCTCCCTTATCATTCTTGAGACTAACAATTTGATTTTCCTCTTTCCTTTTTCTTATCAAATTAACTAAAGGCTTATCTATTTTGTTGGTTTTTTTCATAAAACCAACTCTTAGTTTTATATATTAATTCAATAGTTTTCTTATTTTCAATTTTATTAATTTCCCCTTTTATTTTTAGAATTTCCAATTTGGTATTTAATTGAGGGTTTTTAATTTGTTCTTTTTCTTTTTTTTTTTAATAATAAGCTCAATTCGTTGATCTTCTATTCTTTGTCTATTTTATGCAAGTAAGTGATGCCAGGTTTAAATAGAAATTAATATAAGAAGGGAAGGCTGGAAAAGAAGAATATGATATTTTATTCAGTTCCACAGTAATTGAGATTTTCCATCTGATTTTAACAGAAGCTGCAAGATGTTCACAAGTCAACCTGAATGTATTTTCTTTTTTGCCCCACCATAAATTTATATTTAATAGTTTCCCCAGTAACATTTAAAATATTTTTTACATGTTTTTAAAAACTTGAGTTGCAGATTCTCTCCCCTATTCTCACCCTAGCCTTCATTAAGAAACATGTGAAGTTATGCAAAACATTTCCATAAGTCATATTGTGAAGAAAAAAAAAACAGATCTCTTACCCTAATAAAAGAAAAACCCTCGAGAAAAATAAAATTTAGAGAGGAAGGAGAGCTTCAATCTGTATTAGATACAATAAATTTCTTCTCTAGGTACGGATATAATTTTTCATCATGTCTTCCCAAGTACTTGTAGATTATTGTACTGCTGAGAATATTTAAAATCATTTATAGCTGGCCATCCCAGAACATTGTTATTACTTTGTATACAATACATTTCCCTTTGCTCGATTTCATGGAGGACTTTCCAGGTTTTTTTTCTGAGAGCATCATGCTTCTCATTATCCATGGAACTCAATATTTCATGTCAATCACATACCACAATTTATTCAGCCACTCCCCAATTGATGGGCATCCTCTCAATTTCCAATTTTTTGCCCCGAGGAGAGAACTGCTACAAATATTTTTTGTATATATATGTCCTTTTCCTTTTTTTTTTTTAAAAAAAAAAACCTTTTTTGGTGTTCATGCCTTGTAGTGGTAGTTAGATTCAAGGATATGCATGAATTTATAACCTTTTGGGCATAGATCATATCTTTTGATCATTTGATCATTGGGGCATAATTCTTATTTATAAATTTGACTCAGTTCCATGTTTGAGAAATAAGGCCTTCCTAGTGAAACTTGCTTTTTATAATTACTATTGCTAACTATATTTCCCCCCATTTATTCTATTTTCTCTTTCCTTTCACCTGGTTTGTCCTTAAGTGTTTTCCTACTAATTACTTTCTCCCCCAATATGTCCTCTTTTATCACTTCCTTCTCGTGTTCCATACCTATTTTCCTGCAGGATAAGATAGATACCTATACCTGTATTAAGTGTTACTTCCTCTCTGAGATACTTCCGATGAGGGTAAGGTTCACTCATTCTTTCTTCCCCTCCATTGTAAAAGTTTTTTTTTTTTTTTTTAATGGCAGATATTTTATTTTTTCCCTTTTTTCTTTTTTTTTATTAAAGCTTTTTATTTGCATAACATATGTATGGGTAATTAATGGCAGATATTTTATATCATGCAATGTATTTTCTTCAGCTATTTTTACCATCAAATAAACCAAAATCAAACCCTTTTTCTTAGAGAAAAAAAAATTTAGATCACTGAAGGAGTGACTTTGATAGTATGATTTTCATTCTGCAGATATAAACTTAGTTGTGATCCTTAAAAGAATGAAAGAGTTTTGCTGGCAGAGTAGTATGCAGGCAAATATATAAAATATAATTCTGATAATTTTCTTATGTAAACCAACAAGATCCTAAGAGTATTAATGGACCAAAATACATATTTGAGGAAGATAAAGGATATAGAATAGGAATTCTTAACTTGATGTCCATAGTCTGTGGATTTAAGGGCATTAGATACCTTGGCAGGAAAAAAAAATTGCATCTTTATTTTATTTTTGCTCACTTTTGATTTCCTTTGTAATCTATGTTATGCATTTAAAAACACTATTCTGAGAAATGGTGCAAAGGTCAATGACATAAAAAAGAAGAGGGATCTCAATCTGGATTTTATTGATATTTGAGTAAAGATCTGGCTACAAACATTGCTTCCAAAAGGTCTGGGTGTACCTATTTTGATAGCTACTAAAAGATAGGACAATCATCAAAAAAATCTGATAAGAGGAATTACAAAAAGGAATGTGGTGATTTGTGTTATAGTGCAGACATCAGGCCTCTTAAGACAGAAACATTCATAAACTTGGTTACTTAAGATAAGACAGGTAAGATAATATTGGTTCAAGGTGAGGATTAGGTTGAGAAGGACTGGCATGGGTATGTAAGAAGGAGGAAATAGGTAGTAATAAGTGGATTTGGCTAGTGGTAAATGGTTCAAGTTGGA
Source organism: Myrmecobius fasciatus (assembly GCA_023553655.1). Lineage (NCBI taxonomy): Eukaryota > Metazoa > Chordata > Mammalia > Dasyuromorphia > Myrmecobiidae > Myrmecobius > Myrmecobius fasciatus. The sequence continues at coordinate 85,725 of JAJPUD010001416.1, read as the reverse complement.
GACAAAACTTGTGATAATAATATTGTATAACTCAGAGAGACTATGCAAGGGAGTTCTCAGAAACACCTAACAAGAGGGGGAGCTGGGCAGTCTCTTTGATGAAATCTTCATCACATAATACACCTGTATTTACTTAACAGTAACACCTTGAAAAGCAGGAAAAGTACAAGAGTAAAGTAAACAATGTAAAACATGCACAGGTGCATGGACATTAAACAAATGATTACCTTTCATGGTTGGTGAAAGTCAAAAGAAAAAAACAGAGACTTTTCTTTTGAAAGCAGTAGGGAGCAACAAGAAGGGTTGATACACCTGTGTTTGAAAATCTGAGTTGGTGAAGAAAATACCTTCAGTTTTTTCAGAAGGTAACATGGCTGTAATGATTTGATAAACAGTTCTATTTGTTTTCCATGACATCTTTTTTCCATATATTATACACCACTTTTGTTTTCTTTTTTGTCCAAAGCCTTCTTCATCATCTTCGAAACTTACTTGATATTTCACAAAAGGATAAACAAGGTTGTTAATGCTAATGTGAATTGCTATATTTATTAGAACATAGTTATATGTGGAAATATCTTTTGCATAATTTCACAGGTATAACTGATATCACATTTTTTTGCCTTCACAGTGGGGTAAGGGTAAAAGAGGGAGTGAATTTGGAACTCAAAAAAGAAAAGAATGTTAAAATAAATAAATTTTAAAATAGATACAATGGAGAAGAAATTAAAGAAATAAAAAAGAATACAATTGTGAATTATTGGGGCTTGCCCCAGAAAGCATGGTTGTTTATATTTTTCACCATGCTATTAGGGGAGACTGAGGCTGGTGGATCACTTGAACTGGCAGTTCTGAGTAATAACAGAAATAAAGCCAGGCAATTGTCTTCATTAAGTCAGGTACCAATATGATGAGCCTACATGATAATTCCAATTCATAAATCTGTTAAAGAATCAGGGTGAAAGAGGAATATACCATTTTCTAAATTATAATACAGGAACTTAAAAATACTGTACCAATTCTGCTCCTCACGCCACTAAGCTGTCTTAGGTTTCTCTTGATCTTTCCCTTTCCTAATTTCCCACAGCACAATAATATTCTATTACATTCATATGCAATAATTTAACCACTCTCCTATTGATGAATACCACTTTAGTTTTCAGTTTTTGCCACCATAAAAAGAACTGCTATATTTTTGTACATGTATGTTTTTTTTTTTCATTTCTTAGGACTAGTAGCGATATCACTATGTTAAAGGATATGTTATTAGTCACTTTATGGGCATGTTTCCAAATTACCTTCCAGAATAGTGTTAAGAATTCAAAGCTCCAAAGAGTGTACCAATATAGCTGTTTTCCGCAACACTAGCATGTCATTTTCCTTTTTATTAGCTTTGCCAATCTGATGGATATGCTGTGGAATTTCAGAGTTGCTTTAATGTATATTTTCTAATTATTAAATTTTTTTTTAATTTTTATTTTATTTGCATAACATATGTGTGGGTAATTCTTCAACAATAACCCTTACATAGCTTTCCGTTACAAATTTTTCCCCCAACTCCCCACCCCTCCCCTAGATGGCAGGATATCCACTACATGTTAATTATGTTAAAATATTGGCAAATCGAATATATGTATACATATTTCCAAACTTATCATTGGTGTGCCTAATTATTAAATTTGAAAGGTTTTTTCAATTGTTATTCACATTTTAAAAAACTAGCTTGTATTTCTTCCCTCTAGAACTTCTTCATATCCCTTGGACATTTATCAATTAGGGATAGCTCTAATTCTTATAAATTTGATCTGTAAATCTTGGAAATTTGAAAACATGTTACAAATATTTCTCCCCTCTTATCTACTTTCCAAGTTTAGCTCCACTGGAAATGTCTCTCATATAACTCAACATTCCTTTTAAGTATTTAGATGTTATGCCATTTGGTTCATGTTTAGTACTGATGCTACTGTTTATTATATCTTTCTTTTTTTCTTTTTTTTATTATTTATTTTTTTAATTAAAGCTTTTTATTTGTATAACATATGTATGGGTAGTTCCCCAGCATTGATCTTTACAAAGCTTTCCATTACAAATTTTACCCCCAGTCCCCTCCCCTCCCCTAGATGGCAGGAAGTCCACTACATGTTAATAATGTTCAAATGCTTGAGAAGTTATGGAAGAAAAATCCTATCTACAAGAAAAAAAAAAGAATCAGAGAAAGGCAACACAATGCAAGCAAATGTCAATAGAGATCATGAAAATGTTAACGTTGTGGTCCATATTTCATATCCCTCTCTCTGGGTGTATAAGGTTTTCTTCAGTGAACAATTGGAACTGATTTGAGACAATTCTTTGTTGCAGAGAGCCATGTCCATCAGAATTGATCATCATGTAATACTGTTGTTGCTGTGTATGATGATCTCCTGGTTCTGCTCTTTTCACTCAGCATCAGTTCATGCAAGTCTCTCCAGGCCTTTCTGAAATCGTCCTGCTGGTCGTTTCTTACAGAGCAATAATATTCCATAACATTCATATACCATAATTTATTCAGTCACTCTCCAATTGATGGTCATCCCTTCAGTTTCCAGTTTCTAGCCACTACCAAAAGGGCTGCCACAAACATTCTTGCACATGTGGGTCCCTTTCCCTCCTCTAAGATCTCTTTGGGATATAGGCCCAGTAGAAACACTGCTGGGTCAAAGGGTATGCACAGTTTGACAACTTTTTGAACATAGCTCCAAATTGCTCTCCAGAATGGCTGGATCCGTTCACAGTTCCACCAACAATGTATTAGTGTCCCAATTTTCCCACATCCCCTCCAACATTCATCATTATCTTTTCCTGTCATTTTAGCCAATCTGACAGGTGTGTAGTGGTATCTCAGAATTGTCTTAATTCGCATGTCTCTGATCAATAGTGATTTGGAGCAACTTTTCATATGACTAGAGATGGTTTTAATTTCATCATCTGAAAATTGTCTGTTCATATCCCTTGACCACTTATCTATTGAAGAGTGGCTTGAATTCTTATATATATGAGACAATTCTCTATATATTTTAGAAATGAGGCCTTTATCAGAATCATTAAATGTAAAGATGATTTCCCAATTTGATGCTTCCCTCCTAATCTTGTCTGCATTTGTTTGTACAGAAACTTTTTAACTTAATATAATCAAAATTATCCATCTGGTGTTCAATTAGGAGTTCCAGGTCTTCTTTGGACATAAATTTATTCCATCTCCACAGGTCTGAGAGATAAACTATATTACGTTCCTCTAACTTGCTTACAAAGTCCCTCTTTATATCTAGATCATGAACCCAGTTAGATCTTATCTTGGTATGTGGTGTTAGGTATGGGTCAAGCCCTAATTTCTTCCACACTAGTTTCCAATTTTCCCAGCAGTTTTTGCCAAATAGAGTATTTATCCCAAAAGCTGTGGTCTTTGGGTTTATCGAACACTAGATTGTTAAGGTTAATGCCTAGGTTGTCCTGATAACCTATCCTGTGCCACTGATCCACTGCTCTATTTCTTATCCAGTACCAAACGGTTTTGATGACCGCTGCTTTATAATATAGTTTTAGATCTGGTACAGCAAGGCCACCTTCATCTGCCTTTTTTTTCATTAATCCCCTTGAAATCCTTGACCTTTTGTTCTTCCAAATGAACTTTGCTACTATTTTTTCTAGATCTGTAAAATAATTTCTTGGGAGTTTGATTGGTATGGCACTAAATAAGTAGATTAGTTTGGGTAGTATTGCCATTTTTATTATGTTCGCTCTGCCTACCCATGAGCACTTAATATTTTTCCAATTGATTAGGTCTGATTTTATTTGTGTGGAAAATGTTTTGTAATTTAGTTAGTATAGTTTCTGACTTTTCCTTGGCAGATAGATTCCCAAATATTTTATCCTATCATCTGCTATTTGGAATGGAATTTCTTTTTGTATCTCTTGCTGCTGAACTTTGTTGGTAAAGCTCATCTTATTGGGAATGGTTTTAGTTTGTCTCCATTACATATGATGCTTGCTGATGGTTTTAAATAGATACTACTGATCATTTTAAGGAAAAGCCCAAAAAATGTAGTTTATCTGTTTAGTCGAATTTTGCTATTCCCAAATAGAGATTTTGATTGCTACCTCTACCTTTTTTACTTTAGCAGAAATGTAATAAATTTTACTCCAGTGTCTTATTTTAATTGTGTAAATCTATGTTTCACATTGTTGTTCGTCTTTCATCCTCAAAATATACTACTACTACTATCATGAGGATGATGGCTCGATTTATGTAAGAAATGGATTTTAGTCAGGTATAGCTGGGCATAGGTTGGGCAGCCTCATCCTCTTCTCCAGGATATTATAAGTCCAGTGGCAAGTCAAAAGTCAAGATATCTGGAGATAACCCAGAAGGCAGTGGAAGACCTTGGTCCTAAATTAAAGTCCTTCCAGGCCTGATAGCCTTTAGTCATTGAACTTCCAGGAAATGTAAAATTTGAGGCAAATATATTTCTTGTAAACAATATATTGTTGGATGCACTTTTCTAAGCTTAATCTCTCCAGTCTCACATCTTTAACTGCCTACTTGATATCTCAAATTGGATGTTTTGCAAGCCACTCTCCAGCCCAACCAATTCAATATATGCCAGTGGCTCTGTCACTCCATCCAGAATCAAATATAAAATCCTCTGGCTTTTAAAAGTCCCTCCATAATTTATCCCTCTCTTACCTTTCTAGTCTTCTTTCACACAAGATACCCCAATTCTATGCATTTTCAAAGGCTGTCCACATTTGGAATTCTCACTGTATACCTCTTCCTAGCTTCCTTTCTCTACCCCTCCTTCTCCCAGCTATTCTAAGATTTTATCTTCTAGCCTTACTCCCTAATCTTTGTGCTTTCCTTCTATCCTGTATATATCATTTACATGTTGTTCTTGTCATGTTATTTCCTATATTAGACAATATAGCTCCTTACAGGGAAAGACTATCTTTGTGGTTTTGTCCCCAGGGTACAGCAAATGCTTGGTACATAATAGGTGCTTAGTAAACACATACTGACTTTTCAAATCTCTATACCTCTCATTTCTTTTTCCAATTCTTTTAGTGGTTATTTCATTTTCAATATTTTTAGACTTTTTCTTCCCTCAACTTTCCATTATCAAGTCTAGAAATTCTAATTGATCTTGTGAGCAAACTTCTCCTTTGAGGCTTTGTTATGGGTATTTTGGAGCTATCTTTTTTCACCAAATAGCTTTTAATTTTTTTGTTTATTAGTTTTCTTATCTTTTAGTCTTATTTTCTGAATTGACTGTCTGTTATGGTTAGGCTCCTCACAGTTTTGGCAAGACCGTTTTGTCCTGGCCTGTTCTTCTCATCTATTATTTCACTATTGAGGTCATACATGTATGATTGTGACATGGACCCGGGATCCTGTTCCAAGATCTCTTCTCTTGGCTAGAGGGGCAGGATTATGACCTCATACCAAAGAACTGAATCTTATAACCTCCAACACTATTAATCACCCTCTTCAGTGTAATACTTTCTTCTTTCTATATATAAAAATTTTCTGGCATTCAAAGCCCTTCACAATCCTGGACTTTCCTATCTTTATCTCCATGTAATGTGTGATACGGTGACACTAACCTTTTCATTTCCCAATTCCATTCATTTTCATTACCTACTTCTTATATCTGAAGTGCTCTTTCCTCACTTCTAACTCATGACATTTTAGCTTCCCTTAAATCTCACCTTCCAAGAGAAAACCCTTCTGGATCCCCCTTAATTCTAGTGTCTTCCATTTGTTATTTAATACAGGTTGTTTATATGTAGTTAATGGTTTACAATCCTCCTCTCCAGACTATCAACTTCTTAAAGACAGACAGGCATTTAATTTTTGTGGACTGAGTTTAGTATATTTTTTGTGTTTGTGTAATTGTCTCTCTTCCTTTTTAGTTGATTCATGTGAAAGGTTTATGGGATGCCCTTTCCTCTACACCTTCCTCCACTTTTCATCTTATGTACTCCCATTTTTGTGTAAGACCATTAAGATAATCATAAACTATTATTTTAACCTCTTCTTATACTATTTTTTTTTTTTTTGCTTTTTACTGAGGCAATTGGGGTTAAGTAACTTGCTCAGGGTCACACAGCTAAGGAATGTTAAGTGTCTGAGACCACATTTGAACTCAAGGTCCTCCTGATTTCAAGGCTGGTGCTCTATCCATTGCATCACCTAGCTGCCCCTTCTTATACCTCTTAACACATACACAACCCATTCCTACATTCCTTTTTCAATGAATTAACTTTATCTTTCTATGCTAATTTTAGTGCTTGCAATTCCACTTTTGTTCACTCAATTCTGATTTTTCATCAAGAATACTTGGAAATCCTTTTCCTAGTAAAAGTCCCTTTCCCTCCCAGTAGGATTATACTTTATTCTGTCAATTGTAAATAATCTGTATCTCCATTACAAATAATACTAGCTTTTTATTTAAAATGAATAATTTTGATCACATTGGGAATTTTTTTTTTTAATCCTGTACTCTCCACCCTTCCCCGTCACATCCAATGCTATATGTCTTTTTTTCCCCCTCTTGTATTTATCGCTATATTATGATTAGGGATAAGAAATAAGCCTGATTTCACTGGAACATCTCTTCCAGTATTAAGCTGACAATTTTTCTCCCACTTATAGTCATAATTACTCAGATTACTGAAAGGTGAGATAAAGTGTGAATAACATCATTATCTAATTCATTCTGGCACACAGATCACAAAATAAACCAGAGCTATATTGCTACCTTTCTTTAATTTTACAAACTGCTAAAAACTGAGAATTTAAAAACAAATTAAAGAAATAGGAGACAGCATGATTTGAGAATTCAAAAATTACATTAAAGATTTGAGTAAGAAGAATGAATTAGAATTTGGTGTAAAGGCATGGTGGTGGGACACAAAATTCTGGAACATGGTACTTGTATTCAGCAGAAAGATAAAATAAGCCTGGAAAAAAAGTAAAGATTTCAGGGAGCAAGTCATTAAGACACACTGCATTTAATTGAATTAGGTCCAGCTGTTAGTTTACACCTCCCCTATCTCCCCCCTCCTCCAAATCAAGCTTTGTCATACAGGTGAGACTTACCCTGGTAAATGAAAATTATCATATTTGCTTTAGTCTAACCAAAAAGGGCAGAACCAAGTCAGGGATGCGATTGTCAGAAGAATGCAAACCATGGAACAGTCAGTCCAGTAGATTCTCTTATCAAATGGGATAATATTTATAAAAAAAACTCTTATCACAGTGATGAGCTCCTTTCTGAGGAGGCTGAATGTTTAACTCTTCTAGTTGAAGCCAAGAAATAACCTTACCAACCAAAAAACACACCAATTCTAAAATCAGAAAGTTTGGTTCCAGATAGAAATGGGACAAATTGGTACTGGGAAAAAGAACTAATTAGCAGGTCTAGTACATATTAATTACTGAATAAATGTCTGATGACTGAAGAAGCATGAGTTAGAAACTAGGAGGAACTAAGAACAGTTTAGAATAAATTTCCATTATATTAAAAAATTAGTTAGCATTTATGCTGCACTTGAGGATTTCTGAAGTTAACTCACTGAATCCCACATCTATCACTTATAATACTGTAATTTTATGATGTTTCTGCCACAGTAAATTGTATGCCATTTTGTAACATATTATAATGGCCTTTAACCTGCAGCAACAAAGTTTCCTGAATAAGAAACTGTTGGAGATAAAGTAAAGTGAAATGTTATATACTCTACTACCTGCTATGGACTGGGGAGAAGGAAACATCAGTTTCAGTTTAAGACATATAAACCAAATTTAGTCAATGCCCTTACAAGTAAGGAATATGAACTCTGAGTCCGCTTCCTCATCTGTAAAATAATGAGGTTGATATATAAGGTTTCAATTCTAATAGTCCAAGATTTAGCACAGTTTACTCATCTCTTATGGCTCAGGAATTTACCGATTTACAATTTACAGAAAGGTATTCATAAATTTGTCAACATAAATTGCTACTTATAAGGATTTGACTAAATTATGGTCATTTAAAAAATTGTCATTAATGAAGTAATCAAAATATTAGATATTTACAAAGCAAAAAGAGAGAATAATATTTATGAAACAAATAGTAGACAAATGATTTTATCGGATTCACTTCCTTTATTGCAGTAATCTTTATACAAAGTTGAAACTGCAATATTCAGTGTTAAAACATTAGAAAAGCATTCATGTGACAGTTATGGGTTTATCAAAATATTACAATTTCAAACTTAGCTGATAATTATCCACCAAAGCACAATTATTTAAGTTATTTCCTCATTTTCTTTAAATATGCAATGTCATAAAAGCATAAAAGAAATTATGTAAAAGGAAACCTAAAATACAAATATGAAATGTAACAAATAAATAATTGATTTTATCAGCTACTGTTATGTCAGCTTAAGAGCTATTTTAGCTAAACCCCCATGAATTTTTGTCTACAGAAATAATGAACTGCCAAATGCCAATGCACAATTGCTTATTTCAAGTCATCACCAATGATTAGAACTAAAAAAATTTGGCATCAAAACAATCAAAATTCAGTATAAACAAAATAGAATAACTTCATCACTAGCTATTATGTGGTTCTAACAATTTAACTGCTGAAATTTATTGGAGAGCTACAATAACTTTGAACTTTTTTGACCTGGTATTTAGTGTTAAAAGTAAAGAATCCGTAAGTGAAAAGCATCTTACATTATTTCATTGACTACAATTCCCTTCCCCAAGTATGCATATTTAAATATACTTTTTACACATGTATGAATACACACACTTCATTTGGTTCCTGTGGTACAGATTGTAAGTGATGGTTTCCTGAATGGGCAAAACTTTTAAAATAAGTGTACCTGTGCATATTTCAAGATAGCAGCACTAAGTCCATGCCCTACTGTCCATCTGTTTAAAGGAAAAAAAATTCAAACATGGTAACAATTCCATGTTTATTGAGTAATTTTACATTTTTACTACTCTCCCTCACAATCACTGCAAATTTTGGAATAAATGCAATAAAGTTGTGAGTTATGAGCTAGGAAAATAAATTTGGAAAACAAAATATTAAAACTTCACTAATATTTTACATTAAAAAATTACCAGGTCCATTCTGAAACTAATTTACTTCATATTCATGCAGCAAAAATCAAATAAAATTGCAGTTTTGAAAAGAAAAGAAAATTGAAAGATCTGGAGAACCAGAAACAAAATATTTTAAAAACTATTTTTGAACTTATAAATAACTGGACTGAATAGCAATATGGATGAATTACAGAACATTTGACTATCACAAATTAGTCATTTGTAGTTAACAATGTATCTAACAAATGACAAAAACTTTGTTCATTAAGAAAACCATATGATAATTTACTTTGATTTTATGTTTAACAAAATTGTTAGCTAATGAATTTTGATCACTGAACACTGCTGAACAACCAGCAATATGGCCTAGTAACATGTAGTTTGTTGTGTAAGTGTATATAAAATATATAATGCATACATACAAAATATATATATACCATATATATGATATACGTGTGTGTGTGTGTGTGTGTGTGTGTGTGTGTGTTTAAAACTCTTGAAATGTTTTTAGGCAATCTTTTCTTGAATATAAAAGAATGAAAAAATTCACATTAGTAATTTGTATAGAAAGCTTTCTGTGATAATACCTCATGCATTATCACTACTACATACTGGTAGACTATAATGTCAAAACAAATGTTCAAAAAGCACAACCTGGCAGTTTTTAATATGGACTTTACATATTAAAGAATGGATTGAATTTAAATGTTCAAACCTGAGTATATTAAGACTAAGTGTATTTGACAAATGAATTAGCCTAAAAACATTTCACTAAGTAACCAGTGGTCCATTTAACCATTTTTATGATAAACTAAAGAAACTGTATGATTTTAAAAGGATGAAAGAATGCCACATAGTGTTTACTGAAATACTCTGTAAGATGGCATCATTTAACCCAAATTTCCTATAGGAAACCTAAGTTCTTACTGAAAAATCACTCAGATTTGAAGGATAAACATGGACAGGTCCCCTCTAATAATTTAAAGTTATGTATATTTTAGGCTGTAGAATGGAATATGATTTTTCAGTCTGTCATATAAAACTACTGAGAATAAATCTTCTGACATTTCTTAAGTTAACTGGAAATTATGACATTGATAATATAAAGTTTCATAAAAGGGGGAACAACTCTTTTCTTAAGGTTTACATTTGTGCATGCATACTTAAATGGATTAAACTTTTGGACATTCTGATTCTTGTGTTACATCTCAAATGACAAGACCTGCCCTGATTCTTACCCCATTAACATCTAACAGAGACCATAAAAAAAAACTACAGTAATAGAAAACATACAGTACTAAAAACTAATTAATTGCTCAATGGAAGACAGAAAAGCAGCATTCATTTTAAGGTGGAAGAGACTAGAAACCAACTTACATTTGAGTTATAGTCTTAGTTGAAGGCAAAGTTTGATATTCTTTATAAATTTATAAAAGAGGGTATATATGGATGAAATTTGGTTAATCTCAGAAGGCACCTCAAGGCTAAAAGGCTTTTATAAATCTATATTTCTTTCACCAATTGAAAATAAAAACACACTTTTATTGCTATTCAAGTAGCAAAGAAAAAGCTTATGTCCAACAATAAGGAATAAAACTGAAGTCTCCACAACCATGCAAATGGAGCAACTTCCGTGTGCTTTCAGATCTGAAAAATGTGGAAGAAAAGCCACTGTTTTGCCACCGTACTGCAGTCTCACAGAAGATTTCAAGTCACTTTACTAGGGACTGTAGTGTCATTTCCCTAGGGCTGTCCATGATGTGGTGTTTAGGAATAGAAGGTAAGGACACTCTGATGATTCCCACGGACAAGAAGGACTGGTGGCAAATCTCTAGATAAAACTTCTAACCATGCCATGTAAAGGGCACTAGACACACCACCTTTTCGTGCAACTGGGAGACTCCTAATAGTAAGAAAAATAACAATAAATAACTTTAAAACTTTTTCATATTAATAAAAAAATCAAAAGTACACAGAAATTCAAGAAAAATTTACCAACTACTTCACTTTATTGCATCAACAATACATTATCATCCTAATTGTTTTGCAGTTGGGCCAAAGAAAGATAGCAAAATATCCCCCCCCCCCGATGCATAAAGTTGAACAAATTTATAGATATGAAACACCATACTGTATGTTTCCTTTCTTAGACAGGAATAATTAAAAAAAAAAAAAAAGATAGTTCTACTTCAAACAGGTAAAGAACCATATATAGCTTACTCAGGCAAAAAAGGGGCAGCATGAAAGCAGTTCAAAGACAACTAATCTTACTTCATTTTCATCTTCACAGTCTCTTTGGGCCTTGGTTGCACCTTAACAGTAAAATGTAGGACTGATGGATTCTCTGGTCTTTTCTAGATCTAGAACTCTATGAATTATCTCCTACCGAGCAAGTCTTTTACTGACTACTAACAACTTTACTGACTACTAACTAATTGTTTAAACAAACTTATGTGAACAAGTTGCACTTAGACATAACTTTTTAATTAAAATAATCTTGTGATATTTAGTAAAGAAAAATCTCAGCTTTAAATTCATTAATGCTTTTGTATCTTTCTTTTTCTTTTATATTTAATTTTTCCATTGTCTGTCTGAACAACAAAAGCTCCTAAACTTATAGATAGAAGTGCAAATGCAAATAGAGAGAAAACCAAGTATCCTTGCTCTTGGCAAATAAAAACAAGTGACACAAATCACCATGTTTGAGGTAGGCCTTTTAATTTCTATCAGGAGAAAGGAAAAAGAGCAAGTAAGCAAGTTTATTGGATACATGCCATAGGGTCTTACTGCTCAGTCATCTCACTGTCTACAATTCTTTGTGACCTCATTTGGAATAGACTGCATTTCCTTCTCCACCTAATTTTACAGATGAAGAAACTAAGGCAAACAAAGTGATGACTCTCCCAGGGTCACATGACAAATAAGTACCTAAGCCTAGATTTGAATTCAGGAAGATGAGTCTTCCTGACTCTAGACAACTGAAAGTTGTTTCTAATAAAGAGTGAAATGTCCAAAAGGTTCCCCAAAGTAAGAAAAATATAGCAAAGAATTTGGCTAAATGGCACTGCTTATATTTTAAGCAAGAGAAAGAAAGCTAAACTGATTTAACATCATATTTGATGTAAAAACATTTTTGTATTTAAAGTTAAGCAACAGATGTCTATTTTTCATCACTATAACTTAGTAAATAGGTTTAATAGGTAGTTTAAAAAAACTCAATTTAAAGTGTATGTTAGAACACAATACCAAAAATCTAAACTGGAATACATGACATTATCTATCCATCCATTTAAAACAGATAATACTACCAGAAAAAAAACATGTTAAACAATGGCATACTACTGTACATTTTACTTACATGACAATTATGTTAGCTGTACTTGAATGCTCCTTCAATAACTCATTTAATCTTATCTGGCGGTATGTCTAAAAGGCAAAGGAGAAAAGTTAGTTCCACTATCACGGACTAGAAATTCTAGAAATGACAAAAGAAAACAAATATAAGACAGTAAATAAATGATCAATAATAAATTAAAATTCTGAAAGATATAAAAAATCTTTAGCAATTTAAATAAATTTTAAAAAAACATACATCTTAAAACACATGGTAGGACTATGTAAAGAAAGAGAATACCTTTGTTTTATAAAGTTCAAGCTCATTATCTGTTATTCTCCAAGGTTCATCTTCTTTCATTTTATCTGCAATATCTTGTTCTTTATCATCTTCATGAAGCCTGAAGGGCTCAATCATTTCTTCAAAAGCCACAATACTTCAAAGAAACAGAAAACATTTAAAATCAGTTAACATTTTTAATTTTTCTAAAAAGGCAAAAAAAAGTGTAAATACTTTTTCATAATTCTTCATCAAATCGTACTATGACATTTTATCGTAGGCAAGCTCTGTCCCAATGGGTAGGCAGCACTCAGTGGAGTGAGGTAGCAGTGGATTCTTCCCTGCCATTCTTCTGCCCTAAAGTTTTCCATTATCTTGGCAATATGCAACAGCCCTTCTCTTTTCTTTACATACCCCTATTTACAGCCTGTCCACCCATAAAACACAAAGGGGCAGACTAAACTTTCTGGGGAACAGATTAACTTCTCTCATTATAACTATGTTTGCAATGCATCATCTTTTGTATCACTTCTTCACTTCCCCACAATTGACTGACCTTCATATTGCTGCTACTCATCACCAATTAATTTTGCCCCCAGATAAAAGAATTTTATGATTTTTGAGCTATTTTAGTGGATCTAAAACTCTAGCAGGCTCCATTCATTTTCAAAGGACTTTGAATACAGTTGTGCTAAGATTGTCTGATTTTTAAGTACCATAGTCTGATTTTTAAGTATCAGCATAGCTATATGCACAGTGGTAGTAGTAAAGTGGCCTCTGTGATAATTTATCCACATCCTATGTAACACAAATGGCCTGAATCCTGTGCTATGTTTTTCTGGTACATTACTGGAGGAATCAAATCATATAAAACTTTAAATTCCTGCTTTAAGTGAAGTGAGAAGAAAAAACTTTCAATTAGGTGGAAAGCTGGAGACAAATTAGAAGTTTCCAGAGTTTATTTGATTGTATATTCAAAGGCAATAATAATTATTTCATGGGACACTCAGTTATCTCTAATAGAATACAGTATCATTTCTCTCTAATGTCTTTGTATTTATTCTTTGTATACATATCTATGGACATGCTGCTGCTCTAACTTTGGTACACTCTGTGTGGCCTCTAAAGTAGTGGTTCTTTGTCTTTTCTTTTCTTTTGGTGTTCTTGTGAAGCTACGGATTTCTTCCAAAAAAGGTTTTTTTTTTTTTGGACTTTATTCATATTGGCAAGTGTTATTACTCAACTCTCCCTTTTCTTAAAGTAGGCCCCATATGCCTCTCGCCTCCCAATACATGCATGCAAAGATAGTTTTCAATGTTCACCTTTGCAAAACCTTGTATTCCTAACTTTTCTCTTTCCCTACACCCCCCCACCCCTTAGGTAACAAGCAATCCCATATTGGTTAAATATGAAAAAAAATTATTAAATAATTGAAAGAATAATAATATTTAGTAGAAAAAAATTTAAAGGGAAAAATACGGTTAAAACGGTAGTAGTGGTTAAAATTTGTCAGAATGAGACTGAATAGCAGTGAGTATTAACAAAAAAAAATAGGTTTATGGTAGGTTCTTTACAAATTATAACTGGATTGGAAGATGTTTGCATGTCAACTGCCATTATTATGTATATGGACTAAATCCTAGGAAGGAAAGGATTTAGAGATAATACAAAAGAGGTACATTCATCACAACCAATAAATTATTGTTTTTCCACATTCATAGCTTTTCTTTCAATCTTTTGCTTCTGAAGACCTAGCACAGTGTTTTATTCATTGGCATTTAACAAATGCTGACTATTTGTTGAATTCTATAGTGAAATGATCATTTCAGAAAAATGTAATTATCCTACTTGTCATTTCCTACTATTTTTATGTGGGGAAAAGCAATTAACTTTTTTTTTACCCTGGTAATTTTTTTCCTTTATTGGAATATCTTTGAAATACTTAAAGTTCTTAATCTTTATTAGTATTTACTAGGTTGTTGAATTATTTTGTGACACTGTTACCTAATTTCTGTGAAGTTGTCTTTCTAACAGTACAATTAGAATATTATAAATATTTAAATGATACTATAAACAGTACAAATGAAGTTTATAGGTAAAATAATATGCATAAATATTGGAAAACAAAATCAAAATTTTTGACAATGAATTTTTTTCTACTTTTTTTTTTTAGTTGTAATGATGGTAGGATAAACATATTAGAACAAAATATAACATAAGCTCTGTTCTCTCCTTTTTAAATGTCTTTGTTTATGAACTGGAGCAGTATTTTTATATTTTTATTATGCTTATTAGTTAGTCTCAGATTATAGTTTTGAGCTAAAGAACCTTAGTGGCTACAAGGCTATCCAGTCCAACCTTTTTTACAGACTGAAGAAAACAGAGATTAAATGACCTCCCCAAGGCACCCAGACAGTAACTCTTCCCACCCCCCCCACCAAATCACTCATTTTCTATGATTTCATTAGGCTCCAAGGTGATTCCCCTTTTCCCTGAAATTCAGAGAATGGAAGAGTTGGCTGACCACTGATAGGATAGATGGCTTTTTGCAGTCAATATGTGTTAGTCAGGACTTGAACCTGGATCTTTCCTGGCTGTGAAACCAACATTTAACCCCTATGCTTCCTTAGGATAAAAATGACTTCAAAATTTGGCATAAACCGGAAAGAACAGCAGCTCTGAAAAGTGAAGACCTGGGGTCACCTGTGACACTTATAAGATGACAGAAATGGGTGAGATGGTTTTGAAAGCCATTTTCAACTCTTAGTTAAAATCTTTATGTCATAAGGCTATGGCATTATCACTTCTTAGAGAGCAGAATTTGTTTGTTTCTTTTTTGTATTTGTATCCTCAATGCCAAAATCAGTAAAGAAACATGAGATGGGCCAAGTTAGAAAGTCGTTCCCCTCCCCCCCCAAATGCTCACAAGGACTATTTGTGTTTGACCTGTGGCCAAGTACTCTGGGCTCATATTGGTCTCACCAGTAACAGCTGGACACACAGTAACTGGATTCTAATGTAGTGATGTCATTTGGATCTTCTTTGAGAACAAAGGGACAAGCAAACAACTGTCCTGTCCCAGGGACTGCCATTTAGCAGGATGTTAATAAATGCTCCCTGACAAATGAATGTAAGCTCCTTGAAGGCAATAAATATTTGTTTTTTGAATTTCAATAGTTAAACATTTATTAAGCACAGGCTTAATGTATTCTATGAGATAACTGAGTGTCCCATGAAATAATTATTATTGCCTTTGAATATACAATCAAATAAACTCTGGAAACTTCTAATTTGTCTCCAGCTTTCCATCTAATTGAAAGTTTTTTCTTCTCACTTCATTTAAAGCAGGAATTTAAAGTTTTATATGATTTGATTCCTCCAGTAATGTGCCAGAAAAAGACAGCACAGGATTCAGGCCATTTGTGTTACACAGGATGTGGATAAATTATCACAGAGGCCACTCTACTAGTACCACTGTGCATATAGTTATGCTGGTACTTAAAAATCAGACAATCTTAGCACAACTGTATTCAAAGTCCTTTGAAAATGGATGGAGCCTGCTAGAGTTTGAGATCCACTAAAATAGCTCAAAAATCATAAAATTCTTTTATCTGGAGGCAATATAATGTATAGCCATGCCTGTGGAATCAAACATTTGATTTGTTGAATCCTGTATTATAGGATTCATAAACATTTGCGGAAAGACTATTATGACATAATTTCAGTTTATACACCAACATCTGTTGCAGAAGATGAGGAAATCAAGGAATTCCATAAAGAATTTGATAAGACTATCCAAATCAATTTGGTAACTTCAATGCAAAGGTGGGCATGGAAAAGAATAACAAAGTTATGTCTTGGATCTAAAGAAAGAAAAGATGCCAGTGATGCACAGGAGACTCATACTGATAGAAATAAGAATATCTTAAGAAAAGAGTCTGGGGCAGCTAGGTGGCGCAGTGGATAGAGCAGTAGCCCTGAAATCAGGAGGACCTGAGTTCAAATTTAGTCTCAGACACTTAACATTCCCTAGCTGTGTGACCCTGGGCAAGTCACTTAACCCCAATTGCCTCAGCAAAAACCAAACCAAAACAACAACAAAAAGAAAAGAGTCTGGAGGCAATGGACACAGCTAAGTGGAGAAATAAGACAGTCATGGAAGACCAATCTACGAAGATTTTAAGGTACAGATGTGGTAGCAAAGACAGTCACTGAATTCTTCCTTTCTTGACAAGAGTAATGCCAAGACAATGACAATGACAAGAGTTAACTCCTGTTCCTCTTCAATTATTGTAATAGGCTAACCAAAAAGGAGTCTGTACTATCTTGCATTCTCAGGACAACATGAGACTAACAAATTAGATATTCTCTACTAAGTTGCTCCTAAGGCCACCAGCATAATCAATATTTTCTGCATACAAAGAGGGGATGCCATGGTCAAGAGTAGCACAGGAAGGAGCAGCCAGTGGTACAGTGAAAAAAGCACTGGCTCTGGAATCAGGAGAACCTGAATTAAAATCCAGCCTCATATACTTAGTAGTTGTGTGACCTGGGACAAGTCACTAATTCCATTACCTT
>JAJPUD010001416.1:0-68301 GCA_023553655.1 Myrmecobius fasciatus | reverse complement strand
TTCAATTTTATAATATCTCTAAAATAAAGAAGAGCCCTCATTTTCAAGGAGGTGTTGAAAAAGTAAGATGAGTAAAATCTGATTTTATGGAGGAATTCTGAGGGCCTTTTAGCAAATATTTGTATGTTGGGGCCTGAATTTAAAGAAATCTTGTGACATAAGAGAAAGGACAAGGAAGAAATCAATGTCAACTTTCATGAGGAGCCAAATGACTTATCTGTATATATTGTCAACAAAGAAGTTATAAGATTAAAGAGTTGGAGCAAAAGAGACCTTAGAGATAATTTCAATCAAACCATAAGGAAAGTGAAGCTCCAGCAAAGGTAATTAAGTGACAAGATTGCTAAACCTTGGTTTTCTGACTATAAATCAAATAAATTTTTTTTAAAATGGAAAAAAGTAAGTTCTGAATAGAATATACCTCATGAATTCATCTGAGTAACACATTCATGACCTACTTAAGTTCAAGAAGACATTTATGTAACTTACTTTTCTTTCTTGGGCTTTGTGTTAATATCTCCCAGGACCATGATGTCTGAGAAGTCTATTCGGAATTTGCTAAGTAAAGTTGCCATCCTAAAACAGAGACACAAAGTTGTAGATTTAAGGAATTAAAAAAAGATTTCACTCCTTACACTAAGGCTGACATCAGTTGATCTGAAAAACAAGAACTCAGTCTTTCTAAATTTATTTAGTAGAACCTTACAATAAGTATTTCAGCTCTTTGGGGGTAGGGGATTTTATCTCTACTTCCATTTGTCAACATGGACTGCTCTCCCAACCTCCTGAAAACTACCATGCCCTTGTCATATTAATTTTAGTTTTTCATTTCTCTTATTAATACACTGAAGTATTACAATTTTTGAGTTTATATTTCTTCTGCTGGCCTTTTATCCACTGGAAAATGGTTCTTGTTCATGTTTTTCTATATATTGTCTATACCTTATTAGATTTTTATCCAAAAAATTTGCTACAAAGATTTTTTTCCAGTTCACTGCTTCCCTTCTAATTCTAACTGCATTGCATTTAAATTGTCAAAATTATATTTCTTTTATGATCTATCCTCTCTCTCCTGTATTTGGTAAAGAACTCAACATGTTTTTCATATTTGAGATTCCCTATACCTTTTTTTTTTTTGGGGGGGGGCATTTTTGCTGAGGCATTGGAGTTAAGTAACTTGCCCAGGGCCACACAGCTAGGAAGTGTTAAGTGTCTGAGACCACATTTGAATTCAGGTCCTCCTGCATCACCTAGCTCCGCCTTGGATTCCCTGTACTAAGGCTATTTTCTTTCAAGAGTGCTTTCCAATTTTCCCAGTAGTTTTTGTCGAATGTAACTATTTTCTGCAGAGCTTGGCATTCTTGCCGTGAACTATGTTCAATTGCTCTTGGGTCTGTGTGTGCCCTAAATTATTATTAATTGCCTAAATTTATTTCTTCAATTTGGTTTTCTTGTCTTATTGAGATTGGATTATATCAAATAACAATGTCACCAATCTTTACTGAGATCGTACTGAAAAGGGCTCTAGTGTTTTGACTGTTACAAATAATGCCATCTCTCAATTATAGAAACTGCTTACCACATTAAGGCCAATCCCTTTATTCCGATGACTTTCAATGTTGTGAACATAATGGTTGTATATTTCAAAAACTTTTTCTAATCTACTGACAGAATCACATGATCATTTGTATGAAGATACCATAAATATCAGATTTACATATATTCATTTCTAATCTCTTTCATTAAGTTCTGAAAATCTACTTGTTTCTAAATACTCTAAAATTCTACTCTTATATGGAAAAGCACAGAATCAGAGAGGGACTACAAAGGTCAAGATGGCTATGATAGATACTGATAAAATAGTTGTCTTATCTAGATGTATTATCTTATTTCAGTTAATGTTTAATAAGTTTTTATAGGTCCTAAATCTTAATCAAAATACAAATGCAAATTATATATTTATGAATATATACTGTACATATATTTAGTTAACTGAATTATAGAGCTATACACATATATGAGTGCCAATTTTTTTTTTTGGCTGAGGCAACTGGGGTTAAGTGACTTGCCCAGGGTCACATAGCTACAAAGTATTAAGTGTCTGAGGTTGGATTTGAACTCAAGTCCACCTGACTTCAGGGCCAATGTTCTATTCACTGCACCTTTTAGCTATCCCAAGTGCCAAAATTTTAAGATAAATTAAGATAATTTTTTTCTTCCAATTTAAATTATTTACATTACAGTGCTAATAAGAATATCAAAAGTTAAAAAGTAAAAGTACAATATTAATTTGAAACAAGTTTTCTGAATTTTCTCTCTATAGTATTTATCCTACAGATTATCTTCAAGTTAAATTATAACAATGACACACCACTGAAGCAGCAAAATTCATTTTTCATTTAGAGAAACTTACGCTCTCCGGTCGTGATCTATTCTGTTTATTTTTCCACCAATAAATACTCTGATCTTACAGTCTTTCCACTTTTTCTTAGTTGTCAGAAGATAAGGTATCAATAAGGTCAAACCTGATTAAATAATAAGATACAAATCATTAAATATGTTCAATTCTATATAATTTACTTTTAATTTAATAATTCACTCTGTGCCAATTACTGAAAACATTCTTAAGTAAAAAACATCAACATTGAAATTAGAAGTAATCTCACCTCCATCATCAAAAAGCCACCAGACGTCAATGGTATTTTTGCCTTGTTTTTTCTGAAATTGTGTGCTAGCTTCAAGAAGTCTTTGGTCAGCTACATTTAATGGAGCAGCAGGACCTTTAGGTTCTAAAGGATGGAAACAAGCATATGTAAGAAAAAATTTAAGCTTTTTTTTGTTTAATCACTTTTCTTACCATTTCCTCACTTTTGTTCAATAAAGATTATATTTGCTTACTTTTTCAATGTTTCAACCATAATAAATGTAATTTCTTATAAATCGACTTTAAACATTTTAAAACAAGTTACATAAAACCAAACATTTTTAGTGTTCTGAAAGTACTAACAAAATTTGACATTAAATAACTGGCCCAGAAATTCTAACACAGTTCTGAAAAAATTGTTCAATCTTTTAGACTAGTTGGATAATTTGAAGTCTATAATTTATAATCTGGACTGTCAATGACTTGATGCTCACAAGAACATTTTAACAAGTACGCTGTAAATTGAAAAACTAAATGGAAGCATTTATAAAAAATAATTTACAATCAAAACTACTCACTGAGAAACATTCTACTCATTATTTGCCTTGGTATTTGATATCTTGAAATTTGGGGTGGGGAAGAGGTTTGGGATAGGGATCCCATAACCTGATATTATAAAGTACATAAGCAACTAGGTAGGAAAGAACTCACAGCATGGTTGAAATGAACTATGTACCAGAGGTGAATAACTATGTTCTCCAGGATCTCTGAACCAAAACAAAGGAAAAATGATTTCTGAGAGTAGGTCAATATGTTTATTTGTGAAAAAACTACCCAATTTTATAAAACAGAAATCCACAGGAGGAAATCTAGTCTCCAATGTAGAATTACTGTTAATTAAATTATAACATCTACCACAAAATGCTATGGCATGTATGCAGAGTTCATGATGAAATAATATGGCTACCAAACCATACTCCTCCAAACTCTCACCTCTACCCTCTAATTCAATAATAATTATGTATCTCCCCAGGCTCAGCAGAACTATGAAAATTATGATAAAAGTTAAATAAAATTTTTTTACAGAAAAAGATTTAGATAGATGCAATTTATGGTCATGAATGAAACTTCATTTTTAACTCCAAATCATCTAACATATGGGCCAAAACAAAAAGATTTAATCACTAAAGTCTTAACTTTTAGGATCTGAACATTTCCAATAACATTTTATTTTAAAATTTTGTTTAAGTGATTTCATTCTTGCTGGATGAAACTGCTTTATGTAGTTGAAATAATCAGTGATCATTTCTCTAATTTGTAACTCACAAATAACTACATTACAACCTCACCATGGAGATAAAGACTTAAAAAATTTGGCGTTAACAGCATGGAAAAAAATGGATCGAAACAAAAAGATGGAAAATGCCTGCCTTTTTTCAACAGTGGTTGTGTTGGAGTCTTGCCATCCTCTTCCTCATCTAGATTTTGTTTAAAAAATACAAAATAGAGGTTAATTTCCTTTGTATTATTAATGAAATAATGAAAAACTAACATCATATAACTAAACAAAACATAGTATGAAACTAGTCCATGAGAAACTAGTTAAGATTAAAGAACCATTTCTTTTTGTACTGAGGGGTTAAGATTTTAAAAGCAGATATATCATGGACAGCAACTTTAAAGCTAATGAAAATAAGAAACTCCTTAAATCTATCCCTAAAAAATGCCAAAAGTTTCCATTAGGGTTAAAAAATTTTCTAACTAAAATCAGCAGAAAAGATAATTTTATACTGTAGAATTTAAGCTACAGCAACATGTGTAAATAAATCACACAATTACAAAATTGTACATTCTATTATGCTGATAACTAAAAGATAATTTTTGGGATGAAAACTATTTTTAATGCATATAAACCACAAATTATGCTATAAAGAAATAACTGGGAAGTTGAAGAGATGGGGATGTGTTTTCAAACAGCTTTTTTTTCCCTTTATAAATGAAGAGTAAACTACTTCCAAATATCAATATTTTTTTTATAAATCACATATTTAAATTTAAAGTAACTGACCAAAAATTTATATTCCAATTACATATTTTTAACTTGCATTTCTTTAGTGTATTGCTTTAAATAGAAATGGTCTTAAATTAAGTTTGTCATAATTATTGTTTTGGGAAAACTCACATAAGCAAGCAGAAGCAAAATCTTCAACTATATATAAGTGCAACTATATTTTAAATGTATTTGACTGGGTAATATTATAAAGTTTTATAAATCAAAATAAATATCATTTCATTAACTTATTACTTGTTTAAGTGTGTACATTACATTTGGAAACTCCTTTTTTTGATTCCACTGACCACATAGATAAAAAAAATATAAAAAAATCACATAGAATAGTTAGTGGCTTGGGTAAATACTTTCATATTAGCAAAGAAAAACACATAAGCCCAGCCTTTAAAGATTATAATAAAAGGAAGTTTGATGTTTTATAATGATTAGAATTGAGGTATACCTAATAAATATGAAGTTTCTAGGTTCTAAAAATTGAAAAACAAATGCCTATTGTTAACAGATTTTGCAGAATGACTGGAAAAGATATTTTACGCACAAGAAAAAAGTCAATATTGAATGGAATTTAGGGAAACATTTTCTATCAAAGATAAAAATATATGTATTTCAGCAAGAGAAAATGTGACTAAAGTCCAGCAGAGAGGAGAGAGTAAAATTTTTCTAAATGAAATATAAAGAGAAGAAATAGATTAACCAAAAAGTGAATAGGATGTGAGCAAAGAATCCAAAGGAAAGAATGACAGTATGAGAAAAAATTAATTAGCATGAAGAGAAAAAAAACCTAACATTAAAATTGCAACAAAATTATTAAGAGATCAGAGAATAAGAGATGAATTTCACAAATGTGGGAATATCAGCTTTGCAGAAAATATAGAGAGTAGATGTGAAATAATATTAAGGTTTGGGATTTGGGAGGAAAGTGATTATTAACAGGGATGAAAAGGGAATATATATGATATAGATGGATGATATACAAAGTACTCTCATGTTTAGTTTAGTTAAGCTGGCAGTATGACAGATGGAGATACTAGATTGAGTAGAGGTGGAAGAGTCAGGGTGGAGAGTCAGATTTGGAAGTCATTCATAGCTTTTTCATCCTTGAAAATAAAAACAGAAAGCATAAATTTGTGGAATCAGTTATCTAAAACTTTCCTGTAACAGAAAGAAACTGTAAAAATCCTTACCCATCTGTTCTTAGTACAAGAAAACAAAACATGTATATGTGTAAACACACATACATATCATAAGGTAATACTTGGTAATTAAATGTATCAAATCAGTGCTAAGGGTCACAGAGCTGCTTTTTTGGCAAAGGGTGCTAGGGGAGCTATTATTCTTTTAGGGAGACAATAATTTATTACTTAATTTTACCTTCTGTTGTTGTGGTTCAATCTATTATCAGTATAGGGAATAATTAATGTAGAACCTTTATTCAATGATGGCAGATTCATATAAACAAATCTATAGTTTTTCAGGGTACGCCTAGGGCACTGAGAAGTTAAGTGACCTGCCTAGAGTTTACAGCTGGTTTAAAGCCTTCACAAAAAGGCTTCCTAAATCTAGTGCTGTATTTTCTTTGCTACCCTAATGTTCCTCTCTAGAGATAATGTAATATTCTTTTTTCTTTTTTTTTTTTTGCTGAAGCAATTGGAGTTAAGTGACTTGCCTAGGGTCACACAGCTAGAAAGTGCTAAGTGTTTGAGATTACATTTGAATTCAGGTCCTTCTGATTTCAGGGCTAGTGATCTATTCATTGTACCACCTAGCTGCCCCTGCAATATTTACTTTTGAAGTTTCTATAAAGACTTTTGAAATATTTCTCATTCCACAAATAAGAACAATGTAACAAAACCTTTTTAATTTGATAAAACATAAATAGCATATCACTTAATAATCAATGCTATGCATGCAGAAATAATCAGATAATGCTTAGTGCTTAAAGAGGATCATAACACCACAACCACCAGAATTTCAGCTTGGAAAACTAAATATTCAAGAGGTTCAGTGACTTTCCCAAAGACACAAAGTAGCAGAATTGTAATCACCATCCAAAGACATACAATTCCTAAGTTCAAAGTTCAACTTTTGAACCCTTTTCCAATTTAACCAAAATTGAATGCTATTATATTAGCTTTAAGTATCTGCAGCTCTGTGGGATGGTTCCTAGATACCAGAATGATTCTTAAGGGCAAATTAACATTTGCAGTTGAAAGTACAAAATGCAAGTCTGTACTAGACATGGAAAATGAACTAACTTAAGAAACAGCACAATATTGGGCAAAGGTTACTATATTAAGCAGCATACTGGTCAGATGTTAAATTATTACAAACACATTTCTCTGAAGAAATTAAAGATTTAAGCAGAAATGAAGGTCATCTATAATTAGTATTAATAAAGAATGTTTGAGAAATTACCTTTATGCATAACAGGACTTTTTTCATCAGATGGTTTAGAAGTATCAGAATCAGTCTTTCTGCTATATTCTACACTTAATACAACATCCTTAGAACCTGGAGATTTTTCCTGAGATGATAGTAACTCTTCTGAGAATATACAAAATACCATCCCCACCCCCACAAAAAAAATCAATTAGATTAATTAGGAATCTCACTTTGGGGGTCAAAACAAGTTTCACTTTTCAGGTTTATTTAAATTACAAATATTTTTAAAAGATGCAGTTTTGATAATTTTTTTATATTCTAAAAAAATGGGTTGAATATCTACTTTGTAGTAATTAATGGCATTCCCTGACAATATAAACCCATGCAACAAATTTATGAGTAAGTTAACATATGTGGAAAAACTTAAAATGTATGTCCCTATAGATTTTCTTTGTGACAAGATGTTTGATAGACTATGCAAAGATGGAAACTCTTATTTAAACTTTGTATTACCACTCAAGGTCTTACAAAGTACTACATGTAGTAAGCACATAATATTTATTTGATTTTATTATAGTATACTGTGTTGATATCAGCGTAAGTGTAAGGTCAAGTCTCAAAAACAAAGCTCCAAATTCACTGGCTTTTAGGTCTTGAATGCAAAGATATAGTGATTCAATTCTCCTATTATAATCAAGTAATCTTTTCATATTAATCAAAAGTGACCAAGCATTTCAATTCTTTCAAATATTTATACTATTCAGAATCCATAGACAAATTAAGAAAGCATTGGTGCCATAGAAACATAGATTTAAAGCTAAGAAGGAACCTAAAGAGTCTAACTCTACTCATTTAACAAAAGAGTAAACTGAAAACCAGAGAAGTTAAATGGCTTGTTCAAAGTCAAATAGGAAGCAAGTAGCAGAGTTGAGATTTAATCCAGATCTCTTCTAACTTTATTCCAAATCTAGCATAATTTCAATTATTAATTAAGAAATACTTAGTATTTCTAAATACCTATAATTCTATTGTTTTATTTAACTTTAATTTCTTACGTGTCTATGTGTGTATATGTGTATGTTTGCTTTTCTTTTAGAAAATTCTCACCAAAAGTGTTCTTGAATAGTGTTCATAACTGCCATAAAAATTATCTGCATTAAAAAAATCTCACAGACCTTTTTCACATAAGATTTACCTTGTCCTTGAAGATGAGAAATATCCAAGCCTTCTTTTAAGCGAATAATCACTACTCCATATTGGATGTCGAAGGCATCACTGCAAGTAGGGCAGAATTGGGAAATAAAATATTGGTATGATTTCCTGATCTGTTAAATCACAAATCTGGGCTGGATATTCTTCAACATTCTCTTTTGTAGTAAACATTCAGATTCATGTGAGTGTATGTATAATCTCTCTCTCCCCTCTTCTGAGGGCACTACTATCCTTTCAGTCATCCAGGGTTACTATTTTGGAGTCATCCTCCATTTCTTATTCCACATATCCAAATCAGTTACTGAATCTTAATCATTGCTAAATCCATAAGACTGCTCACATCCATTTCCTTCTTGTGATTCACATAGTTAACACTCAGATTTTGGCCTTCACCCCAGCACCTCTTTCCTATTATAATAGTCTCCTCCTATTTGGTTGTTTTGCTTCAAATTTTTTTTCTTCCTCAATCTATCTTCCACTCAGTGGCAAAGTAATTATCCCAAAAACATTGATAGATCTGATCATGTAACCTTTTGCTGCAAAATTAACATAAAAATAACATCTTACAAGGTTGTTGTGGGGATTAAAAGAGATACTGTAAAACATAGCACTGTTTAGCACACTGTAAGAGCTTAATAAAGGCCTTTTCTCTTCATTTTATATCTGAACTTTCAAAAATTAGATTTTTAAGACCAGAAAAGACACTCTTCACCAAATCTAATTGTAGATATACTCCATTATATAGGAGTATATCACTATATTTTGAGTCCTGATTCAAAAATCCACATTTCATTCCATTTTCTAAACCAACTGCTCCCGAGTTTACATTTATATTATGAGGTCCTTTCCTCCTAAAGGCAGCAATGATAAAAATACCATTTGTGTCCCTAAAGTCTAAGGGTTTTATTACAGTAAGAATTCAATTTTAGAGAACTGATTAACCAAGGAGTGACAGTTGCAGCACAGTGGACAAAGAGGGAAAAGGGAAGGGAATAAGCATTTACACAGCACCAACTATATGCCAGGTATTGAACTAAGTACTTAAAAAAATTATTGCCTCATTTGATCATCATAACCCAGTGAATTAGGTGCTATTACTATCTTCATTACAGAAGTCTGAAGTACACAAAGAAAGTCTGATCAAGTCACTTAATTTTCCCAAGGTTATATAGCTTGTTAGAAGTCTGGGGCCAGACTTGAATTCATTAATTCCCTCCAAAGAGCCAGCCACAGAGTCAGGAAGACCTGTTTCAGAGCTTGCCTCTGACATATCCTATGTGTTCCCCAAGAAGTCACTTAACCTTTAAGTTCCCCAAGCAGTTTTTTTTAGACGAGAAAAACAGCCTAACTTTGGAGACTAATTAATGAGGTGGATAAAAGGAAGACAATGAATGATTAGAAATCTGTTTATGCTCAATGGAGTACTATACAGATGATAGTAAAAATTTCTTCTCCTATAAAGGCAGTGCAAAAAAGAAAAGATTTAAGCTAAAAAGCCAAAAGCTAAATTGAAATGTTAAATTGAATGTATATTCATATTATTACATTAATATAACTAATATTATATCATACTATATAATTTATAGTATAAATAATGAACATTTGTTAAAAATGTTAACATCAACCAACAAATTTCTACTATGTGCCATATACTATGCCAAGAGTCAGGGACAGGAAAATGAGTCAGTTCTTGCTCTCAAGACAAATTCTACATGCTCACAGAAAAAAATACACAATATATAAGAAAAATAATACATATTGAAGGGGAAACAATAACTGCAGGAACCAGGAAAGGCTTCTTGAAGGAGGATTACACTTGAATAGAATTTTGAAGAAAGCTACAACTTCCAAGAGACAGAAGCAGGCCAAGAGAACAAACTGTGGAAAAGCAAGAAATGGGATCCCATGTGTCAAGAAAAAAACTGCCAATGTGGCAGGAATATAGAATGTGTACAACCTATAGTCAGATTATGAAAGGCACTCTTCAAAGCTAAGAATGAATGGCATAAAAATAAAGTTGAATTTTAGTAGTAAGCTCCCAAAAATGGTGTGAATGGTTAAAAAAACCAAATGTATAAATAGCCTGACAGGAAGCAGAAGAATGGACCAAATGGCTACAAGTGGTCTATTCCATGTGATTTTGTGAAAGGATGATTTGAGAATAGTACTTTTAAAAGTAGACCCGTGATCTCACTGGTAGAGGGAACTCCTAGTTTCTGCCAATGCAGACTGGAAGGAATGTGCTCTGCACCTTAACATCTTAAGAGAGCTAAGAGCTAAATAACAATGACAATTTCCAAACATAATCCTTTAACAAATAAGATAATTAAAAGTAAAAATTTTGTACTTACTGAAATATATTAATATATGTATCCACATCCCTCATATCAGTTTGTAGCCAATCTTTCTTAAAACCAAGAACAAGAGTATTTGGTTTCATTCGACCAAGACCAGCAGCCTAAAATACAAGATAAAACCGAAGGAAATAGAGCTTAATGTTTATTTATATAAATGAAAAATCTATTATTTTGTCTCTTTTAACTCCTATCTCATCTGCAAAATGATCACTTTGTTTTTGTACTCTCAATTTCTCATCCTTCCTTTTTTATTCTTCCAGTCATTGCAAAAGTACAGATTACAATCACTTGGATTTTAATTTGGCAATCTTGATTCTTTACCTACCTATTAATTCACAGAAGGGCTAAAGTTATCTTTTTTTGTTACATTAAAAAAAATATCATTCTGTCTGGTTCAAAAAAGATGAGCATTCCCTAGTACTAAGTATTTCAAACTTCCAAACGCCTTTGTCTATTCCTAATGCCCTGTTATTATTTCCTGCTATCCCCCACCTTTTGTAAAAAACTAATTCCATTTCCCATTATTCTGCAGAATGACTTTGTTACAGTAAATCAAATCTGTTTGTTACTCTGTTAAGGACAACGCCTAAGTGTGAAACCCTTGGGAATGAAATAAACAGGAGGCAAGAAGGGAAGAAGAGAGAGGTCAGGGAATACAACTATCTCTCAGTTTCCTTGTATTGTTATCATCCTCTCACATGAAGGGATATATTCTGCTGGTCAAAGGTAGATCCCTTAGCAGCCACTAGCAGGTGGCTCCCGTAACATTACTCTATTAACATGATTTTCTCATTTTCCATTACTTGGCATTTGCATTTGCATACCTTCCTTACTCAATACTCTTTCATATTTCTCACTTCCTTCAAAATGTAGGTGAAAACTCATTTATTCTAGCAAGTGTGCTCTTTTGAATCCCTTCTCAATTTGGCTGTTCCTTTATCATAATGAAAAGAGAAAAGGGCTAAAAAACACATGATTTTGGGTCTATTCCAGCGTCTTTTCAATAGGTATCTATATAATCTTAAGAATGGGGATATCATCTTTAGCCTTAATCATAGTGGTGCTATATGGAACAGATGATATATTAAATGAGAGCCTTTTATACAGTGCTCTGAGTTTTCAAAATGGAAAGCTGGGCACTTTATTTATTTATTTATTTATTTTTATAAAGCTTTTTATTTACAAAACATATGAGTGACCTTTCAACACTGACCTTTGCAAAAAAAACTTTTTTTTTCCCAAGCTTTTCCTTTCCTTCCCCCCACCCCCACCCCTAGATGACAGGTAATCTAATACATGCTAGATAGGATAAATTATATGACAAATACAATACATGTATACATATCTATACAGTTATCTTACCAGCAGGGCACTTTAAATTATATATCCTATAATCCAAACTAGAGAAGCTATTCTAGTAGAGATTTTATGATTAAAAAGATAGTCTTGTACATAGCATATGCTCAAGAAATATAGATTTTTTAAGTATTTGTATTCTGGAGAGTGGCTGTGATATCTGTCAGACCTCTTTAAAAAGGCTGTTGCAAAACAATGTTTAATTGGCACTTTAAAATACCTGGCTGTTCAAAAGAGCTGCACTGACTTTGTGGGCCATCCACTGCATTGCCTCTAACAAAATCTGGGCAAAGTCTTGTTTTTTCCACTTAATCTTTCCTGTGCAGTTTGCTAGGTTAATTTCATTATTAGCCCGGGTGCTCACTGATGAAACTTGGTAATTTCAGTGCTTGATTTAAAACAAAACAGTATCATCTGAAAACCGAAACATGTGGAAAACCTTACCTTCTCCCTTTGGATGGTGCAGTGGATTTACTCCATGACACAAGTATAAGTCTACCTTAATATTAATATTTAAGAATCAATAAGAAAAACTATTTCCACGTTGTATTAGTCAAGAAATTTTGTATGGTTCTAAAATATGCTTGAACAACAGAGGAAGGCCTTTATGAGGAAAATTTTAAACAGTAGCATCTTGTATTTTTTTCTTTATTTTCTGCTAATAAGTACACGTAGCAGTCTGCTATACTGACTGGGACCAAAGAATTAATTAATAGAAGGATGTTTGAGTATGTACCCAGTTGGGATAAATCTGTGGTGGACTTGATTAGCACAGTTGCATGATTTTTATTTAACCTTTACTACATAAAGTTTAGCATGTCCCTGTAATTTCTATCTCAAATATTACACCACATTATATTTCCTGTTTTTCATTCCTGGTATTCGCTTCATGAATAGCCATTCTTCTAGATAATAATATGATGTAAAATTATCATGTTAGTTAAAATGATAATTAAACATTAAATTAATTTTACTTGTTCCCTTAGATATAAGAAAGGGAATTTTGGAAGGATTTAGTTTTTTTCAGTGGTTATCTGGATAAACATACATATATGCCTTTCTTTTCTTTTTATACATCTTCCTTATCAAGCAGAGGTTTTTTGAAATGATTCTGACTCTTCAAAACAAACAAAAAAAACAGAAGCAATTCCAACTCCTTTATCACTGGATTGAGTGCACAGTGTCATGTCTCTGCAATCAAGGATATGTTCAAAAATTGAAAGGGTTAATTTAAATTTAGCAATATGGAATGAACATACCAAGAAATTTTTAATTAACACCAGTATTTTATTAACATTAGAGTATAGGCTGCCTGATTTGATAGGCACAAGCCAACCAACAGGAAAAGACAGCATAGAGAGCTCTAATAGGGATAAAGCTCTTGTCAATAGAAGGAATATTTTATAAAATGTAGTTTCAAGTAATAGTACTTTTTTTTTTTTTTTTGCTGAGGCAATTGGGGTTAAGTGACTTGCCCAGAGTCCCACAGCTAGGAAGTTAAGTGTCAGAGGCCACATTTGAACTCAGGTCCTCCTCCTGACTTCAGGGCTGGTACTCTATCCACTGCGCCACCTAGCTGCCCCAGTTTGAAGTAATAATGATCAATATGAAACTAGGTCATGTAAGAGAGAAATAACTTTTGTAACATATGGTGAACGATGTCACTGCAGGTAGGTTTCACTCAACTCTTAAAATTATTCTCAATGAATGATCCTGACCACTTTCTGAATCACCCAGTAATGCAAATTATAATGGAAAGCCAAGATTTGAAAGCATGCACTTGAATTTTGATCCCAACTGTGCTACCAGGCAGCTATGTTATTCTCAGGGAAAGTACCTTAATTAATTCTCTCCTGTTCTGCAATTTCTTCATTTAAAAAAGAATGAGATTGGACTAGACAATCTTTAAAGTACATTTCTGTCTTAAATTCTACAAGATCACCTTCATCATCTCGAATATGATGGGTATAACTACCAGAAAGCCATACTTGGAACAAAGCACTGTGGTTGCTATTTAATTTCTTTTGTAAAAGTTATAACACAATTTACCTGCATTAAATACTGTGCACCGTCTCTCAAATCATCAGCATGTACTGGGGCATAAAAAGCCTTCATCTTGTTTTTAATAAGCCATCGCTGATATTTTGCTTGATCAATAGATATCTCCTTCATGGCCTGTCGGCGAGGACCCTTTAAAATAAAATAATTGTTTTTCTAAATAATTGCTCTTAAATAAGTAACTGTTCTCAAGTACTGTGATGTTATATAATTTATAGTAAAGAGACATTGATCTGAATATAGATCATACTCTCCACCAACATTTGGCTTATATATAATACCTAGTCATAACATATAATAATGCTATTTTTCACTGTGAGTGTATGTGTACACATATTTCCCTTTAAAAGATCTCAGTTTAGAAGTATGGCCTAGATATGGACATGACAGTAAATTAAATGCAAATAAAACCAATACAAGTTTGTGGGGGGAAAAAACTCTGAAAAAAATCAAGGATTTATAAAATTAACAAATTAAAAATGAATTTTTTCTTGCCAATCACAAATATTAATCTTTGCAGAATAGGCCTGTATCTGAATATTAAACTCACATATTCCTTAGGCAGCTTGGGGACAAGGACCAATACCAGGAGGATGAATTCAGATGTAAAAAAGCTATTGTTATTCCCTGTATGGCAGTATTCCATACTTCATCCCCTGTAACTAACTTTTTTTTAAATTTTATTTTATTTGCAAAACATATGTATGGGTAATTCTTCAACATTAACCCTTACATAGCTTTCTGTTACAGATTCCCCCCCCCCAACTCCCCACCCCTCCCCTAGATGGCAGGATATCTACAACATGTTAATTATGTTAAAATAGTATAACTAACTTTTCTAACAAAAAGAACAAGCATAAAGCAAGAGCACCCTTACCTGACCCAGACAGGAAAAAATATATACCATATATTTTGACATAAGATAATGAATGGCCTATAAGCAAAAATTAAATTTTTACCAAAAAATTCAGATTCTGACCTAAACTCTTCATCCTCATACACAGTGGCAGTTCTCAATAATTTTTATTACTGGAGTTAGTTTACCTTGATCTCCAAACAACTTCAGAAACAAACAAATAATTAGTCCTATACTAACTAGGGGAAAAAAAAACCCAAAACCAAATCAAACCAAAACAAACACAAAACTGATAATTCTTCTATAGTGATTATCTATGGTCAACAACAATAAAAAACATTCTCAAAATGCATGGAGATTCTACAGAATTTTTTTTTGGCAGGATATTTTACTTTCTGTCTCAGGTTGAAATGAAAACTATAATTTAAATGTTATACTAATCATAAATTATATTAATGGAAAGTGGAATTGTTCATTCAAAGTCAGACCTAAGCTATTATAAGAAGATATTCAGAAAACATCATCCCGCAAAATGCTAATGACAGGTTTATTAGTTTATTACTGTGTTAAATGAATTGTTGACATTTCTTTAATTTGATTCTCTTTTAAACTAGTTTAGGGACAATACAGTAGCTCAAACTAAGCTGAGCATCTCAATCAATTAATACCCAGCTCTTTGCTGCTCCTGTCTAGTCTCCTCAATATTTAATAATTAATGTCTCTTTACTCCTTTCTTTGGCCTTGGAAAAGACCACAACACTCTGATAATCTGTCAACCTTTGAGAATAACACAACTTCCAATAATTATTTCAGAAATTTGTGGGGTCTGGGGTCTACCAATTCAGATATGGAATGGGAAACAATTTATCACTTTAGTTCAAAGATCAAGGAGTACTGTCTCAGTGAATAAGATTGCTATTGCCACATAGTTTAAGAAATATGACACACAATGTAGTGCAGTGGGAAGAAAAGGCATCAGGGGATCCAGGTTTGCCATAGCAATTTCACAAGGAGTTAGCAATGACAATGATTAGCAAGAATAACAAAGGACTGAGCTATTATTTATTTATTTTTTTTGAACAAATAATGGAAACAAGGAGAATTCTGCAGTGATTAACATGGAGCGAATGACTTTTGTTTTTGGACTATCATACCTTCATATCCCAGGAAATTCTTCATTATCCTGCCAGATTAAATTAATCTTGGTACTCACTTTGGACTGCAGAACAAAACCAAAAGCTCTAAAATGTCCATTTAAGGGGGAAGAGGGCAGCATAGTTTTCTCCCCCATTCTCCTTTTCCCCAATTGCACTGCTTTTAGATTTCTCCTTATTCCCCTGCTTGGAGTAATCCCCTTCCTCCTTTTCGGCTTCTTTTTATATGTTCAAAAATGACTGTAAGCTCCCTGAGGGCAGGGACTGGATTTCCTTTAAATTTTGTATTAGTGTCCCCAGTGCTAAGGACAGTGCCTGGCACAGAGTAGGCGCTTAATAAATATTTACTGACTGACTGACTATATAAACTAGTCATCCTTCTATAAGAGGAGGTGAAGATGTGGAAGCAAAGTTTCTCCACTTTGTAGGCTTTAAGAGAGACTAAAGTAAAGTAAGTTTCCAATGGAAAAGGATATACAAATTAAGAAGAAAAAAATATTTAAAGGGATTAGAAGAGAATCCTTAAATAGAGAGGAGAATAGAAGACAATACTCAGAAAAGAATAAATAGCATTAAGAAGGATTGAATATTTTGGAGCTAAATAACAGACAGGAAGCTCTTTCAAAAAAAAGAGCACTAAACATTCTGAAATAAGAGATAATTTAAGGTAACAAACTTTAAAGAAATATTGATAAAACATTTACTTTATAAGGACATTTCACTTCTAACAAGTCATAATATATAATATCACAGTAAACAGGGAAAATTTTCTAACACAGGAAAGAAAAATGAACACTTACCATATGTACATGACCACAGACCATCAAACCAACATTTTTTGTAAACGCATGAACAAGATGAAGCAAAGCTGGACGTGAGTTTGGAGAACCTGTCATAACAAGACACTGAGGCCTAATATAAGATTAAAAAAGAAAAACAAAAATTAGAAAATCTTGGGTTTTCTGTATTGATTAATGGAATGATCTTATTTTCAGTAGCTTTCTGTAAGATGTAACACCTCTGTATTGTCATTCTGAAGGCTATGTCATGGGATGAGCTCTTGTGTGATCACTTTAGAACAAGGACTTAGGGAAATCACTTTTGATGGCATGTGACTGTTGCCACTTTATGTTCAACTAGATTTTTCTTCTTTTCTGATTTGGGAATAATTTTGATCAAATCAAAAAGAGGCACAGTTATTTATCACATGAGCAGTGTGCTAAGGCTCAGATAAAACATTTTCTATTTCAATTTTAAATTCCAAATCTGATAACATTAAATATTACAATTAAATATTTTCTGTCTACAAAAACAAATGGAAGAAAAGGTTCAGAAACCTGACTTGTATCCATGTTTATGAATTTCTTCTAACTCATCAAAAAATTTTTTTTATTTTTTACATTTTCAGTGAAAATGTGTAGGTGACTTTTTATTAACAATTTTAATATCTGGAATTAAGTGGTGGTTAACAAAAAAAGAAAAGAGAGAACAAAAAGAAAAAAATAATCTGACAGGAACGAAATTGATTAATATATGAAAAGGAAGAATTCCTTTATTACTTAGTAATGCTAAGTAAAACATAAGATTAACACAGTGTTTTGCTAAATTTTTTTTCAAATTTGTTTAATTGGTAAATTTACTAACCTAATTTTGTACATGAAATATTACTAAGTGTAGTATTTATGTGATTTTCAATCATATATGGGTACATATACACATGGAAACAAATATACACACATATACACACAATGTCCAGGAAGGTACAGTAATAATAAATGACATTTCTATGATAAAATTGTTTCACTCTACATCTGTCTCATTTGATCTAAAAAAAAAACAAAAACAAAAACAAAATACCTTCGGAAGTGGTAACACTCTTATTTTGCAGATGAGAAAACTGGGGCTTGGGAAGTTTAGTGATTTGTCTAGGGTCACTTAGCTAGTAAAAGATGATACGAATCCAGACCTCCACTGACTCAAACTCCAGTAATCCTCACACTATAAAATGCTGTGGCAACATGCTGCTCTTTGACTGCCAATAAATTAACCAACAAACATTTCTTAAGCACTTACTATACACAAAAAAGGGTAATGAGTGCAGAGAATACAAAGGCAAAAGTCATGTAAGCCTCAAAATGATTTACATTTTATCCAGGTGAAACAACTGGGAGAGATAAGATTTAAAAGAAATCCATGATTCCAGGAGGCAGAGGTGAGAAGGAAGAGCCTTCCAGGAATGAAAAACAAAGGCTTAGAGAAGAAATGGGAGTGTTATAAATAAGAATAGGAAGCCAGACAATATGACTGGACCCTGTGGGAAGGGTAGTAAGGAAAAAAAAAATACTGGAAAAGCAGGAAGGGGTCAGGTTATGAAGAGCTTTAAGTGGCAAACAAAATAAATCATATTTGATTCCAGAAATAATAGGGAGCCACTGGTATTTACTTCCTGAAAAGGAGAGTAACACAGAACATTTAAGAAATTCACTTAAAAAAACTCAAAAAACCAACTTCATTTTGGAGTGACTCATTTCCTTAAGAAAGATCAAATAAGACTATTGCAGCAATCCAGGGTAAGTGATAAGGGTCTGAATTAGGGTAATAGTAGCTGTGTGAATGGAGAAAGTGGGAAAATATATGGGCACAGAGAAAAGATGGGGAAACTGATTAGATATGGGGAGTGAGAAGTCAAGGGTTATATTGAAGTGAATCTGTATGACTTGAAGCATGTGCTGCAGTAAAAGAGAAGTCTGGAAGAGGGATGGGCTGGAGATACTGTTTTGGAGATGTTAAGTTTGAAATGTTCATTTTAAATTTGATGATAGTTAACTTTTGAAGTGGAACAGAGATCCAGGACAGAGAGCAGACTGAATACACCTGCGCATTTTCTGTATAACTGAACCCATGAGAGCTACCAAGATAGGAGAGTATAGAGAGAGGGGAAAATTCTGGACAGTTCTGGGGAAATAACCAAAGTTAGTGAGTGATATGGACAGGGATCTAGTAAAGTAGACTAGGAAAGAATAGTCAGGAGAATCAAGAGAGCAATGAAGCCAAAAAAAAAAAAAATAGAGGGTCATCATTGAGAAGAGGCATTTATATATGACGTAAGACATCATAAGTATTTTTGAAGAGAGCAATTTCAGTTAAAGATGAGGTTGGAAGTCTGCCATACAAAGATCTGAAGAATTAAGAGAAAGAAATGAAGGCAGGCAGTATAGACAGCATTTTAAACTCAAGTTCTGGCTTCCTCAAGACAATGATGTATCTTTGTTCACTCTCTTCATACCTCACTGTATCTTAAGTCCCATACATTTAGGTAATTTCTGTCTCTATCACTCCTGAACTCCTCTTCTTTTTAAGTCTACTCTATTAATGTTTTATATCCTATAGAGATAATAAGAGGCAGTCATGGCACAGTGGATAGAAATCTGGATTTGTAGCCAATATGACCTAGCTTCAAATCTTGCCTTGGCTATATATTGGCTGTGTGACCTTGGGCAAGATAACTAACCTCTAGTGCTCTAACTTAAGAGGTATCAAACTTATGGTAGCAACAGAGTAATATATATTTGGAAAATGTTTAAAAAAACAAATAAAAATACAACAAAATGCTAATATGTGGTTTTCTAAGTCAATAGTCAGGAGGAATCTATTTCTATTGAGTATGAACCAGTGATTTAGCAAACTTTCAAAGACTCAAGTTGCAGAGGTATCAATTGGCACTGGATAGAGCTTGAGACTCCCTAAAGCTATGAAATCCTATTTAGGTCCTACCCTGACACAGACTGTAGTGGTTCACTGCCTAAATACCATTATAGTGATAGTTCTAGTCTCCTGTCATCCTTTCTCCTACACTCTGGCTTAACTCTCTCAGAGAGTTCAGAAAACCTGATTTTTTTTCTTTTCCTGGATTGATTTTATTTTTTATTACTAGGTAAAAGACCCTATTGTTTGTCTCATTTTCCCCTAGCCTTAATCATTGAACAGATATCAGACAAACTGAGACCTGGGAAAGGTCTAAGCTCAAAAAGCTCTCCCACTGCTTTTCCAGGGTCATTTCTAGTCATTGTGATATATATCTTGCCAGTGGACCCAGATGGCTCTGGAGAAAAGGATGAGGCTCCCTCTCATTTAAATTCAATGTACTTGCAAGTTAAGACATCACCTTTCAGATGCCATAGACTATTTAAAAATGAAGGACAAACAAGAACCTGTAACAGTAGCTGTCCCACTGGGGATCCAACTGGCCATTCAAGTTGGGCAACACCGTTCCTTCCTTTTTTTCCTTCCCCCCCTCTCCCTTCATTCACATAGTCATAACCTCAAGTGAGGATGCTCTGCTCAAAGAACTATAAATTTTGATTCCTGAATATCAAGATATCTTGGGGATTTGGGGGGTATTTTTTTTAATGAGCCATGCCTTAAACCCATATCACTTTGGCTTTAATGGACTGGACAAACCCAGGCCAAGTTTCACTTGTTCATTGTTTGTTTGAACTGACTGCATATTTTGGATTCAGATGGCTCAGAATAAGCAAATGTTTCTGTTGTGGCCAGAAACCCTGAAGGTTTTTCTCTCCTAGGCCTTTTTTTGACTGTGTAAAAAAGGCCAGTCTCTGCCTCATTTCTTACCTAGCCTTAATCACTAATTGGGCATTGCCTCAGACAAACTGAGACCTATTAAAGACTTTAATTAAAAAAGTCAAAGTCTCTTGTCTCCTGGATTGACTTTATCTTTTTGACTGGGCAAAAAATACCATTCTTCCCCCCATTTTTCCTCTAGCCTTAATCACTGAATCAAACAAACAGACCTGGGAAAAATCTTAGCTCAAAAAGGCCAACATCTCTCATTGTATCTAGGACCATCTCTAGTCGTCCTCATCTGTATCCTACCAATGGACCTAGATGGCTCTGGAGGAGAAAGTGAGGCTGCTGACTTCGCACAGATTCCCTCATCTAAAACCAATTCACTTGAATGTCACAGCATCTCCTCCCTGATATCATAGTCCTATTAAGAGAATGAAGAACAACACTCCCTACTTAGCTTTCACCCTAGAAGTGAATTACTGATCAATCCCCTCTGACATGAGCAATTTAAGTATTTAGACCAGCCACATTCAAATCATAACAGCCTCCACTCCTCACTTTATGGACTTCTTTCTCTACCATCTCACTCCCTATCCCTAACCCCCTTTTCCAGTTTCCTTTTATGTGCTCTGTTTCTCCTTTAAAGCAGGAACTGTTTCCTGACACTTAGCAAAGTGAGTAATAAATGCTCATTTTTTTGGACTTTCCTCTCTTCCTAATCTGGATCCTATAGTTAACCAGTTCAGATGCTGTTTTCCTTAATCACTGAATCCCTCATTCCTGTCTATTACCATTCATCTCTTGGAAAATCACATTCCACAATCACTAACACTATTTACACCTCCTCATGTTCTATTGAATGTATAAAAGAAAGCCATAAACTGTGGTGAAAAGATGCTATATATTCAATTTATCTAACTTGGATTGGATCCTCATTACAAAAAGGCAATCACTTTATTCTTCCATAATTGATTTTCTAAAGCCTTTGCTTAACTCTAGCCTCTCATACCTCCCCTTCAAGATTTCTGCTTTACTAAGAAAACTGAGGTCAGTTTCTAAGTTTCCTTTTTTTCTTTTCTCTTTATCTCAAAACTCTCTTTCTCTAGTCTCTGATACTGTAAGGGCTCTTCCCCTTGTCAAAATCAACCATACCACAAGAACCCTTGATTCCATCCCTTGCTCTATCTTTTCTAACAGATGGCTTCAATAATTATCTGCCACTATACTTCATCTTTAATGTTTCCCTTTTTATTCTTTTCCTATTTTCTTAAAACATGACAAAAATCTTTCCCAAACAAAACTCCTTAAAATCTAGATGTGAATCTAAAAGCCAAGTCTAGTCCTTCTCTACACCTTCTGCCCCGATCCTTCTTTATGTCTCTGCTAAACTTAACACTATTGGCCACCCCTTTTCATCCTGGATGTTCTTTTCTCTCTGGATTTTTTGTGACATTATTTTCTCCTGATTCTCCTCATGCATGACCACTCCATTCCACTCTTATTTGCTGGTTCTTCATCTAGATTAAATCCTTAACTGTGAATATTCTCGAAAACGATGCCCTGGACCCTCATTTCCCCCCACTTTTTCCAAAGGCATCATCATATTTTCTGTTTCCAAGGTTCATAACCTGGACACTATCTTGTATCCTTCACCTCATATATCCAATGAGTTGCTAAATCTTGACATTTCTATCTCTAACAAGCTCTCCTCTACACTGACTCCTGTCTATTTATACAACTACTCCCTCATCACTTCTCATTTAAAAATTACAACAAACTTCCTGCCTCAAGTCTCTCCCCATAGTTAGTAAAGTGACCTGCCTTAAATAAATATAGAATCTGACGAACTCTAGTGGTTTCCTAATATCTCAAGAGCAAAATATAAACTGTATTTTAAAGTCCTTCACAACCTTACCTAAATCCATCTTTCCTAGCCTCATTATATATTATCTCCTTATATACTCCATAAACTAGTCAAAATTATCTTTTATCTGTTTCTTAAACATAGCAATACAACTCTGCAGTGGTCACCTCTCTACCTTGCCTAAAATGTTTTTCCTCTTTCAATGCATAAAATCTCACTCTTCCTTTAAATAGTTTAGACCCTTTCCTCTCCCCCTCACTCCCACAATTACCTTCAACAGGATCTTTCTTGATTCCTCCCTCATGCAACTACCCTGCCCTCCTTATATCTTTATTCTATATATTCTTACATATGTATATACCTCCCAACAGAATCTAAATAATTTCAGAGCAGAGGCTGTTTGACGTTTTGATTAGTATTCTCAATGTAAATCTCCCAGTATCTGACACATAAAGTGTTTAATTAATGGTTAGTGATTTCTGATATTAGATTTGATGGTCCCTTTCAACTCTAAAGTTACATGATTCTGTGACACTCAGGAAGAACAAAGTTTTTAAAACAAAACCAGAATTTTCCATTTAATATTTATAAATAAAAGCAAGTACAATCCCAAATGAACTAACACATATTTAGCTTTTTAAAACTGGTAGCTTTTTAGTAAATGACTAGATTTATAAGAATTAATAATTTTAAAGAAATATATAGACAAAGTTTATTAAATATCAAAACCACTTAAATCACTTTCAAATCTGAGAACTATAATATTTGTATTACAAGCATTATATAAACATTATAATATAATAATATATGATAAACAACATATATATTGTATAAACAATATAATATATTGTAAAATATTATAAATAATTATGGAAAAAACATTAGTAATTAAAGTCAGGTTTGATCTGTTGCTAGAGCATTATTGTTTACTTCTTTAATGGCACAAATTAAAGTGTCTTTTGATACAGGATCAAATCCAATTTGATTAAAAAGAAAAAACCTGCATATCACAGTAAATCATTTAATGGATACAACTTCTAAGCTTCTAATAGCTCATAACAATTTGACAGCACAATTTCATTATCTAAATTTAAATTTCATTATATTTTAATTATTATTTGTATTTTTATCAGCTGCCAACCCAAACTATAACAGCCTTTTCTGGTGGTTGTTGTTAATACCACTTCCTAAAGAACTTCTTTGCTCTAAAAAAATTACCACCTTTTTGGTAAATGAACCCCTCAATCTAACACCATTGCTTATGTTTTCTCAGAAACAGGTGTAGGCACTATGAAGCAACTTCATTCTATTCATGTTTCAAATAATCACATTAATGAGGTAAAATTACAATAGAAACATACAAATATTCGTGTTAATTTAAAAATTCTTCATCAGGAGTTACCTTACTTTCTTTTTGGTATGAGACACAAACATTATTTTCAGGGGATGGGAAATTTTCCTGTCTCACATTATCAAAAACCAGTAATTTCCTCTTATTAAGTGCCTGTGCCCTATAATGGGGAAGATACAATATTCAGTTCCTAGGGTGTCTGCTTTCAAAGGAACTTACATTCTTCCATGTCCAGTTTAAATGCCCTCTTTTCTATGAAATCTTCTGATTTTCCCAGTCAACTGCCATCCCCCCAAAACTTCTTTAATGTATTTATTTTACATTATATGTATGTGTCATATCCTTTTATTACATCAAAGCTCTGTCTTATTTATTAATCTCTGTATTTTTGCTGACATGTAGCATGTAGAATCATTTAAATTCAAAAATTAAGCACTGGGCAGCTACATAGCACAGTGGATAGAGCACCAGCCCTGAAGTCAAGAGGACTTGAGTTCAAATCTATCCTCAGACACTTTAACACTTCCTAGCTGTGTGATCCTGAGCAAGTCACTTAATCCCAATTGCCTCAACAACAACAAAAAAATTAAAAATTATGTCATAATTGGTATGAAGCTGCTGTTTTTGCTGGCTTTTAAAGTACAAAGCAAAAAAAAACAAAAACAAAGAAAAAACCACTTCCTATTGCCAAAGAGCAACCATACTCAGGTCTTCTCATTCAAAGTTGCACCAAATTGTTGATTGCAAATTTCCAAATTCAGTGGAAAAATAAGTATTTGAATGTGAAGCCTGGCTCTGCTACTTTATACCTGTGGGACTTTGCCATCTATTCATTTCTTCATCAGACTGTATTCCAGCTGAACCTACTTTAATGCTAAGAACCCACTTCAGAATTCTTTATCACTGGGATTGATCATTGATATTTTGGGATCATTATGACTGATCACTGGTATTCATGGTGCTGAACTATAGTAATAATAAAGGTATAAAATAAATGGTTAAGTTTGTATAGACCTTGCAGCACACACAAATTATTTTTTAAAATCAACAGGCTATTTCTGCAATTGGTTTTAATGTATAGGTAGAAAAATATTTTTAAAAGGATTAAGTATTACTCAAAATAATTTTTAAAATAGATGTTTCTCATATCATAACACCTATTCCTAAATCAATAGGAACCTTAAGGCCTGTGTGATTCTAAATGTAAAATAATAGACCTTAAATATTGAAAATAAAAAGGATTTAATTGAAAATTAAAGAAAGTTGGTGGTGAAGGAAAGAAAAAAAAAGAATGAAACATGAAAGTCAAGTCTCTAGAAGACAAAAACATGAAAAAGTCAAGTTTCTAGAAGACATCTGAAGAAAGAAAACTATATAAAGTAATACAATCATATTAGTTTAAAAATCTGGGGTTGCATAATTAAAAAATAACTATTCTAATATCTGACTAATGTAGATGATAATACTGTATTTATAGCATTACTTCTTTATAATGCTTCAGTAATTAAATCTAAACAATTATTAGAAGCAGCAAACTAGAACAATGCTAAACAAAGATATTAAGAAATTTAAAATCAGTGACAGCAGTAAATAGAATATAATGAACTCCTACCAAAATGAAATGTACTTAACAAGGATTATTAATTAACAAAAAACAAAGTACATGTTTCCTTCCAATCCTATGGCTCTAAATTTGAATATTAAGGCAACTAATATTTATTTCTGCTACATCTCCTAAATCACAACTGCACTGCTATGATAAAAGCAGTAACACAAAAAAAGTTCAGTTCAGTTGTTTTCAATTGTATCTGATTCTTCTTAGCCCTATTTTGGATTTTCCAGGCAAAGATACTGACATGATTTGCCATTTTCTTTTCCAGCTCATATTGTAGATGAGAAAACTAAAGTAAACAGAATTAATTGACCTGTCCAAGGTCACACAGCTAATAAGCATCTGCGGTGAAATCTGAACTCAGGAAAATGAGTCTTCCTGACT
This sequence comes from Myrmecobius fasciatus, assembly GCA_023553655.1. Taxonomy (NCBI): domain Eukaryota; kingdom Metazoa; phylum Chordata; class Mammalia; order Dasyuromorphia; family Myrmecobiidae; genus Myrmecobius; species Myrmecobius fasciatus. The sequence goes on along the minus strand of JAJPUD010001416.1, from coordinate 42,413 downwards.
CCACACTGGCACTTTATCCGCTGCACTGTCTACCTAGCTACCCAAGAAAAGTTTTATTCACACCTAAATTAATAAACAAATAAATGTGGTAATACAGGCATTATAAACTTTAAAAGTGAGTGATACAGTTATAATAAAAGAATTTTTATATATTATTTTTCAATAGAGACCCCTACAATAACATGCTTATGAAGTAGCTAATAATTGCCAACCTTTCATAAAGAGAGAAATAACAAGAAACTTGGGTAAACTTTTGATTTAATTTGTTAATTATTGCTAGATTAGCCAACTCTAGCCCTAAGACTTTTGACCAAAGTGATGAGAAAACAATATTGCTGCTCACAAGAAATGACGGTCAAAGAATATAAAAAATAAAATCAACCATTTCCATTATAGTGATAGCAAAGAGCTGCTGGGAATTAAGTCTCCATATGATTAAAGTCTCCATATGATATCTTATAGTTTACCTGAAGTTCTTCACATGGTCTTCTACACCAGAAAGACGAATTGAATGCTGCAATGCACTCAAGTAAGTCAGGGCTTGTGTTGATGATCCCCAATTCACATCTGTAGGGAGACACAATATTGCTAACTGTTACCAATCTGGATGGGGGGGGGGAGTGAAGAAAAAGTTTTTTTCAAATTTTAATGGGTATTTATTTAAATCTTCCTCTAAAAATTATACTTACTGTAGATTAAATTAAGCTCTCAAGACCTACTACACTGAAAAGCATGTATGGATCTAGTGAAAGACTGTCTGTTGGTGGTCTATCATCCAAGGTAAGCTTTCTGAAGATCACAACCAGATGACTGGCCACCACAGACTGTGTTCTTAGATGGAGGGCATGTCCCAGAAAATGTATAAAGATTGTCTATCAAGGCATGGGGTGCCAGTACCAAGGGAAGGAAGATTCACACTCATAAAACCAAACACAGATGTTCATTTATATACATAAACACATATATACATGCATGCATATGCGTATGTTTATATACAGGAATAGGTATGTGCTGTGAATATATGTGTATTTATACATAACCTTATGTGCATTTATAATACATGTAGTTGTAAGCATGTGATGTCAACTCAAAAAGGCTAATTTCATTTACACGAATGAATATTTTAAATATTGTTTTAAGATATAACATCAAGCCTTAAAATCTAGACAGAACTCTAGTTCATAAGTTATTATATAGACTATATGTATATATACTGCATAGAAAAAATTTGTGGTTTTTATACATTATGCTCACTACTTTCTATTCTTTTGTAAATGTGATTTTTAAGAGATTTCTGTGAAAATACCATAGTTTGGTAATTGGAATTGCATAACTGATGAATATTTTAAAGATTAACAGAAAAAGAAAGCAGCTCTTGAAAAACTTTATTAATTCATAGATGCATTTTTAGAGTTAATATTCTAATCTAGATCTCTATTTTACATTTGGATTACTGAAATAACACTCACTTCTACTTCTGCCTCTAGTCTTCCCATTGATTCTTTTCTTTATATAATTGCAAAAACAATCTTTATAACAGTGACAGAGACTAGATCTGTGAATCCAAAACAACTGCGTGAAGAAACTCCCTCTCCAGAGGCAGGCCAGCATCTTCTAGTTTACAGTCTTAAGAGAGCTGCACAGACTACTAAGAGGATAACTGATTTGTCCAGGGCCATAGAAACAATATCAGAGTTAGGCCTGGCATCCAGACAAGTTTTTTTTTTTTTTTTTTTTTGCCATAAGTTACTTGTCTTTGCTGTTACCATGTAAATTTTGAAATATGAATATAAATGAATACTCATTTTTTTTTGAAACACCTCCACGGGCTCTGAGCAAATATAGTGTATCAAAAGACCTGTATGAAGGAATCCTTTCAAATCTATCGATTCTTATCCAGTTCAATCTCTCATCTCTAGCCAGTTGGTGCCTCTCTCTCTCTCTCTGTAAATGTGGTTCTAAATTTTTGTTCCCAATGCCAAAAGATATCTACTGTTTTTGAGATGTGGTTTAAGATAACCTTTTTCTAATTAGTAACTAAGTCCCTTTCTAAGAATTTCTAAGTTGTGTGCTTTTAGAATTTAATTATAAAGTTTAAACTACTTGATACTGTTTTTAATATGACCTTATAATTATTCCTTAGTTTTTGTTAGTGTGTACTCAATTACTCAGTTCAAAGAGGCTGTGGCTTCCTTTGGGAACACAATAATACCTAGTATGGTAATGGGCACAAAGTAAACATTCAATAAGTGCCTGTTCAACTGAATCAGAGCCAGTGTACATATGTATCATACATAACCATTATACTGCCTGTGGTTTTAAATCTTAAAAAGAAACTTTTTATTAGCTCATTTTGACAAGTTAAATTATTAGATTATATTTAATTGTTTTCTATAAATAAGATTAGCTTATGTCATTTTTGAGTTATTAAATGATAGCATCAATAATTGAATTTAAAGTAATTTTCTTACTGTTTATAAATAAAATTTTCTTATTTTAATATCAAGTACAAACTTGTCTTTGAATGCAAAGCAAATACATGCCAATGATGATCCTCAGCATACAGTAGTAATACTTATAACAACATATTTTAGTCTAAAAGTATACATCATGGGGCAGCTAGGTGGCGCAGTGGATAAAGCACCAGCCCTGAAGTCAGGAGGACCTGAGTTCAAATCTGGTCTCAGACACTTAACACGCCCTAGCTATGTGACCCTAGGCAAGTCACTTAACCCCAATTGCCTCAGCCAAAAAAAAAAAAAATAAAAAAAAAAAATAAAATAAAAGTATACATCACACAACTTACTGACCTGGTTTTTTGTAGGTAACATAAATGTACAATCCAAGAACTATGACATATGTTAACAATGCAGCCCACCAATTAATGACAAACATCACTATGCAACAGAGAATTGCCCCAATAAGTGAAATCCACATGTTGTAATACTTGAAAGCAGGACGCCAACCTAACCATTAAAAAAAAAAAAAAATTAAGGTCATGTTACTACACATTTACATGAGCTCCCATTTTGTAATGCTTACTTTAAAAATTTTATTTGTCCTTATATTACTTTCACTTTCCATGACTCATCTTGCTGTCCGAAGAAAAAAACCTCAAAGCATATTTCACATGTCCCATATAACACATATAATTCACCTCTTTTGTATTTAATGAAGTCATGTTTCACCACTTGGTGTTGGGCATAGCACCTATTATGTGTCAGGTATTATGCTAAGCACTTTTAACAAATATCTCATTTGATTCTCACAACAACTCTGAGAAGTAGGTGGTATTATTATCATCATTTTATAGTTGAAAAAACTGAAGCAAAAAAAGTGATTTGTTTAAATGACAATAAGTATATCAACTCAGGCTTTTTTCACTTCAGGATCAGAGTGCTATCTACTGTACCACTTCTGGAGTCAAGATTTATAAAGGTATTAATAATCAAGCAGATTATCATGGGAAAGTATGGAGCAACAAGTATATTTCCCTCCCTCATTTGGTAAAAAAAAATTTAAAGCTGAAAGAAGATTCAACAATTCAAAAAATACTTATTCAATATGAAAAGCATATCATAAAGGTCTTCCATCTACATTTCTAATACTGCACATTATTTTGTTATTTTGTTTTATTTGATGGAAATATGCATGTCATACACAAATGTAACTTAAATGTACAGACAAAATATATATATTCTGAAACCAAATAAAAATGGATACTCCAAGCAATTTCAACATCCATGCTAATGAAATGGTAGGCTATTTTTATATAAAATCTTTAATTCTGAAATTTAATTTGGAAAAGATCACCAATTTATAATTCAATTCTACAAAACTAGTACCTGTTTTATAACAAAATTGTATATAGGAATATATACAAATGTATCACATATACATATTACATGTAGCTATTTAGGTTTAAAAGATGACAAAGATATCAAGTATTTTAAGCATTATTTTAAAAGCACAAATTGAATATATTTTAAAAATGTAACAATTATTAAATTCTGGTAATAGTAGAAAGAAGACTGGTTTGTAAGATAAATACAAGCCAGATTCAAATCCTGAATATGCTACCTATGAAATTCTGAGCAAGTCATGCTCTCTACACTGTTTTCCTCATCTGTAAACTGAAGAAGACTGATTTAGAGGATCTCTAATGTGGCTTTCAGTTCTAATTCTAATTACTACAGGTTCTCTTACTTTTTTTTTTTTAAACTGAGACAATTGGGGTTAAGTGACTTGCCCAGGGTCACACAGCTAGAAAGTGGTAAGTATCTGAGGTCACATTTGAACTCAGGTCCTCCTGACTTCAGGGATAGTGCTTTATCCACTGTGCCATCTAGCTGCCCCAGGTTCTCTTACTTTAAAAAAATTACAAAAGCTTCTCTTGTATGTATTTTAATCCTATTTCTGGTCCATGACATTCTTTTGCTAATTGCCTAGAATTGGTATGTATAATTCTCAATTGTTACAGAATAAAGTAATGAATATTATTTTTTTCTATTAATATATGTTAGATAGCTATATAAAAATTAAAGAGATACACAGGCATGTATATGGTTGGTAGGTTTAAAAGCTTTTTCTAAAATCACCAAACAGTACTTTGATAGTCAACTTCTACATGAAAACATTTTAAAAGTTTAAATGGAAAATAATACCTGGAGATTTTGCAAGCGAGGCATGGAACACTGAAAAATTAATCAGTGCATATGAGGCAAGGAAGAAGTTGGAGATTATTGGAGCAATAACATTCAATTCAGCTGTAAAGAACCACATATAAAGAGGTTAAGTTATTTACAAATTCAGATGAAAGGTTACTGTGTGATTGAGATTCCATTACCCTTTTGAATTAATTTTATTCTATTCCCATATAATAAACGAGGTCACAGAGGTTCCATGATAGTTAAGATGGTAGGAGTTACTCAAGAGTTCTGGAGCTGAATTAAGATTTTACATTTCCAGAATCAGGATATGAATTATTTTGGTAAATCTTACAATTAAATGGGTTTTAAGTACTTCCTTCCTGACAGTCCCTTCCAGAAACAAATGGGACTTGATTAAATTAAAACTACTATGGTAAACAGAGACTTTTGAAATCCAAGGTCAGAAACAAATATAAAATGTAAAATCACAATACTTATTTATATCTACTTAAATAACTAACCAATTAAGATGAACCCAAGTGCAATTAAGAATGTCAGGATATAGCCACGGAGTGGTTCATTGTTCTTCCCGTAACCTTTAGCAAACATCTGGAAAGCTGGGTAGATATTGTCCTTACACAATGCCTAAATAAAGAAAAGTAAACATTAAAATAAAAGACAGGTTTGTGTCAAGGGTATTCCTCCAAGTAAAAAAAGGCTCATATTAATGTATTTTATTAACATGTTTTTCCTTCTCACTCAATATTTTTAAAGGCAAAAACCCCTCTAAATGTTTGCTAGGCATGGCTAGGTATAAACAATCCTTTATACTCGAAAGCAAAAAAAGAGGCGAGCTTAAAACAAGTTCAGCGTAGCTAAAGAATCTAGGCAGATGTTAAGATGAAAGAAACCTTACCCTTGTTAACAAGAGTTGTATTTTGTTCTATGGCCTTTCTATCAGAATCAGTCAGTCATTCCATGTTTACTATCATATATATATAAATGATGATATGTATACACACACACACACACACACACACACACACACAACCATTAGAACCAGCTAATTGAAGGTGAAAATAGTCTACAATATCAATGTGTTAAAGATCAAATAGGTTAAATACAATTAAGCCCATAACCATGACATTAGGGAGGTGATGCCATGACATGCAAATAAATAGGATTTAAGTAAGGGAGTGTTAGGCAAGGTCACCTGCTTCACTTTTTTCTCCAGAGCCATCTGGGACCAGTGCTCAAATATAGATTGAGAGGACTGGAGATGGTCCTGGATACAGTGGGGGACCTGGGCCTTTTTAGGCTGGGGTCTTCAACTGGTCTCAGTTTGAGGCCTAACCCACATTCAGTATTTTAGGTTAAATAGCAATAGAGGCAAAGTAAAAGTGGGGATACTTCAACCTAGTCAAAAAACCAAACCAAAACAAAAAACACAACCATATCTAAATAAATGACTGAATAAATGTGGGAAGGGAAGACCCTCAGGCTTTCTGGCCAAAGCAGAAATGACTGAGTCACTCCATCTGAGTCAATCAGGACCCTTGATTGATTGGTTGCTGTCCTTCATTCTTGAAGAGGACCAAAATGATATCACTATGTTATAGGGGTGGTACAGTGTGCCAGTGACTGATCAGATCAATACAAGCTTAATGCTCTGAATGTCAACTTGGACACAAATAGTCCCTATGAACATTTGGGGTGGACTCTCTGATTTTGCACATCTCATGTTTCTTTTGGGCTAATTCAATTTTGCTTTGCTCATAGGGCCCAGCACCTTCTCTGATCAGAGCACAATAAATGGGGCTTGCCTGGGACCTATCAGTGGCCAATCAATGAGAATCAAAGTTTGTCTGGTTTAAGGCATGGTCCTTAACAAGGAAATCTAGCCAGTAAGCTCTAAGATAAGTTGGGAGGGTTCAAAAGGAGAAAAGCTAGCCTGGGCAGTAAGATTCAAATACTATTTTTGCTAATCTACATGACTTTGAGCAACCTTTTAGAGCCATTTCCTTATCTATAAAATGAAAGGGTTAGAAGAGATAATCTAAAAGCTCCTACAGCTCTAACATTTTAGGATGAATTCACTTTAACATGAACTAGTATGTGTAAATTGGGGGCCAAAGAAGCAAACTGGCAACGTGTGATATAATAGATAGTTATCCTGGGTCTGGAGTTAACTTGAATTCAAACCTTGCCTCAGACACAGCTATGTGACCCTGGACAAGTCAGTTAACCTTTATAAGCTTCAGTTTTCCCAAATGTAAAATGGGAGATAATAATTGCACCCACCTTCTCAGGGTTGTTGTGAAAATCAAATAAGATAATATTTGTTAAAGTCTTTAATTAACACAGTTCCTGGCACATAATTTATACTTAAACTCTTCCCCTCCCCTAAGTTGGGCAAATCAACCATTCAGCCTTTTTTCTCTTCTACAAAATGAGAGAAAATGAACTTTTAAAAATTCCCTGTATGGCTCCAAATCTATGATTCTATGGTTCTTAATACTATTCAACCTTGGTTACAAAGTTTTAGTTGTCTTTAAATTTAGGTAAATTAATAAAGCTTGACTTAGAAGAGCTATTATATTGGAAAAGTCCAAACAGGTATTGTCAAGTTCCAAAAATAAAGTCTTTGTGAAAGTATTTCTAACTTTTAGCATAGGACAAGAATAGAAAAATAAAACTCTTCCCTTTTTTCATTCCTTTAGTACTTTTTCTCAATGAAATGTAAACCCTTTTTTATATGGGGGGAGAAGGAGCAAAACTAATTAGCTTTAGAATTTATACTGGCAGCTAGCTCCTCTGTATCATGAAGGGAATAAAGACTGTATTACTGTCCCTGGTCATAGCAAAAACTTTTTCTGATCATCATGTTCACATTTTATTCATTTCCAGCCAGTATTTCCAATACTTTGAGAACCGAACAAAATTATACTCTATAAAATAGCAAATATATGCAAACATACATATTCACTCATGTATACATATATACAAATATACATATATTCAGAATGCTTTAACATGCATATAACAATCTTAAAATTAAAAATAATGTCATACTGAACTAATACATTAAAACATTAATTGGCATAATTTTAAACAAAATTAATTTGCTTTTTATTCTATGTTTACTCTTAATGCTATTAGGAAACAGTGCTGGTTAAAACAATCCTTATTTAACAATTAATAGCTGCTTGGCTATTGATATACTTTAAACAAGGTAATACTTTGAAACATGTTTACAACTGGCTAGTTAAGTAGACTGAAATAGCATGTAAATTAGGAAAAGTCCAATTTGCTTTCCTCTGATGTACAACTATATTACTTCTAAGTCTTGCCAACTATTTTATATATACTTATTATTGGTCACCAGGATGCAAAGAGCAATGACAGATAATTTTTTCATGAATCTACTTTCTAGTAATGAAAAATGATTGAGAACATATGCCCAGACAATGGACATCTTTTTTTTAATTAAAGCTTTTTATTTACAAAACATATGCATGAGTAATTTTTCAACACTGACCCTTGCAAAACTTTCTGTTCCAAATTTTTCCCTCCTTCCCCCTACTCCCTCCCCTAGATGGCAGGTAGTCCAATATATGTTAAATATGTTAAAATATATGATAAATCCAATATATGTATACATATTTATACGGTTATTTTGCTGCACAAGAAAAATTGAATCTAGAAAGAAAAAAAAAACCTGAGAAGGAAAACAAAATGCAAGTAAACATCAACAAAGTATGAAAAGGCTATATTGTGGTCCACACTCAGTTCTCACAGGCCTCTCTCTGGGTGTATATGGCTTTCTTCATCACAGAACAATTGGAACTGGTTTGAATCAACTCATTGTTGAAGAGAGTCACTGGACAACATCATCAAGCAAGAAATGTAATATGTATTTATATTCCCTTTATTAATACTCTTTCTATAAATTAGTTTCTCTTAGTAATAACTTGAATAACCTGATTTTGGTGTACTTACCTGAAAGATTTTGGGAGCACTCACAAGAGATGCCAATGCAGAAGACAAAGTGGCAGAAAAGATACCTGCAGAAATCAGGGGTGCAAATCCTGATACCATACTCATTACCTAAAAGCAATGAAATAAAATAAAATTAAAAGCAATCTCATCAACAAGTGGATAAACTAAAAACCAATACAAAAATAGTATCAGAAACAAACTAGTAGTTATCTCTAGATTATTTTAATAAAGGGGAAAAGTAAATGGCACTTTTCAATGCATCATGGATTATAAAATGGTAGTTAGGCGGCACAGTGGATAAAGCACTAGATCTGGAGTAAATAAGTCCAGAGTACAAATCCAATCAGACATTTACTAGCTGGAGGTCCCTGGGCCAGTCATTTATAGTTACAGTCTGTTACAGTTTCATTTGTAAAATATGGTTAATTATCACACTTACCTCCTAGGGTTGTTACAAGGTTAATTAAAATGAGATGATATATGTAAAATGCTTTGCAAAAACCTTAAAGTACTATGTAAATACTAGTTATCACTGCACTGTATTCCCTTTCCAAACATATGTCATTTTGGGCAATATTAAAATCATTTTGCCTTTCTTCAACACAGATGTTAGGATAACAACTAATCCTATGGATAATTAAGAAATTGCTAACCTAATACCTATCCTGTTTGAACTCCTCTGGAAACCTGCCTATTTATCAATGCTGTTTCTAAACTATGGTTTCCAGAACTGAACCTAATAATTCAAATATAGATGGAACAAAGCAGAGTAAAACAGAATCACCTCTTCTATAGTCTTAGATACTGGACCCAAGATTGCATTAGTTTTCTTGGATACCATCATCCTGCTGACTCATTTTGAGACTAGGTGTCTGCTACAATCTTTAGATCGTTTTCAAACTACAGTCCTGTCCCAACATGCATTTATAAAACTAATTTTTTGAACCCTGGCATATATCCTTCTAAGACCAAGATCAACGATTGGGTTGTAGAGAGAATCTTTTTGAATCCTGACTATCACTTCAAGTGAGTGAAGATATTCTTCTTTCAAAAATCACTTTTCTAAAAAAAATTTCTATTATGAATATAGATACAGTTTTTGTATGACAATAAGGAAGATTCTAGTCTAAATGCCACTTGTAGCTTTCTTCATTAATTTTTCATCTCCAAAATGGCAAATGATTCCTCTACTGCTCTGTTTTATATCTTTATAAAAACACATGTGAAAAAAAATTAAGTAATAAAATGTAAAGAATTATACAGTATTAGAACTGAAGGGATTTTAAAGATTATCTGGAATTTGGGTAGTACTTAGCTTTATTGTGTCATAGACTTCTTTTAAATGTATAAAATCAAATACATGAGATTACTAACGAATATATATGTAAGTTTGTTTATACATACATACACACACACACACAATTTCACAGATTCTAGGTTGGGAACCCTTGATCTAGACTGGCAGCTCTCAAAATGCACTCCTAGAGGTTCCTGTGGACCTTCCAGGATGTCCATAATGCTAAAACTTTTTAAAAATAAAATTAAGATATAATACAGTAAATATGGATAGATATAACCTATATAAACAAAACCTCATGGGGAGAGTGTCCTCAATTTTTAAGAGCATAAAGGGATCCTGAGAGCAAAAATCTTGAGAATCACAGATTAAGACTAACATCCTAATTTTGAAGTCAAGGAGATTTGACCAAGGTCACACAGCTCAACAGACAATGAAATGAGTGAGAGAAGCAGCACTTCAAGCCAGGTCTTCTGCTCTTAATATAGTTTTCTTTCCACCATACCAAATGTCCCGACACTGTGCTTCTCAGTTCAAGCATGAATACACACCAGACTTTATGAAGACAACAAACTTTTGTATTTTAAAGCAACATCACAAGAATCTGGCATTTTCAGATATTGGGCAGAAACCAACATTTGTGCCTTTCAAACACAATATCAATGTCAGAATAGCTCTGAATCACTAACTGTGCATGAATACTTTCTTTCATTCTAGAAATTTTACCTAGTCTTGTGACTAGAAAAACAAATGATTATGTAATGTTTTAATATTTATACCACTCAATGAAACAACAATTATTCTTAAATTGCGTGAAATTTTATAACAAACAAAAAAAATCCAGTTCTTTGCTAGAGATACACAATGGAAGAAAGATGAAATTCACAGCTGAATTATTTGATCTCTATTAAATAAATACTTTTTATAAACACAATCCTGTAAAATATATATATTAACTCTTAAATTACTTGTAATTTATATTTAAAATAGGCATAATTCTTCTCCAACATTTTTAACAAGTAATAAACAAGAATCACTGTTTTTTGGAGGTGATAATGAACATTGAAGAACAGAATTAGACAGACGGAATAAAGTAATATGCAATAAGTCTTGAAAGATAGGTTAGGGCAAACTTTTGAAGGCTTTTAAAAAGCACAAGGAAAAAGGATTAACTTTGAGTCAAGATGACCCAGACTCAAATCTTGTTTCTGCCTTATAATGGTTGTTTGACCATATCTGAGTCACCTAACCTCTCAGAAACCAGAGCAACCCTGCAATATTCTAAATACCACTTCTAGAGCTGCACCAAAGAGAGAATTTCAAATTTTTGGTCTGGACCCTCCAAAACAATAGATTTTTATATGGGCACATCTGCTTAAAGAGTATTATTGATTACCAAAGTAAGTTCAGAAGTACCAATAACATTGGTCAATGAGAAAATTTAAACCAGGTAGGTACCTCATATTTGAGTAGTGATGTTTTTTTTTTTTTTTTTTTTTTTGAGTAGTGATTTTAAAAAAAATCCTCAAGTAGAAGTAATCTAAATAAGTGAGTTTTCTGGCCAACTGAAACATTTCCTTTACCATCAAAATTAAAATGATTCTGTCTTCTACAGAAATCTCACTGAAAGCTATGACATGCTTTCCCCTACCTTCTTAGAGTATGTTAAATAGAATCTAATATTTTCTTGAAGACTTGAGTTATCAATAATCACTTATTTCTCTGGGTCACAATAACAAGAACCCCTCAAGGATTACAGAGGACATGAGGGCTGTTTGCACATAAATACTCCAGACAGCTGGGATTCTATAATTAAACATCTGCTATGAACACATTTTTCTGTACTCTACACTGCCTCTAAGCTATCTTATTTTGTAGATAACTATTCCCTTAGATTGGTCATGGGTATTAGGGTAAGCACTTTGTCATTCCAAAAACTCTTTCTACTTCATTCAAATTCAATCAAGAAGCATTTATGGAGAGCCTACTACATGCCAGGAAATATGCTAAGATTTATGAATAAAAAGACAAAAATTGAACCCTTTATCCTTAGGGAATTTACATTCTTTCAAAGCAAGTTAACATGTACATATACAAATATATATTTATACAGATTAAATACAAGGTAGAGGCAGTTAGATGGCTCAGTGGACAGAGTACTAGGCCTTAGAGTCAGGAAGACCTGAGTTCAAATCTGACCTCAGATACTTATTAGTTGTGTGACCCTGGGCAAGTCCCATAATCCTGTTTGCCTTAGTTCCTTATCTGTAAAAACAAGCTGTCAAAGGAAATGTAAAACTACTCCAGGATCTCTGCCAAGAAAAGTCCAAAGGTGTTGATGAAGAGTTGGGCATGACTGAAATGACTGAACCATAACAACAAACACAAGGTATTTTTGGAGAGAGATTAGCTTTCAGAAGGTTCTAGAAAAGATTTTATGTAGAAAGTGAGCTGTGTTTTAAAGGAAATAAAAGGTATTCTGAAGTAGAACAGGGGAGGGAGTGCATTACAGACTATGCATTACAGTGCATAGAACAGTCAACTTAAAGAGAGAAGAAATGTAATTAGTTGAGAACAGGAAGGAGGATAGTTTGGCTATAAGGAAAGTAAGGTATATGGCTACAAAGGTATTAGTGTCAAGTCGTGAAGGGATTTAAAGGACAAAGGGAAGGGACGAATATCATCAGACTTGTGCCTAAAGAAAACCATTTTGGTAGCAGGGTGGAAGATATACTGGAGCAGGAAGAAACTTGAAGTAGAAAGGTAAATTAGAAGGGATTGCAAAAATCCAGGAAAGAGGTGGTGAGGGCTAGCATTGGATGGGGGTTATACAAATGGATCGGAGGGGATTTACATGAGAAGTTGTAGTCCCTGGTTTTGTTAAACATTGCTAAGATTGTTCAACTGTAACTCAAACACGAAGGCTACACTTACCTGGAAATTGTTCATCAAACCATAGTCACAATCTGTGGTTTCACATGATGAAAAATCAAAATTTAATTTGCAGGCTGCAGAAGTGCAGTTTGTTAGCTCCATGGTGATAGTGTCATTGATATTCCCAGTAGCATCCCGAACCACACAGGAACCTGAAACACAAATAACTCCTTGTATAAGAATAGGTAATTTAGTTAATTTTCTTACTCTAAATATTTAATTTTGTAGGTACCTATTAAGTGTAAGGTACTACCCCAACTGTAGTACAAAGATAAAAAAGAATACCTGCCCCTCAAGAAGCTTAGATTCAAGTGATGTAATCCGACAAAAAAAAAAAAAAAAAACAAAAAAACAAAAAACAAAGTGATCTGAGGAGGGAAAGAACGTTAACAATAAGAAGGATCAGAAAAGACTTACTTGAACCTAATACTAAAGGAAGAACTTTTTCAAACTTGTTTTTAGGAATTATTCATAGTTCTGAAATTTTCTTATCAAACCTTTTTTTAAAAGAGGTTATCATGAAAGGGTGTCGGGCTCAAGTCAGGGGAGACCTGCATATGCATTCTGTCTACCTTTTTTTAACTGAGTTGTAGGATCATATCATTTAACCTCTTTTGGGTTTCACAACTGTCAAATGTGATTTGGAGACAGTAAGAACTGGAATGCCTATAGTACGTGTCACAGGTCCTCCTTTGTGAGGATCAGAGATCATATAGATGTAAAACACACTAAAACTTCAGGTACTATATAAGTGTCAGATGTTATTTTAGAGACACTGCTCTGAATGGTCAGCCTAGCCTTAAGCTTTAATTGTAATCTCTTCATACCTATTCTAAGCAAAATGGAAATTGGTGAAAGCCAGATCCAGGTCATGAACCAGAGCTTCTCCATTCCTAGACCTCACATCTGTGTTCATCTGAAAATAATACTCCCCCTTGCCATAGTCCACGATGGAAACATGACAAATACCACATGCAATTCTTCTTTTTTTTTTTTTTGCTTTTTGCTGAGGCAATTTAGGTTAAGTGACTTTCCCAGGGTCACACAACTAATGTGCAATTCTTTTTTAAAAATTCTGAATTGTCATGTTTATTACATTATTGCTATTACCTGTTAATACATGGGAGAGATGTGCTTGTTTTTTTCTAGCAGGTCTAGATCACGGGATCTTAGAAGTAGAAGGGACACAGAAATCACCTAGTTCAGTCATTTTATAGATGAACAAACTGAATTAAGTAATGATTCCCCAAACCAAGAAGCAGAGATAAGCTTCAGACCCAAGTACTGTGTTTCATGTAAAATCTTATACAAATCCAAAGAAGCAGCATAACATAATTTGACTTCTGGCCAAAAATCTGTATTTTAAAGAAAACTGACTGAAAATACTAAAATCTGTTTCATTTTTTTTTATTAAAGGAAACAGTCTTTATTTGTGGACAGATTCTTTGCTAAGAATTAATGAAACAGAGCATGTGATGTTTTCAACAGGGTTTCTAATAACTAGAAGAACTGTAGCAGCATTTTTCACATTCTTCTTCTATAATTTATAGTTATAGATAATAATATTCAATTTCAAACCATACTTTTACTGGATGATTTAAACTTTTAAATTAATCAAACTCTGAAAATCAGTTTTCTTCAAAAATCACTTTGTACTATCCTCCTACATAAGCCTTTTCCTGATTCTGTTGTTACTGCTAGCATTCCTTTGTCTATGCCCCCTCACCCAAAACCTCAAAGTTAAAAATGTGTATGTTGTCTCCCCACAACAAGATAAAAAATTAAGAACAAAGACTGTTTCAATTTTGCCTTGATATCCCAGTGATTAGCACAGTATCTTATACTCTACCTGGAGCTTAAATTGCTTATTGTTTAGTAGATATGCATGCCATGAATATCACCTACATTGTAATACATAATAAGTTTCTAGAATAAAGTAATAAATTTAAAAATAAAGGCTTTTTACCTACAGATACTGCAATTCCTATGTAAACCAGAGTAGTAATTAAAATGGCTAACAACGTTCCTTTGGGTATAGCTGATTGAGGATCCTGAAAGAAACCAGATTAAAATTATTAACAATAAAGGGAAAAAAGTATTTTTCATGTAACTGATATCCAAATTTGTGACTTACCGCAAGATCACCTGAGATATTTGCCCCTGCTAGAATACCAGTTGCAGCAGGGAAAAAGATAGCAAATACAGAAAAGAAACTCTCTTCATCTCGAAAATCTGGTCCAAAATTTTCTGTAAATATTTCACCTGTCAATAGATAGAGACTTTTCAGTTTGTATTGAAGAAGAATCTTGGAAGAATCACATTTAGTTCATAGGCTAAAAATTTAGGATATATGGTTCATGCCAGTATACCAAGTGGTTCCTTAATGACAAAACTGGATCATCACAATGAAATAAATATAAATAGAATATTTCCTATAACTGAGGAAAACGAGGGAAAGAGGAATAGGACAGTTTAGAATCAAAATGATGGACAGTTCTCCATTTTACATTGTGCCTCATTTCTAAGAGCCACCTGCACATTTTTGCTAGCATTTGTCAGTGGACCAAATATATTACAACAAAAACATATGATGTATTTTGTTCTATATACATGAAAAAAACCTTTACTATGGGTTCAGGTAGGAAAAAATATGTATTTTACAAAAAGATCTCTCTCAAGACCTAATGAGTATGATAATCACCTAAAATCTGACTTGCTCTACATCCTTTGGATCATACAAGTTTAAATCTCTATGGAGCTCTTCCTCCTCCTGTCTTTTTTTTGCTCCATTCTAAACACAACCTTATGTTTTATTTTTTTAAATATTATAACCTCAAATCTAGGAGCCAGAATAATCCTGAGAAGAATGTTTCAGAGGGAAAGGGTCAGTGCAACTAAACACTGTTCATAAAGAAAGTGAAACTACTTATAATAATGCAGTGTTACAAATATAGGGGTACTAGGAATCAGCTCCTTCTTTAGTGAAAGCACTTTTACTTCACTTTAGTGAAGTGAAGAAGGCAGCTTTCTTTATAACCCTGTAGCTTACAAAGAAAACATCAGAAATCTTTTCTGAAGAGAATGCCTTCCTAATTTTGCACTTAATCGAGTTTGGATGTGACTGTAGTCAGGATACTATGGACAAGTCAAGAAGTAGCTTGAATTAAAGGAAAAAGTTCTTCTGCAACCTTCATAGGTTCATATAGTAAGAGCTGGAAAAACTCTTATAGTCCATTGAATTCAAATCTCTAGCAAAGGATTACAGTTACACAATCTGAAGCAATATTTGAACCAGATTTTCCTAAGTCTACATTGCATTCACAATGCTCTTAAATTACTGGCTTCACATATAGGGTTAAGTGATCTTATTTTTTATTCCATAGTTTTTTTGCACATAGTTGTGTAATGTAAGAAATAGTAAGAATTTAGCCATATCTCTATAATTAAGTGATTGCAGGGAAAGATGCAATTAGAAATTTTAGTTTTTGGAGTGAGGAAGAATAGAACAAAATAAGAAACCTAAGAGTACTATATAAAGGAATAAATTAGATGAAAACCAAAATTAGAGAAAGAAGCTTTTGTTTTATTTAAAAGCTAGAAAAAATATTTTACCTGCCTTCATAATTTTTAATATGTAGAAATATAAGCCAAAAAATTTAAAACACAAATCATGTTATAACCAATTCAATACAAAAGTGAAAATTCTATGAATCTTTCTCCTTTTAAAAGCAAGATAGGTAGGAAATGAAATTCTGAAAGTTCTTACACAAATCTTAAATTCTGTCATCTTTTAATGATAAAAATGAAGAATACAAAAAATAAATATAACAGTCCTATTGTACTACTACAGAGAGATCCAAAATGAATTAAACATAAAACAAAACTACCTACCCTCATTGATACATTATCAAAATTCTTTAAAATGTACTAGTAATTTATATTATACTAAAATTTTGATACTTTCACTCCTAGGTTTGTTTGTTTGTTTGTTTTAAAACTTACTTTGATAACTAAAAAAACCTTTAGGCTTCTTGCTTTCCAATGGGATAAATGTTCCGATGACAAAATCAACAATGGCTAGTAGTAGTATCACCAAAAGAACAATCTGCGCCTGCAATTTTAAATATTGTCATTAAAATACAGAATCAATTATCATTTTTGTGTACATAGTTAATAATTACAAAGCACCCAGAATTTGCTAAAATTAATTTTCGACTAAACAATAGTTATAAAATATAACAGTCTAGGTGGGTTCAAAGGATCACACAAAAGTGGTAAGTAGATTTCTGGAAGAAAATTTGCTTCTACCCTACATTTTTAATATCTTACCAGTAGCAATGTGAAAATAAATAAGCTAATCTAGGGCAAAGCCCATTTGGCAAAGAACTTTTTTATGTGGCTTCCCTCTTACAGAAAGTATACATTTCCTACAGATAAAAAAGTGTTACAAATTCTATACAATTCTATGGATTTCTCCACTATCCACTGTTGATAAAACATTTGCCATACATTCCCTCCATCTTCTATGTATAATTCTGCTGGCAAGATAAGATACTGGGCACAAATGTTACACTATTGACAAATGGAATAAGAAAGAAATATGTGAATAGTCAGAAAGGTACTGGTGTTAGAGGTAAAAAAAAAAAAGGATGGAGTAAAAGGAAAGAAAGGGGGAAAAAGGAAGTGTTAAATAGGTAAGCTTGAGGAAAAGGCACTAATATAAATTAGTATAAAACCTTTCAAGGACAGAGAAATTTATTTAAGATCCCTTCCTCTTTCTCAGTCATTTCCAAATTATTTTGGCGATCGATGGGAACAGAAAGCATTTATTCCTTCTAGTAAAGTGTATAAAGAATCAATGTTTATTGTTGAACTAGGAAATGAGTGGTTTGGCAATGGCTTTCTGGATACTAAAAAACTTAGTTTATATACCATCTTTCAATTTCATTAGATATTTATAAGTATGTAAAAATAAAGCGAGTCCTGCCCTCCACTTAATTTGTTTAAGCTGATTTTTGACCTTACCACAATTTCCCTATTAATTTCACCATTTCCCCTGATTGGGATTAGTAAGGTCTTTGGTTTTAAAAACTTTAGAAGTGGCAGAAAATAACTTTGGCTTGCTTTTTTAGCCTAGATAATAGAGTGAGTAATCAGCTTTTCTCCTCTATTATTTAAAATAACAATATATACATCCATAAGAAATGTCACTTATCCACTGCCACTATCTGAATATTATTACTCAAAACATGGGGTGGGGAAAGAAATGCAATTATTACGTTCAATTAGAACATATATTAATAGTTTATGGAGGACACATTATTATTGGTAAAACTATTATCAGATGTGAAATTTTAAAAAAACAGATTCTACAAAATATAATTTAGATTGGGAAAAGGGGAAGAGAAAACTATCTGAAGAAAAGAACACCTAGGAAAGTAGATTGGACTGGTTAGTTGTGATAAGATATAAGAATTTAGTGGGAAGCTTAATCAGAAAGATGAGTTTTTACAGCATTAAATCAGGAATCCCTCTTCTTCTCCTCCCCCCTCCCAAAAAAAATCCCATACCTCCAACACTTTGGCAGTGCCTTCAAAACAAAAGCAAACTGGACTATAGATTCTGAAAAGTGGTAGACTTAGATACTAGAGAGTAAGAGGTGAAGCAAGTATGCTTCACCAAAAAAGAACATTAAAAGCCAGATAATAAATATGATGGATTAAATAAAACCAAATGGGAAAAATGATGAGATCTTTAAAAGCCAATGCTAAATAACCTGAGATACAAAGGAGGAATCTTTGTAGGCCAAATAGGAAAAAAGACAAATCCTTATTATTTAGGTGGCCAATTTGGACTTGATGGTTTCAAAGAAGTAGTTATAAGAGTACTGAAAATGAAAATGGGATGGATATTTAGGGATCCAGATGAGAAATGTTTTCCACAGGACAGGAGGCAAAGATCCAGAACTGGACTGTAGAAAAGCCAAGAAAAAGATAAGCTTTGCCACATATACTATCTAAGCTAAGAGCTTCAACAAGCAATCAGCTCAGACAGAATGAGAACTGACTTTAGGTGAGAACTACAAGAAAAAAACAGGTGTTAAGAGGAATAAGAATAAGAATTAAAGATCTTAACTATCTCTACATTTGTATATAAGACTAAAGTTTTAATTGTATTTTGTAAAGTTAAGTCTATATATGGTATGTTTAGTGGTTGATTACAATACTAGAGATAATCTGCTTTAGACCAGGGGTTTCACTGGTTTAGGGAACAAAAGGGGACTAAAGAAACCCTTTACCAATGAAAACCAACAACTCTTCTACAATTTATAATCTTAGGAAATTGCCCATGGAAGCTGAGAGGTTGGCCTCACGGACGGCATATGTAAGACAGGACTGAAATCCAGATTCTCCTGCATCTGAAGGAAATCCCTGCCTCTTGTTAGGGTTCTATGCTTATTAAAGATGCAGCTGGAGGACAAAAGAGAATAAATTGAAATGGATAAAGGAAACCCAGAACTAGAGAAGGGATGTGACAGAGGTTAGTGATGGTGAGAGGAGTGGGGAAACACCAGCAGGGAGTGATAAGCAAGTGTGACAGTAATACTATGGCAGCACTCAAGTGTCCTGAAGTGCTTCTCACCCATTCTATTCTTGCCAAATAAAAAAATAACCATGTATAACAATTTGCCTCTCTCTCTTTAAAACATCATTGGAACCCATTAGAAGAAATTACAAAAATAACAGATTCATTCCCATCACAACTTGTATCAGTACTTTGCATATGTGTTGTCTGTTTTCACATATAATTGCTTACTTTTGCTTCCCATTCCATTCCAGCTACTGAGATACCCAAAAGTAATACCACTGTAATGGCTCCAATAATTCTGATATCATTGATTTCATCCACCATGAGTATAGAATGTTCCTATAAAAAAGATCATATATAATAGTAACATTCATTTAATATTAACTTGAAAGATTGGCTAGAATGGAGATTAATTTATTTAAAGCTCACTGCAAAAACATATTAAGAATTTAACACAAAAGATATTCATAAAATATTATTAATGAAACAGTTTTATAATGCTGTATTAACCTAGCATAATCTACTTCTATTTTTAACAAACCTCTAAAATTTTCTATGGTTTTAATGATTTCAAGAGGTGTATTTTCATGTCTAGAAGTCAAACTACAGTATTCCCATTTAAAACAATGGCTGGAGAACTGGATAACAAAGTCTGTCTGTCTGTCTCTCTCTCTCTCTCTCTCACGTGTGTGTGTGTGTGTACCAAATTTAAATTTTTTGAATTTGAAAAATAAATTCTTGGTATGTATTCATTTACCAGTTCTCACTTTCACATAAGCTGAATGATGAATTGTAAAAGTGAATAATTTTGAAAGTTTAATGAACTCTGATCAATTCAATGAATAACTATGATTCAAGAAGATCAATAATAAAGCATGTTTTATTTAACTCCTGACATAGAGGTGATAAAATAAACATACAAAATGAGACAGTTTTGGACATGGCCAAAAAGGGAATGTGCTTTGCATGACTATGCATATGTTGCAGGAGTTTATTTTGTTTCCCTGAGAATAGAAAGGTAAATGGGATGGGAGATAAAATAAATACTTGTTCTTTAAAAAAAAATTAATTTAAAAAGTTGAATGCTGAAAACATAGTTATTATAACTTTCTAGTTGGATTGTAGATAAATAGGAATTTGCTATAAATAATAACTGAAAAGTAAATATATTCATAAATAAATGGCCAGCATATGGAAACATTAATATGCTAGGATTAATAATATTTTCAGCCTTTGTGAAATTACAACGTTCTACTTTTTCAACATGAGAAGTGAGGTTATTTGTTAAATTTTAAAAATGAGTATTGAAATCTAAAAGCAACATTATGCTATCATTTAAAATAATTAGACATTCTTTAGGATATATTTGCCATTACAAAATAATAAAAACTTTAAATATAACAAGAAATAAAATAAATTAGGAGTATAATTACAGTAGGCAACTGGAAAAGCTGTTCAGCTTTACCATCATCATAGCTAACATTTATGTAGTGCTTTAAGATTTATAAAGCTCTTTACATTTTTCTCCTTCAATCTCTACAACCTAGTAAGGTAGGTGCTATTATTATTCCTATTCTATTAGTAAAGAAACCGAGGCAGAAAGAGTTTAAATTACTTCTCCAGGATGACAAAGCTACTAAGTGTTTGAGGCAGGATTCCAGATCTTACTGACTCCAGTAGAATTCATCCATTATATTATCTAGCTGTCTTCTACTTGGGAGTTCAGATTTTAAATTTTTTAATTCTGAAAATTTTAGATTGTGGTCAGCGGATCTATTTAAAATATGATTTGATATAAATAAAAAATGAAATCATTACCAAAGAAACAACTTGGAAACCAAATTACCTTAAGCAACTCTACAACTGTTTCTGCAAATCCAACTACATACATAGCCACTGCAACAGCATTAGCAAAAGCAAAGATTAGTCCTATTGCACCACCAAATTCTGGTCCCAAACTTCGAGATATTAAATAGTATGCTCCTCCTAAAGAGAGAAAAAATAAGTTAGAATGAATGAAAGCAAGTTTACATTTACATAGCATTTTATGGTTCCCTAAAATTTTACATTACAACGAATACACATTATGCAAATCAGTTGCAATTTTAATAAGTGGTTGTTGAAATATCTTTTGATTTTCACCACTAGGTAGTAGGGATTATAAATGATATTATAATCCCCATTTTAAATACAGGGCTCAGAAGTAATAGTCATAACACAGATCTGGTCTTTATCCTTTGGGGAAACATTTATTCAGGGAAAGAAAATGTGTAAATTTTTTGATAACAAATTTAAGTACTCAATTTCCACAGCCAAAAATTTATCCCTCTACTCAATATAAATTTTTTTATTTGATAACCAATGCATAAGATGTTTGTTATTCAGCTTCCTGAATGTTATGTCTTCTGTGCAATTATAAATTATAGAGGTATTTTTAGGTAATTTGACATCAAAATATTAACAAAAGAAATATAAAAACAAATCCCATTGCCTTTTATGAAAAAATATTATTTGGCAGTTTTAATTTTATAAGTACCTGCAAAATGGCTTCTTCTTTTTTTTTACCCATTCATTATTAGTTTCTATTTTTATTTCTTGAGGAAAGTCATCATCTAAGTTTCTCCTGTCTAATACTTAGCAATAATCAGTAGATATTTTGAAGTTTACAACTCTTTACAGCTTAGTCATGAAATAAAGCTTTTCTATGCAAACTAGTGAAGAGCTACTCTAAAAAAAATATCAAGAATTGTGAAGCAAAAGTAAAGCAATACAATACTAAAGAAAAAAAAAACACTCAGTGCAAGCAAAAGTAAAGCAATACAATACTAAAGAAAAAAAAAAAAACACTCAGTGCATTGGCCTATAGCCATTTATCACAGCCCAGGTCCACACACTGTTCTCTCTACCCATTTTAAGATGCATTGAGAACTTTATTTAAATACTTAAGACTGGGGCAGCTAGATGATGCAGTGGATAGAGTACCAGCCTGGAAGTCAGGAGGAACCGAGTTCAAATCTGGTCTCAGACACTTAACATTCCCTAGCTGTGTGACTCTGGGAAAGTCACTTAACCCCAATTGCCTCAGCAAAAAGCAAAAAAAATAAAAAAAATAATAAAATAAAATACTTAAGACTCCAATGAAACTCTCAGGGTAATCAAGAGGTATAGAGAGGAATAGGTGTGATGGGGTACTCTGCTTACAAAGTTAGACTTAGTGATCAAAGAAAGGCCCTGATGATAATAGAGGTATTGGAAAGAGAAATCAACTGGCTTGACATTAGGTTATGCATAAGATAAAACAATAGGCTGTTGTCAATTTGGTCATGCAACAAGAGGCTTTTTTCCCATGTTAAGTTATTTAGACATTTACTTACAACATGAAAATACTGGCATGTGCAAGGGGATTATTACTGTGTTCCAATTAAATTTATTTATCATTCTTATTATTTTTCTGTCACAACCTTGAATTGAGTTTTTAATACACTTTGTAGAATGATTGTTACTACCTCTAAATAGTGATTATAATCTAAGCGGGGCGGGGGGGGGAGGAGAAAAACATAGTAATATTTAAATTAATTAAATGGGAAAAAATTGATTTAATATTTTTCATAGGGTTTTAAATATTAATGATACAAAAATATCATATGCAATGCATAATAATACATAACTTTATAGTACTCTGAACTTATAAAACATTTTATTTACATTACCTTATTTGGTCTTTTTAATAGCTCTGTGAGGTAGATGCTGTAGGTATGATCCTCATTTTACAGATGGAAAAACTGTGCCTCAGGGATGGCTTGCCCAGGGGACATACAAGTGGAATTCAAATCTTGAGATTCCAAGCCCAGTCCTCTTTTCCAAGATGCCCCATTGCCTCTCTTTAATAATAGGCCCTAAACTTGGCACTAGAAAACCGAGCATGGTACTGTTGTGCTGCTGGGTGACCCTGAAAGTTATTTAGTCCTCTAAATCTCAGCCTTTTTAGTCATCCTTTGTTGGTGACAAACCAGGCTGGTCAGATACCTTGCTTTGCCTCTTCCCACACTTAGGCCTTTAGATACATCAATTTCTCTTTCTAGGGCTTCAATTTCCTTATTTTTATTTATAAGGATATTCCTTATCCTTACCTGTTATTCCAAAATTTATTCTATAATATTTGAAACATAATATAAACTTGAAAATCATTATTACTTTTTTTCTAAACTAAAATTTTAAAGGAGTATTCAAGAAAACTGTAAGGAAGGTAGGAAAAAGGAGAAATAAGTTTGTTATGTTTTGAACTAACTCTGATAATTTAACTAGTTCACCATGAAATAAAGTAGCAGCAATTATCCAACAAATTACTTCTTTATCCTTCTCTTTTCTTGGTAAGTGGCATGCAACTCCATGACAAATAAAGCAACATCAGGAGTGGGTTGGTATGGCACACTGAAATTACTTCATGTTGTAAATGGCAGATACATTCTGCAATTGTCTTTTCTATCTCTCTTTCCTATGCTATAGTTCTAAGAAGAGTAATTGTTTTTGAGAGTTGAAATGGGTGACTTGGTTGAAAAGTTGTGCTATTATTTAGGCTTCATTAACAAAATAATTTTCATCAAATTCTCTTCCATGTTCTTACAGTGCTTAAAAGTAATAGCCTTCTTTCTAACTCATGTGATTTCTTTTTATATTTGGACTGCTCATCTTTCCTCACTATATTTTCCAGTATATTTATTACATATTAGGATTTAACATGTAATGAAATTAACATGAACACTGTCTCTCATATATGTCAAAAATCATACACAAGATATATATATACACAAGATGTAATATAAAATGGCTCAATAATCCTCTGATCATTAGCAAGCAAAATGTAAAAAACAAAGAGGTACATTTTCCCAAAATGTCAGTATTTTGGATCATGTTTAATGTAGATTCTAAAAGGGAAAAGACTTTCTATAGATAGTGGTGTTCTCTCAATGCTTCTGTGCGAACACATGCTAATTTCATCAAAACTCGTAACACTGCAGGGTTCCCTAAATAAGCTCTATAATTAAGAGTTTTTCAACACAATATCTAATGATAAATTTAGGGAAAAGATGGAAAATACCTACTGCAACGATTATAATATACAGATGAATGGTCAATTCATAAAATCATCTGTTTGGCGCTGTATTCAAAGTTCCTACCTTTCAAGTCTTCTTACACTTAACTCCTCCTCCCTTTACCCCCAAATCTATACAGTGGCTCTGGCCTCCTTACTGTTCCTGAATAAGACAATCCATTTCCAGACCCTGGGCATTTTCACTGCCTGTTTTGCATGCTTGATATAGTTTCCCTCTTCATTATTGCCTTATATAAGGTTTTCCTGATTTCCTTCAGGTTCCAAGTAAAATTCATCTTCTATAGGAAATTTTTTTTGATCTTCCCTCTCCCTTAATGTTGATGTCTTGCCTCTACTGATTATTTCCATTTTATCATGTACATATTTTTCAGTACATAGTTGTTTCGTGTTGTTTACACCATTAGATTGTGAGCTCCTTGAGAATAGAGACTTATCTTTTGCCTTTCTTTCTATCCCTGGTGATTAGTAAAGATCCTGGTATGTAGAAAACACTTAATAATGAATAAATAAAATTCATTCATCAAAATACATAAGTATTTCTTAGAAAATGCCACTTAAAGCTAGTTCTTTTCAGTATTGACGGAATTTCAATACATAGATATTTGCAAAAAGAGAACAGGGAGGGGAGAGAAGAGGGACAGATACAAAGGCTAGCAGCTAGCTGAAACCAGAACAGAGTTTCTGATTTGCATTTGTTGTTGTTGTTGTTGAGGCAATTGGGGTTAAGTGACTTGCCCAGGGTCACACAGCTAGGAAGTATTACGTGTCTTGAGGTCGGATTTGAACTCAGGTCCTCCTGACTTCAGGACTAGTGCTCTATCCCCTGTGCCACCTAGCTGCCCCCAGAACAAAGTTTCTGAATTAAACTCTGAAGGCAACGGTAAGAAAAAAGGAGTCAGTTGCTTCATAGAGATTAATCTGTGGTTGGTAGAAGCAAGGGGCAATTAGTTTAAATCCTATTTAAATAGTCCTAATAGTAACAAAACAGCTAGCATGTAGATGGTACTTTGAGTTTTACAGAGAGGTTTACAAATATCTCACTGGATCCTTACAACAACCCTGGGAAGTAAATAATTATTATAGAAGAGGAAACTAAGACAAAGAGCTTTTGCTAAATAACTTGCCCAAGGGTATCCATTTAGTAAGCAGGTAAGGCTGGACTTGACCATAGATCTTTCTGACTATAGGCCAGCACTCTACCTACACCATGCGACTTGGCTGCTCTGTACAAATGTATAGTTAGTATTCTGCACACAAGTAGCGAAAATCTCACCTTGGATGGTATCAGTGAGAATAGGAAGGAGAGATTCAGATGGGAATGATATCACAGATTTGTTAAACATCTCAAAGACTCAATATGCAAATCAAATATAAAAGATCTGAATTCTGTATCAGAAAGAGGATAATATAGAACTTAAGACTTCAAATTTGAATTATTAGAAGAATAATGGAGCATTGACAGAAATTTCTGATATTTATACATTTTATTATTTACAATACAAATAACTAATCATATTTAAATATCACAAAAGCTTTGTAAGGTAGATAGTCCAGATATTATCATTAACTAATTTTTTTATGTAATGCTTGTGAACAGTGTTTAAGGCAGAAAAAGAATGAGGTATTTGTAACCTAAATTCTAATAAAGATTCAAGTAAATTCTGACTTGCTACTTTTGGTGTTCTTTTATGTGTTACTGATTAAATTAGAACTTCAAGGTTTGAATTGGTTGTCCCAGCACAAACTTGTTATTGGAGGAGTAAATTTTGAGAATTTGTGCCAACTTGTATTGAGATCTCTTTTGTTAGGGGTTCTAGGAGGAACAAATGAGAAGCCTCTACAAGTAATTGGAAACAGAATAGAAAATCCAATCCAATCTGTGCCCTTGGAAGACATGATATTTTCCAGACTGTTGCCAAGGAGAGATATGCCAGGAATCATATGACTGCATGGGATGTATGAGATTCAGGATGAAGTTAATTGACTGAATGGATATTGGAAAGGATTACTAAACTGCAGGGAGACTTAATGTCTGTTATTATTGATGTCCATTATTGTACTCCCTTTTGCTTTTGTTTTCTGTATCTGGGTATTAAATAAGTTCTTTTGAATAACTTGATATTTGACTTTCTCCTTTCAATTTAGTCCCTAATTTTGGTCATTTTTACTATGGCTTGTATTGTGTTCTGTTAATTATTCATATTTATTTATTTTATTTTATTTTTTTTGCTGAGGCAATTGGGGTTAAGTGACTTGTCCGGGGTCACACAGGAAATGTGAAGTGTCTGAAACCACATTTGAACTCAGGTCCTCCTAACTTCAGGGCTGGTGCTCTCTCCACTGTGCCACCTAGCTGCCGCGTCTGTTAATCATTCTTATCCCACTTTGTAATTAGGGCTGTCCCAGGGAATAGCAAACAGTTTTACCCAATGTGTTCCCTATGATCATCAATGTTACCCAGCAGTCACCTTTGAGAAACAAGGGAAGAATGTTGGGAACTGTTAAGGGGTTCCCTGAACTTGTCTTTTTAAGTTGTCATATATTCTAGAAACAGTGGACCCAGAATATGCGTGAGGTCCTGAATGTGTCAATGACGAAATCCACCCTGTTCCCCTCTCACCTTTCCCATTGATATAATTTGTTGTTTGTATCCCAACCCGGATTCTTTGTGTCTTCTTAGGAGTAAAGACAGATGCCAGCCAGTCTGTGCCAAGCTGGGAAATTTGCTTGTGCAGCTGGGTCCCTGTAGATATGAATACCATCCTCCCTTCATATTTCTAGCAGATCTAAAAGAACAATGCGGCTTTTGCTATCACTTAGCCTCTTCTCTTTTGAATGGATTTCATCTTTTTCCCATCTTTACTGCACTTTTCTCTTCATGCCATGACCCTTTAGATGGAGTTTTGTTTCCTCCTCCTCCCTTTGTTCTGCTGTCATAAATATGCAAACCCATATGAACTGTGACCCCTCTGGATTCCACAGGCATGTTCATTTTTCTTGTAATAAACCTAGTTTTCACATAAGTTTCATGAAGTTGTGATTGCCTATTGATGACAAGGATAGCAATTGCAAAAGCTTAGGTAAAAATCTTAAAAGGTTCAAATATTGTAAATGGAGAAAAGAAGTTGGTCTGGATAAGTGGAAGTTAGATTGAGGAGATATGCTGAAGTATCCTTGACAACTAAGCAAGACCTTTAAAGACATGACAACTTTAACGTTCTTTAACCAGGAATCTGGTTTGGGGTTCTTCCATCATTTCTGAAACACTAATAAATTTTGAAATTAAAATGAATATAATGACATTTTAAAACCATGCAATTACTCCAAGTCATGACAGCATGATACTTTATCTCTTGACCCTAGACACTGTCACAGGCTGTCTCCTCTAAACTTGAAACTTTCTCTTCCTCTTCATCTCTTCCTCCTGAACACTCTGGCTTCCTTCAAATCTTAATTGCAAGAAGGCTTCCTAATCTCAGTGCCTTCCCCCCGGAAAAATCTCCAATTTATCCCATGTAGATTTAATTTGTATATGGCTGTTTGCATGTTGTCTCTCCCTCCCCCTCCTCCCAAATTAGAGCTGCATGTGAGGTCTTTTTAGCAGAGACAGTAACTGAATTGCAATTGTCTAGATGAAAGGTGATGAAAGCTGACCTATGAAATGGTTAGGTATGTGGTGAAAAAAAAAAGGATTTATGCTAGAGAAAAAATGATTGGATAAGTGAAGTAAGCAAGGGGAATTGACAATAATAAGGAAGTTCAGAAGAGGACAGAGTTTAGAAAGAAAGATGAGTTGTGTTTTGGACACAATGAGTCTAGTAGGCTAGATTCTGGGGATAAAAAACAAAAATCAAACAATTGCTATCCTCAAGGAGCTTATACTCTTTGGGGGAAAAGGGAACTGCATATAAAATTAATACAAAATACATACTTATTTTCCTGAGAAATGATTTCCACTAAAATGATGGAATACTTCAAGGAATCAAATGAGTATTAAAAATTCAAATTGAAATATGATTTAAAATGCTTTGCTTAAACACAGCATTTGGGGAAAAAACCCCACATAATAAACAGGAAGATACCAGAACAATTGACACTATAACCTTCCTATCACAAAAAGAAAACACAACAAAGAGTCCTGTCAATTTTATTTTGCTAAATCAAATGCCATTTATTTTAACTGTTTTTCAATCATGTAGGACTCTTCATGATGCCATTTGTTTTTTTTTGTTTTTTTGGTTGTTGTTTGTTTGTTTGTTTTTGGCAAAGATGAAGAACCATTGAGATAAACAAAATTAAATGACTTGACTAGGGTCATACAGCTAGTAACAGATGCCTGAGGCCAGAATTTCTGCATCACCTAGCTGCTCAATTTATATCATTCATATGACATACCACTGAAAAGACTTTCATTTTTTGCTACTTAACGGATTCTCAGTTAACCACTACTTCTGAATTTTTACATAGCCAGATACTTTTGAAAAATGTAGCGAGTCCTTTGAATTAAAAAAACAACAACAAAAAACAAAAAAAAAACCTGAAATAGTCCAAAAGCAAAACTCTCTCCTGAGGAAACACTCCTTTTAATAGCTTTTTTCCTGTCTATATTGCCTATTTCAGATTGGTCATCATATTACTTCTGCTATCATCACTAAATGTCTAAAAACATAAGACAACCATAAAAAAAATACAACCGTTAATACAATTAAAAGTGATCAGAAGATAAAAACAAAACAAGAAAAAAAAAACACTAGGAAGTGCAATCCAAGGGACATGTCATTTTTACCCCAAACTACCATAAAGAATAGATACCCTAAAATATGGAATTTTTTTGGTTATAACACTGAATGTGAAGATTCCATGCCTATATTAGACCAAAGGGACAAGAGACAAGCAAATAAACAGATGCCTCTCTACATCTGTCATTTCCTTTATAATGTTCAGTGGTATCCCACCAGGAATCAAAGAAAACTGGTGGTGATAATTACCTCCTTTCTACTCCTGTTATCACTAGAGGATTTATAAACAAATTTAATCAAATCCTAATTTAAGCATCTCCAGTGCTCCTTTCTTCAGTGAAGATTTCCTAAACTTGCTCTACAATCTTTTTTTCTTTCAATTTCCTAATGACAAAATGAGTTTAAAATCCAAATGAACATGATTTAAGCACTTAAAATGTCCTTTCACCTACCTAAAGCCTATCCAACTAGTTAGGACTGCTCCCAACCCCCACCCCTCCAATCCCTCCTCATTCCCTCACCACAAAGAAGGAATACTGACAATTTATTCAACAAACCTTATTAAGTGGCAACTGTGAGGCAGGCACAACGACAAACAAAACAAAACAAAACAAAACAAAAATAGCCCTGCCCTTCAAGGAATTTATATTCCATTGGGTTTTGGGGGAGAAAATACACGAATGTTGCATAAATAGTTAAAATTAAAATAAAAACTGACTATTCATTAGGTATCTGACACCAAAGGAATTTGGTCTATCCTGTGTTTATTCTTACCAATGCTGTTAAGGATTGACATTCAAAAGTGGCTTAAGTATGCTCACTATAGATTTGGTATAAATGTAAAAGGCTCATCTTCCTTTGTTTACTGCAATTTGAAACCTCATGAACCTATAGATACATAACCCAGGATCTCTTAGCATCTATCTGCAATGATATGGGTAGGATTAATTATTGGGACTAATAAGTGTTTGTCCTTGTCCTTGCCTTGAAGAATCAGAACAGATATCAAGATTCAAGAGGCAATGAGGTGGTAAGATGCAAATTATGCTCAATTACCTTTGCTTACCAAACTGATTTATAAATTATTGGTAAAATCCATAACTGGATCAACTCAATGTGAGAGTCTGTATTCTGTAATTCCAGATTTGACTGCTGAGCAGTTTTCAGGAAAAGTCTGGTTCACATCCTGCTTTATCTGAGAAGGCTGAGATAAAGCTCAACAAGAATCTCTTCTGCAACATCTTAGACAGTGGTTTATTCAGCTTTTGACTAATTGGAAAACTGTTGTTCAGTCACTGTTCAGTCATTTCAAGTTGTGCTGGACTCTTCATGACCCCATCTGGCATTTTCTTGGCAAAGATAATGGAGTGGTTTACCATTTCTTTCTCCAACTCATTTTACAGATGAGGAATAGAGGCAAAAAGTATCCAACAATAAATGTCCGAGGCCAGATTTCAACTATCCACTATCCATTGGGCCAACAAGCTGCTTGGAAAATGTATTTACCAAAATTTATCAGCACGACTCACCTGGCTCTCAACATACTGCTTAGTATATTTCCATGGGTCAATATCTTTCTGTCTTCAACTAGATAGTATTCACAATGAAAGTTGGGATTCTGCCTTGTATTTCTTTATATTCTCATAAACGCTCAAAAATTATTCACTGATCTAACAGTAAAATAATTAGGCTAATCAAGTTCTAGTGAATCTGGAATTTTTTGTTAATTATTTTATGTGTTATCTTTAATTTGTTATTATTCAACCATTTTGGTAGTGTTGACTCTTTTGAGGTTTTCCTAATAAAGACATTGGAGTGGTTTGTCATTTCCTTCTGCTCATTTTTCAGATAAGGAAATGAAGGTAAATAGGGTTAAATGACTTGCCTGAGGTCATACAGTTAGAATGTATCTGAGGCCAGATTTTAATGGTGGATGACTCTAGGCCCAGCACCCTATCTACCTACTGTGCCACTTAAAGTAACATTTCTAAATTTTATAGCTCTTAAACAAATCTTAGTAATATTTTCCTCAGATTCATGTCTATTTTGATGATTATCTAAATCCATGTATGCAGCAATTTAAAAGGCAAAAGTGGAGTAAACTATAAATACAATAATTATGGGTTTATAATGCCTTTGTGGCATGGAAGGAGCTGAATTTATGTGCACCATTCAAAATGAGAAAATATACTCTATGATATAAACATTAAAACAGAAAAAAATTAATCAAGTTTTAAGGAACACTAACAAAATTTAATAGCAGAACTCCTCTGACATATCCTGCCTCCAACATAAAACAATCATTTTAGAGAAGCAATATATTAGAAAATATCCAGTACCTATTCCCTTTTAAAATATGTAATAGTAATTTACAAATTTAAGATCATAAAAGGGTTAGAAATATAACTTTAACTTCTTTTTAAAAGGTGGTTTTTAAAATAAGTATTTTTATAGTGATCTAAAAGCCTAGAAAGAAAACATAAACTTTACCTCCTCTTACAAATCCATTGGTAGCTATTGCTGAAGTAGACAATCCTGTGATAGTTGTAACAACAGTGGCCATTGCTATAACAAGAACTGACAGACCTTTAAAGAAAAAAAATTGGATGTTTTAATTGTTAATTAAAAATTGTTTTAAAGCAGAGATACTTCCAGGTGATCATATCTATAATTTTGTATCTGTGAGTTGATTAGGAGCAAATATGGTACAGCTGAAAGAGCTAGTCCTATAGTCTATCCAAGTCAACCTCAGCCTTTTTTTATCTAAATCATTTTGGACAAGTTACAAACTGAATGTTGGTTTGATCAACTGTAAAATGGAGAAACCTATACTGACTTCTACCTGTTTCATAGGATTGTTTGTAGGGAAAGTAGTTCATAAATCATAATACTCTATAAATACATATAAATGATTAAAGCCTCAAATTTATTTCATAACTAAAAATGGATTTTTTAAAAAATACCTTCATGAGAATGAAGATTATCAGAGGATCACTAATGTAACATTGATACAAAGGAAAACACTATTCAAAATGTCTTTTTCTTTTTTAATCTTATGTCACAAGTCAAAAAGTAGTTGAACATACACCACCATTCTTTTTTTTTTTAAATTTTATTTTATTTGCAAAACATATGTATGGGTAATTCTTCAACATTAACCCTTACATAGCTTTCTGTTACAGATTTTTCCTCCCAGCTCCCCACCCCTCCCCTAGATGGCAGGATATCCACTACATGTTAATTATGTTAAAATACTTGGCAAATCGAATATATGTATACATATTTTCAAACTTATCATTGTTGTGCAAGAAAAACCCTATCTACATAAAAGACATATCAGATAAAGGAAACACAATGCAAGCAAACATCAATCAAGAGTATGAGAATGTTATATTGTGGTCCACATTTCACATCCCTCTCTCTGGGTGTATATGGCTTTCTTGAATGAACAACTGGAAGTGTACACCACCATTCTTCCACAGTACCTAAAGAATTCCCAACTAAATAAAACAGCATAAAGGTATTACCTACCTATCCCAGCCTGACCCACAATCCATGACAGTCTGATGAAGAGCATCACACCCCAAATGTTTAACATACATCGTACCTGGGAAAGGAGTAACATACAGATAGGATCTAAAATATAGTGAAAAACTAATAGCCAATGTCAGTTTCATAATCAATTGCTATAAAGCTATCTTTTTTAATGAAAAGATTAAACATGATGCAATAAAAATTTAGTACAGATAAAAAGGAAAAAAATCTCAGAATCCAAGAAATAAAAACAAAAGACAAATGCCTATCAGGAATGTCTGTCATTAACAGAGGCCATAAGTAAAAAAGAAAAAAAAAAGATAGTATAAATATTATGAAGACCTTTATGGTAAAAGAGGTGCTGTTTTTCCCTTTCTAAAAATGGTTCAACCAAATTCTATTTTTCTCATTCCTTTACCTTGCAGAGATTTTAACTTTTATAGACTAGCTTACCACTGTCTATTTTTCAAACATAAGATTATAAATCTTTTCATAATTCTTTTCAAGAAGCCTTTTAAAAATGATTTTTGAAGCCACCCTAAGATATAAGGATAAGTAAAATAACACTATCTAGTACACATTTCTATCTATCCTAGTTCCTCAAAATCACAGAACCTAAAAGCAGAAGGGACCACAGCTATCTGCCCCATTCACAGAGATCCTTCCATTATTAAGATAACTCAGAAATGGGCATTCAGGTTTGGCTGAATTCAAAACACCCAATGAGAAGGAAATCATTATTTTTAACATCCCACAGTTCCTGTTTATGCTTTCTTGGGCCAAACAAACAAACAAAATCTAATACATCCCCTACTTGAGATCTCTTCAAATATCTGAAGAAAGCTAACCCCCCCCCCCCCCATCTCTTTTTCTGGAATCTTCTTTTCTCTAGGCTAAACTTGTCCTGTTCTTTCAATTGATTCTCATATGATAGGGACTTCGGATGTTTAAATGGACCTATAGACCCCCATGTGGATACTCTCCAGCTTATTAATGTATTTTTCTTAAACTTTGGTAACCAGAACTGAGCACAGTATTCCAAATGAGAGCTGCTGACAGAAAAGTTGAGTGGGACTATCACACCTCCCTATTCCCAGAAGCTATGCCTCAAAAGTCATAGTCAGCTTTCAAAGATACCACAGCACTGTCAACTCATACTGAGTTTGCATCCTTCTAAAATCTCCAATTCTTTTTTTTTTTTTTTACAACAATGGCTATCCAACCATGCTTATATTTGTGAAATTGATCTTTTTACACAAATATAAGAATGCACATG
Organism: Myrmecobius fasciatus; assembly: GCA_023553655.1. NCBI lineage: Eukaryota > Metazoa > Chordata > Mammalia > Dasyuromorphia > Myrmecobiidae > Myrmecobius > Myrmecobius fasciatus. The sequence continues at coordinate 8,284 of JAJPUD010001416.1, read as the reverse complement.
TGTCTCTATTTAAATTCACTTTATTAGATTCAGTCATCAATGTAAAAACTGTAAAAATCATCCTGGATTCAAGTTCTTCAATATACTATAATAGTCATCTCTCTCAGCCTTGTGTCTGGATCTGTAAATTTGATAAGCATGTCATCTTTGGCTTTATCCACGTCACTAATAAAAAAGTTAAATAGAACAGGTCTGAACACAAATCCCAGGTTACCCTACTAACAACTGCTTCCAAAATAGCATAAAGCCATCTCATTAACAAGCCCTGAAGGTACAAAGAAAAAAAAAGTAACTGTTAATGCCCTATTAAGGAGAGTGTAACATGTACTCAGACAGATACATAAACAACACAAAATTATATAAAGTTATTTCAAAGGACAGAAAATACTAAACTACTAACAGTGTAAGATGGGAATCAATTAAAGTCCATGGAGGAAAGCAAGAGTTTTAAACATTGAAGACAAACTGAGAAAGGATAAGGAGGCAGGAGATGCAATGTTACCACTTGGCAGGCCAGTCTGACCAAAATGAAGTCATGTGAAATATGAGTGCAAAAGCAGGTGAAAGTACTAGACAGGATAGCTTTTAATGTCAGACTGAGGGCATGAAATGTGACTAGTACATTGAATGACTGAATTACACTTTTTAAATTTCTGACCTAGATTTGTAATTTCATTGGTGTGGGGAACTCCCTAGTATGTCAATTCCCTCCACCTGATGGCATATCAGCAACAGTTTAGAACTTATAATCTTGAAGTGTTGCCCAGGACTAACAGAGAGGCTAAGTGGTTGACCCAACTAATATATATGAAGCACGCTTAAACTCAAGTCTTCCTGACCTTTTATTAACTAAACTATACCACCTTTCAACCTGCACAAAAAATAAGCACTTAAGAAACCTTGGATGAGCTGATTACCTTAGTGATGGAAATATTTGTTTGGTCTTATATTTTAATAACAGAAATAGAAAAGATTTCCTGAGTACAAGTTGATGTGGTCTTTTCCTACAGGATTCAAAAGAGAATTAAATTGGGAAAAACACTGAATTTCTTGAGAACCCAATGATATACATATATAATGTTCTATAATAACTAAAATCCAACTCTGGATAGTTGGATTAAAATTTAACTGTGTTAAATTCTGGAAACATAAAAACATAATAAAATAGCCCATGTGAGGAAGAAGCTTATATCCTACCGATGAAATACAATAGGTATGCAAAAAAGTAAGTAAAAATACTGTACACATAATTATAAAGTAATACAAAAAATTTCAATAGGGAGAAAGAAATAACTAGAAGGAATCAAAAAGTCTGACATAGAAAGTAACATCTAAAGTGGACCCTGTGGGAAGCTACCCTGCTAAATATAAAATTGTTTATATACTTACTAAAACACCCTTTATCCAGCCAAACTTCACCACACCTTTACTTTCTGCAGTGTATGTGACTACAGCTTCTCTGGTTGGAGTACCTTCTTCTCCATTTGCAAAGCCATCCTCAAAAGGTTCCTGGTTAGACAAAAAAGAAAGAATTGTAATTTGTGGATTCATTCAAGAATTTTTTTCCCCAAAATCAGAAAGAATTTAATTGTGAATCAAGACTACTTATTTTAAAGTTACTCAAGTAAAAAATAATAAGCAGAGAGCAACCTTATGACAATGCCTCAAAGGTGCTCAACAAATTTGTTAATGAATGGATGGGTCCAGTTTAAAAAAAAAACACTTTGAAAAGATTAATGATAAAGTCATTGTTTTAACAAAGCACCCCAGTTATTTTAAAAATGACAAAATTTTTTTTTCCATTTTGCTTTTCCATTTATTCCTTTTTTTTTAGCCAATAAGAGCTGATATATCAAAGTAACATCTGCCTAAGTCTAGGTTAGTTAATTGAAAAAATTCATTTTCCCTTTTCTAATCACTCCTTTCGGGAGCTCGTCTAATCTGACCAACCATATTTAAGCAAATGTTTTCTAAATGCATATCCCTAATACTTAACATGTGACCTGCCATCCAATTTTCATATAGTACACATCTATCGTACTTGGAAGATGTGATACCAATCCTGAAAATTTTCTCCTGCTAAAATGTTAAATTCTCTCACCTTCTCCTTTCCCAAACAGGCATACATGTGTTATTAGCATACATGTGCTCTTCCTCATTATATACCAGGTACATTTTTTCTCCTAAGATTTTCAAAAATTTATAAACCTGTCCCTTTACTTATTGCCTCTGGCAATTGACTAAATTCTATCAATTCCTCAAAGTTTCTGGGTCCTCGATGACATCAGACTGAAGAGTTCCTCCTGAGAATTTACTCCCATTTGTAGCAGCCCTAGATAACAAGAGAACTGAAATAAATCCTAAAATCAGTTAATTGCTAAATCTTAGGGAAAGGATTATTTGGCAGGCTTCAGGACATTGTATAGAACCAATTTGAAATCTATGAAAGCTGATTTCAACTCGAAGTCATAGAAATACAAGTCTAATTCAATAGGCAAGTAAGTCATGCTGGATTGAACATGGTTTTCCATATCTTAACTCTCAATATTAAACATCCCAACCACCTCCCTATTCATGTATATCTAACAGATAGTATCATATATATTGTAGAAGACAAAGGAAATTTAAAGTTAAGTTTCAAAAATCCTAATGTCCAAGACATTCAAACCCCAAAAGACCAAATTATCTTACTCTAAAACCATGCCCTGAGATTGTTTTGTCTTGGTTAAAGCCCTCTAAAGGGGGAGCAAAAGTAGAAGTAAAAACCCCTTAATACTTTCCTTATGAACAACTATCAATATGATAAAATACAAGAGTTCAGTCTAGAATCTTTATTTTATAAAAGCATAGTTTTTAAATCCCTCAAGTTCCAGATTCCAAAAGATTATATCTAAGTCAAATTATGCTAACTTGACTAGACTTTAATAATGCCATGGCCAAGGCAGTTTAAGAAAACTGCTGTTTTTTAAAGTCTTTTATTTTCATAATTTTCTGTAAAGGTAAATGATAAAATAAGGAGCTCTACTTTTTAATTCTCAAATGCAAATATTAGTATAGTCTCAGAGAATGAGTTGTTCTAAATAGCTTTAATTCCACAAAAAACTGTTAAGTCTTTTGGCTATCAATCTTTCAAAAACATTACATACTTTTCTGTCTTATGGTATAGAACAAAATTTAAGCTTTTTTTCTTGATGACAAGATCATGATTAGGTACCTCAACAATAATAACTTTTTTTTTTTTTTTTTTTTTTGCTTTTTGCTGAGGCAATTGGGGTTAAGTGACTTGCCCAGGGTCACACAGCCAGGGAATGTTAAGTGTCTGAGACCAAATTTGAACTCAGGTCCTCCTGACTTCAGGGCTGGTGCTCTAACCATTGCGCCACCTAGCTGCCCCATCAATAATAACTTTTTAAAACAATTCTTATACTAGAACAGCAGTATCATTTTGAATTCAGTTATGTCAAACTGTACTCAACTGGGCCCAATAATCTCAAAACACTGTGCTTTGAGTTATGTCTGTTTTTATATTCACGTGTTCCTTCCATATCCTTCTAGCTATCACTTCTCCCTGGGAAGTGATCAATACAACTATTGGCAGATGATTTTTCCTATTTTAATGTGCCTCTAAAGGGTTTGTACATCATACATTTCCAAATTATATATAAAGAAAGTTTAAGAGTTAAAGGGTTTCTCTTTCTAGCAAAGTTCATGAGCTTCTTCAGAACATAAACTTTCACATTCATCCCCCTCTCCACTTTCCTGATTCATACCTCTATTTGAGATAAAATGGCCAATCGGGGACTCATAGATAGGTAAAGTGAATGAAAAGATCTTAAGGCCAAAGGTTTATACAGATATTTGAAGGGACATTTAGACTATAAATGTTGGTTTGTACATCAGTAAATCTGCCTTGATGTTCAAGACACATAATATAATTGTAATGGAGAAGAAATGGGATCAAAATAATTTTGATTCATTAATTCATAACTGAAGTTGATGACTCTTCCGTTACTAAGTACTGCTATGCTATGATTGGCACTTCTTATTTTGTTATCTATTAATACATAAAATCATCCAAAATAGTTTATATGTGCTCCAACTGCACAATAAACAGAATTTTGGATACATATCTCGTACATCTAAGCAAAGAAAATCAAGGCATATGTACAGATTTACTAATAGACTATTGTTGTCAGTGCTTACCACATAAGTGGATGCCTTTTTAGCAATTCATAAACAAGAAGAAGGCGTTCTAAAATTTCTGTGGGTGTATGCTGGAATTCCACTTCTGAGTTCAAAATCTGCAAGTAACCTTAAATTTGACTGTTACCTTCTCTTTGGAAAATAGTTGAGTTAATAAAATTTATTTTTCTTCTATCATTCATAAAATGAGTATTTTAAAAATCAATATTCCTCCTACAAAAATAAAGATCAAAATTTCCCACTATTTTCTGCAAGCAGAACATGAATCAAGAAAACAAGACAAAAAGTTTATCCAAACTAAAGTAACCCTAAAAATCTTTATTCTTTTTCAGTTTCCCATGAAGGCTTTGAGTTCAGAATTTGATCCTTTCTTTTCATTCCAGATGTTCAGAAGTAAGAGTGCTGGTATCTCTTACCAGAATTAAAAAACTAAGTATTAAGGGTCTGTAAAACTTTGAATTGGGTTTCAAAAGGTGGGCAGGAATTCAAAAAAGTCCAATAGGGAAGAGGGGCATTCCAAGCACCAAGACCTTACTTGAGAAAAAAGAAGCACAAAAGCCCAAGGACATGGCCCATTCAGAACAGAACCCAAACAGAAATCAGTTTGGCTAGAGAGAATGATGGAAAGGGTGGTGCTAAATTGTAGAAACTTCAGAACTTTTTTTTCATGTTCAGCAAGGCAGCATTAAGTATTTATGAGCAGCAAGACCAGACTGTTCTGAGAGTAGATGGAAGGATTGTAGAGCTTAGATGAGAGGTCTTTTTGAGATGTTTTCTCATTCAGAAAGTCATATAAATATTATGTACCAACACTGAGGTTGATACAAGTCTCTGCCCTAAGGAGCTCACAACCTAATGGAGGAAACCATAAGCAACTATGTACAAGATTAAAAAAAAGAATAACAGAGGGAAGAAACTAGAATTTAAAAAAGTTATGGGGCAGCTAGGTGGCACAGTGGATAGAGCACTAGCCCTGAAGTCAGGAGGACCTGAGTTCAAATTTGATCTCAGGTACTTAACATTCCCTAGCGGTGTGACTCTGGGCAAGTCACTTTATCTCAATTGCCTCAGCAAAAAAAAAAAAAAAGAAAAAAGAAAAAAAAAGAAAAAGAAAAAGAAAGAAAAAGAAATTAGAAACTACTTCCTGTAGAAGATGGGATTTTTAGTTTAGACTTAAAAGGCAGGCAGGGAGGTCAATAAGCAAAGTAGAGGAGAGAGAATATTCCAGGCACCTACTCTGGTCAAACAGAATATTTTGCATTTAATCATGGAATCAATAGGAAATGCTGGACTTTACAAAGGGAGAGGCTTAATGATGACAGTCAGACCTCAACTTTAAGAAAATGTTTGGTGGAAGAATGGAAGATATACTGGGGTGGGGAGAGGTCTGAGTTAGGTAAGTCTACCAGCAGGCTATCATTAACTATGCAGCTTCTCTACCAATTGCCCCATACAGTGAAGGAATAGGATGCAAAGATCAAGCTTTGCCCTACTCTCCAGGATTCCTTCCTATCAGTTGACAATCTCATTCCCACTTTTTATAGTTAGAATAGGCAAAATATATAATAAATAAAAATCACAACAATTACCATAGGAGTGTAGGTATAAATGATGAAGGTCTGCCCAAGAGTGGCCAGTGTCAGAGGAGAGAAAATATACTGCAAAGGGGAAAGTATCAGGCCTTGGCAAAAGACTGACTCTATGTGGGGGAATGAAGTTATCTTTAGAGATATTGAGAAGTAGAGGAGAACATCTAGATGGTAAGCCCAAGGGAATAGAGTAGTGTTGTACCCTACAGTAATGGGGAAAGGGAATAAGGGGAAAGATAACAAGTTCTGTTTTTAATGTGCTGCACTTAAGAAGTCTACTGGACATCCTGTTTAAGATATCTGAAAGATAGTTTGAAGATGCAGGTTTAATGATCCAGCAGAAGAGAAGGATGGGTGGGGTAGAGAATTGTTGGCATATAGATGGTAATTAAATTCACTGGAATTGATGAGATCAAAGGAGGTAGCATAGACGGAAAAGACAGATTCCTGAGGAATACCTAAATGAGAGGACTTAATCTGGAAAGGATCCAGCAAAGGAAACCAAGAAAGAGCAGATAAATAAAAAGAAAACCATGAAAGAGTAATATCTGAAAACATAGAAAAGTATCAAGGGGAAGAGAGTGATCAATAACATCAAAGGTTGCAGAGAGGCTGAGAAGAATGAGGACTGAGAAAAGGTTACTGAATTTGGCAAATCCAAATCTCCCCCGAATATGTGAGGTCCTAAAGTTTTGAAGGGATTGGATTCTTAATTAGGCTACAATTTACATGCAGTTAAGCATGGTGTGCATTATTAAAATGGAAAGTTACATTTGTTTCCATGCATGGTAAGTTAAGAATGGACTCCTCCAAAATTTTTAAAGGATTCCAAAGTTGTTAGATTTCATATTACAAAACCATATATAAATGGTATTTCAAAATGTCTTATTAATCCCACAGTAAAAAAGAAACATTAAGTAATTTAGCATGCTACCAAATATATAACCCAAAAAAGATCGCTTTTATAATATGAAGCCATAAATAGATTTGTCTGAATAATAGAAACATAGTACTCCCCCAAATATTAAAAGCAGGAGAAAGGTGTCTATTGCTTTGAGTAGATCCTCTATAAGGTATTTATGGAAGAATATAGAGATGAACTCCATAGGATGTGTCTTGGGAGCAGCAACCTACAACAGTGGGGAACTAACCACAAGGATGAAATAATCGACTCCATCAAATCTCACAAAAACCCTTTTCCTACCAAGAGACTTAAATTTCTCTGAATTATTCAGATTACTGTATTTCTCACTGTTTTATATCCAAAGGAAAAAAGAAAATTGTTAGTGAGCTACAACTGTGACCTTTTCCTTTAAAGAAAAATTGAGAAGACAAATAATTATCAAGTGCCTATGGGTTTCAGTAATTGAGCTTCAAATGCATTATAAAATACATTATCAGGCAGCACAATGAAGGAAAAAATTAAAATAATGCTGGAAAATGACAAACAAAAAATTTTTCTAAAATTTAAAGTCCTTTGCTATTTAATTAGCATAATCAAAACTACTACCATTATTAACACTGACATTCATATAGCACTTCATATCTTATTTGAAAATCACAACTCCTCTGAGGTAAAAAGTACAGGTATTATTACTTTCATTTTACAAATAAGGATACTGAAACATCAGGGATGTGTACAAACCAAGGAACCTTGACTCTAAGTCAGCTTCTGTCTCTGAGATTGGCACTTTATCTACTAGGTTAAAATAATGTTTTTTAAGTAGATAATCCCTCTTTTTACCTTCTGTCCATATATTTGAATACTGAAACTGAAAAGCTACATGATCTGATTTCAAGCAAAATCAAATAGTAGATAATCATAATCACAATCTGTGATCATAATCTGTGCATCTTCTCTATAGGAATCTGAGTCTATATTTCTAATATTATTTTTGGAAATCATGCTCTTAAACTGGAGATCGTTTTTAAGTGGTTAATAATTAGGTTAAGCATTTCTTTAAAAGTTCACGTAGCCAGCCTCATTAAGTGTTACTGTTTTTTAAACAAATGTGTTTGTCTTAGCAAGTGAGGTTCAATCCACTGTAATGGTGTGCTGGCTAAATAAATGCTCAATATCCTGAAAACCACTGGTTAGGAAAGAAAGTAAAATTAGAACTCAATTCCGATCTTATTTTCCTTCTCAGACATGTTGACACTCATTAGACTGAGATCATGACTCAGCTGCCTTCATTTCTCTACCATGCCAGCCCTCTTTTCCCACTGGTGATACCTTCTCCTGGTACCCATTTTTGGTACCAACCATGCTTTATTCCCTTCTAACTATGCTCAGCCTGGATACAAAATAAATCCACATAAAATCATCAGCATTTTTATACATCACCAACAAAATGCAACAGCAAGAGATACAAAGAGAAATTCCATTCAAAATAACTATCGATAGTATAAAATATTTGGGAATATATCTGCCAAGGGAAAGTCAGGATCTATATGAGCAAAACTACAAAACACTCTCCACACAAATAAAGTCA
>JAJPUD010001415.1:428842-441494 GCA_023553655.1 Myrmecobius fasciatus | reverse complement strand
AATATAATTTTTAAATTTCTAATGATCAATAGAGCACCACCCCTGAAGTCAGGAGGATCTGAATTCAAATCTGGCCTCAGACACTTAATACTTCCTAACTGTGTGACCCTGGGCAAATCACTTAACCCCAATTGCTTCAGGAAAAAAAAAATTAATGCTCAGAATAGATGTTGAAATATGTGAATAAACCATAAGAAAATAAGAAAAGTCAGTATGTAAAGTGAAACAAATGAAAAAAGATTATAAATTAATATATATATGCTAGTCAATTCAACACCACCCTGAGAAGATAAATATACATATTGACTTTGCCTAGTATTCCACATCCTTCATAAACAGATATGTTTTTTTAACTCTTTCAGGGTATGCAAATCATAACCTACAGAGTATAGGATCATGAGAAAATCATTTCATCTTTCATTGTCCTAAGTCAATTCTTTAAGACTCTAAGTTATAGACAGTTATTGATTTAAATCATTGGAGAGTGTTTGCACCATGGAAATTCCCTACATTGATGAAATCACAGATCTGAGCAAAAAAAAAAAAATTTAATCCAGTCATGCCTACATGAATATATCAGCAAATAATGTCATCCCTGAAGAACTTAAATTGAGGATCATCCAGAAGATATTAAAGAATACATAGTGGACATGAAGAAGCTATAATACATTACAAATGAATATCATAGGAGAAGCAGTATAAAACAATTGATTAAACAACAAGCATTTATTAAATACCTAATGTAAGCCAGATATTTTGCTAGCCTTTGATAAAACAAAGAAGGAAACCGACCCTACTTTTACAGTATATATATATATATATATATATATATTATATATACATATATCAGAAAAATGTATTAATTAGAAAAAGATGAGCTAATCATGTAACAAGAAATAGGAATAGATGGTGGACAACCTGCATGCTCAAGTGGTAGCCACAGAATATCAAGACATCCAAAGGAAGCCCACAGTACTTTTGAGTAGACTCTATTGAAGATTTATTAAGAAAATGCGAACAAGAATCGGAATTGGCAAGCATGTATGTTTGGAGTCAGTGTCGTTAGAAGGACTACCTACATCATTGAGATCAAAGAGTTAGTGTTTTGTTTTATTTTTAGATAAATCTTTATTTGAAGAAAAGGCTTAAGATCATTAAAAGTGTAATTTTCAAAGGCGTCTAACTCAATCACTTTTCATCTTCACATAGAGAAAGAAATAGCTTAATAATCACTATTTGATGGCATAATTTGAGATCTGGTACTTACCCTTTCTGCCTATTTTATTTTTTATAATTTCCTTTGGTGCTTTTGTTTCTTTGTTCTTCTATACAAATTTTCATATGATATTTTTCGTTATTCTATAAAGTTTACCTTTGAAATTCTAATGAATATAACATTATATCTACTTAACTAGCTTAGTTTAATATTTTATTTTTCTCTAGTTACATTAAAGCAATTTTTAACATTTGCTTTTAAAACTTTAATTTCCAGATTCTCTCCCTTCCTCTCTTCCCATCCCCACCCATGCTCATTGAGAAGGCAGATCTAAAGTTATACAAAACATTTCCATAAAAGTCATGTTACAAAAGAAAACATAGATCGCCCTGCCCCCCAAAAAAGACTCTCAAAAAAACTAAAGTAGTAAAAAAGTATTCTTTAATCTGTATTCAGACAAAATCAGTTTTTTCTCTTGAGTATGGATAGCATTTTTCATTATAAATTCTTCAGAATTGGATCATTGTATTGCTGAAAATAGCAAAGTCATTCACAGCTGATTGTCCCACAACAGTTGCCATTACTTTGTACACACTTTTCATGAGCTCATGGAGGACCTTCCAGGTTTTTCTGAGAGCACCCTGCTTGTCATTTCTTATAGAACAATAGTTCTATATCACAATTTATTCAACTATTCCTCATTTGATAGACATTACTAATTCAATTGGGAAGAATAAGCTGTTCTTCCTTTATTTCTATTAAAAATTGTTTTAATTAACTTTAAGTACTGTATCTGTCTTGATGATTTAACTATAAAAAATTTAGTGTATTTTTCATTATCATAAATAGTAATTTTTCTTCTACTTTTTCCTATTTTTTATTATTCATTTATAAAAAGTCTAATTTTTTTTCATTTTCCTAAAGTTTTTTTGTTATTTAATGTCTTGTTGATTCTCTAATTTTTCTAAATTAGACATTTTAGCATGTGCACATAAAGATATTTTAACCTACTAGTGCAATGCTTATTTTGGAAGATTTGTTGTTGTTGCAGTAGTTAGTATTTCCAGGATTATGTTGAATGATAAATGAGAGGGCAGTGATCTCTAAGCATTGTTTTCAGGAGGCAAGATTCTAAGCTTTCCTTAAAATATTTAATGTCATTTCTTAAGTTCAAGTAATTGCTTTTTAATTTGTTAAGAAATGCCATTTTTGTGATTGTTTGGTTTCTACAAAAATGTGCATTTTGCTTTAAGGCATTTTCTGTGTCTGTTAATAAAATCATAGTTTTTATCATTTTTTATTAATATGATTTGTGACTGCAAGGCATAACATACTACAGAATGTGGAATTGAAATATAAAATAATCCAAAGATAATGGAAAGGTACATGATTAGCCTGCCTGGGTTACAACACATGACCCCTTAAAAAAACAAAACGGCAAAAAAAAAAATTATAAGGAAAAAGAACAAAGGATTTCATCAGAGAACTATATGAACAAAAAGTCAAAAGAATAATCTTTAGCCCAGTGTATATATACTTTACTGGTATCAATGAAGTTGAGACATCAAGGAAAGTCCCCCCAAAGATACTGAGTGTACCCCTTTATTAAAGATAAACTTGAAGAATGGCACTGAGTAGACAAGATAGATGAATTGCAGTTAAATCATTTTCAAAAATTATCCATGCCATAAGATCCTAGATTAGTTTGAATATTTGAATACAGTTTAATATGTTATTTCCCCAGTATTGAACTGTTCATTCATTTCATTTCTAAATCCCATTTGATGAATAAGTAATTGGAGTGGGCTTACTAAATTTTATGTGTCAATTTTTTGTTTATTTTGTCCATTGGTATTTATTAATGATATTAATTTTAATTCTTTTTGTTTTGTCCTTATTTGTCTCATAGAAAGAACTATATGAAGTTCCTTCTTTCCCAGTTTTTGAAAATAGCTTTTGTACATTGGAATCATTTGTTCTTTGAATGTTTAATAGAAATCATTCATAAATAGAGCTGAACATTGTTTTATTTGTTTGAGGTTTTCACATGGCATTTTATTAATGTTTAGAGTTTTTTAATATTGGTTTATTTACATTTTATTTTGCTAAATTCACAAATTTTTCATACTCATAGGTATTCATTTATTGTTTTGGAGTCTATTTTATTGGCATATTTTTATGTGTAACATTCTTGAATAATTTTCTTTATATCCTCTCCTCAGATACTCAAATCAAAGATTTCATTGATTTTGAATGTTCCCTTCAAGAAGTCATATTGTACCTCATTTACATCATATGCAGCTTTTTTCATGTCTCACTATGGAGGGTTTACCTAATGGTCTGGAGCATTCCTTGATCTTGAGAATATCAGTGAACACTAATATAATCTGTCTATGTTCTTTTACACTGTCCACATGACCAATCCATCTTCTTTTTGCTCATTTTCCCCTGATTACATGCTTTATCTCTATTCTTCAAAATTCCTCATTGCTTATATATTGCAACCTTGTTACAACCATACAACTCCTTTGTTGTTCCCATGTATATTATTCATTATCAGTCCTGTATGGAAAGTTGTTCCATGCATGACAGCCATTCATCAGCATTGATAGAGTATTAGTATTAAAGAGACAAACCTTTGTTTCTGGAATAGTCTGCAAGTTTTTAAAGAGGCTTTACAGACAATAAAATCCATTTTCCTTTTCATTCTGAACCAAACTCATTGTCCATTTGTGCTGTCTTATCTTGGATTTCCCACTACTTCTGCTAGCTTCTTTGGTGCTGATTTTATTCTAACTAAGATTTACAAAACAGAGATTCATAGCTAATGGAAATTTTCCAGGTCACATAGCAAGAAGAAGTTATCCCCAGGAGTTCAAAGATGCCTCCATTGTCCATTTCTGTAAAGAAAAGGGAAATAAGTTATTCAGTGATAATCATAGTGGACTTTTTCTGTCTTAGTCATTGCAAGAAAGAGTCTTGCCAAACTTCTCCTTAAGAAACTGATCATTTATCTGAAAGGTGGTCATCTTCCTGAGAGACAGTTTGGCTTTAGAAAGAGAAGAGGAACATTTGCTGTGGTGTTTCCTGAGAAATACTAGGAGTAGAATAGACTTTGGTACACAACATTTGTTGACTTAACAGAGACCTGAAGTACTGTCAATCATGAGGCCTTATGGAGAATTATGACGAAATTTGATTGTCCCCAGAAGTTCATAAGTATTGTATATCAGCATGCTTGCTCGGATTTTGGATAATGGGCTATGTTCTCATACTTTTTTAGTCATCAGTGGAGTCGAGCAGCATTGTATGCTTGCTCCCCTGGAGCATAACTTTTTAGCATGATATTTTCTACTATGGGTGGGTATCTTTTGTGAGGATAAAAACAACATCAAGGTCAGCTATTTTGTTGATGGTAAATTATTTACTTGAAAAGTCTACAAGACAAAATTAAAGTGGAGAGAGATAACCTTTTTCTTGCAGATGATTGTACACTCATTGTAACCCCTGAGGGTTGAGGTGCAATAAAGCGCAATCAGTTCTCTGCTGCAGTTTAGGTCTAATTTTGACCTAACAATTAGCACCAAGGTAACCAAGCTTCTCCAAAACCTGGCATATCATCCATACATGGAATCATGGGTTACATATAGATGATGGGATTGACATGTTTATTCATTACTAGAGCTAACTCAATTTTTGGAAGGCTCCAGAGGAAGTATAGAAGAGCAGAAGTATTAGACTGCCTACCAAATTGAAAGTCTATAGAGCTATTATTGTATGCCTGTGAAACCTGGACACTCCACGACTGCTTCCATCTTAGGGAGATTCTGAAGGTCAGCTGGCAAGATAAAGTTCTGGACATTGAGGTCCTTTCTCAAGCTGAACTTCCAAGCATTCAAATTTGTTTTCAGAGAGCTGGTCACATTGTTTGAATACCAAAAGTACATTTTGCTTTAAAAAAAAACAAGTGCTCATAGAACACTCTGAGGGTCTCTCTGAAGAACTTTGGAATTGATTGGGAAACATGGAAGACACTGGCACAGGACTGCCCAGCAAGGCTTGCCTGCATCAAAAGAGACACTGCTCTCTTGGAGCAAAGAATGGCAATAGCTCAAAGAAGTGTGAGATGCACAAATGTTCCTATGGTCTGTTTGTGTGATCTGTGATAGAGCTAGATTGGTCTGAGCAGTCACAGTTGGACACACTGTATCCTGATCCCATCATAGTGGCGGCATCTTCAGGAAGGAGAGACAAGAGCTTCTGAAGGTTTGGTTGGAGGACAGTTTTCATCCATAGCGGGAAGGAGGGAAGCATCGTCATCATCATCACAGCTAACACTTACATAGTGGCTACTTTGTGCCAGCACCGTGCTAAATGTAAGCGCCTTGAGTGACTATTTCATTAGTCCCTCACAACAACTCTGGGAACTAGGTTGTTTTTCCTATCTTCATGTTACAGAAGATACAGCTAAGGCAGCCAAGATTTACTCTCATACCTAAGTTCATACAGTTAGTCGGGTCTTTATGAATCCAGACTGTGTGCACTCTGGAGCCACCTACTAGAGAGCCTCAGAGCAACATCGTGGTGGAGGAATGTGGCAGTGGGAAGCTGTCAGAGTGGGCCTAAGGTGTGGAGAGGGCTTAGCTGTGGAGAGCACTCACTAGTCAGAAACCCAGGGCCCAGGACGGGGAGCCGTATTTTTAGGTTGGAAATAGAAGCTGCATCTCAAAAGTATGAGAATATAATAGTACTCTGGAATCAACAGCTAGATGCATCTGAATCTGGGCTGGTTATAAATGGTCACTCAAAAGTCTCAGGTTGGGACTTTTTTGAAAATAAACTTCTATGTCAAAAAGACATTCCGGCTCCAAACCTGGAACTTTGGATTGGTGAGTATTGCTCCTGTGCGGTTGGTGTCCCTCTAACTTGGTAGATTTCTGAAGACTATGTGATTTATCATATCCTCTTCCCATGCTCAGCAGAAATATTTCCATATGGAGATGAAGGAGGCTACATACATGGAAACTGAGTGCCACAATTGAATTGTTACATATCCATGTTGTTTTAGGGCAAAGTGTCTTCTCTTTGGTTTACTATTCAGTGAGAATTGGATCTGAACTGAGAAGAATGTTGACTTTGTCTGCCTAAAAGAGATTTAACAAATACACACACACACACACACACACACACACACACGAGTTCTAATCTCAGTTTCTATATTGATTAATATTACTCTCTTTCCCCTTCTCCTTTTCAATGTTTCCTTTGCCTAGATTTTCCTAAAAATAAAGTATGGCTTTTGTGTTTACCCATTTTCCTGATTCTATACCCTCTCCTTGTTCAATTTTTTTTTATGTCTATAATCAGATAATGTCTCTTCTTAATTTTCCTTCCCATTAGTTTTATATTAGTACATGAATATTATCTGTCTGTTAAATGATCTCTTTCGCAGGCTTCTCCAGTCCTATTTGTGATCTTTTTGCTATCATTGATGTCTACTTCAAAGCTCAATTCAAGGACCAAAAAGTTACCTTGAATGCCTTTTCACATATATATGTAGTCCCTTCTGGCAAGAAATTGAGAAGAAATTGTTTTGTTTTGTTTTGTTTTGTTTTGTTTCCAAATAGTCGTGGTTTAGTTTGGAATAGCAGTACTGAAGTTAGTCTTCTCTTTCATCTCCAGCCCATCCATCCCCCACTCCCCACTCCCCACATCCCCAAAAAAAGATATGGCCTCCTCACTGAAGGACTGAAAGAACATGGGAGGCAGAAGAAGCCCTTCAGTGAAGAGTGAACTCAGGATCTTTATTGTTGTTGTTGTGAGACCAGGGTACAGAATAAGATAATTCTAATTCTAGCACTGCTATTCCAAACTGAACCATGACTATTTGGAAACTTGTCAGATTTATTGATCTACTAAAGGAGTAAAACAGAATTTTATGGTTTTCCTGATTATTGCTGCTTATAGAACCTGGCAAATTCATCTCCTCTCCACTTCTTTCATCCTCTCCAGTCTTATTCCTTCCTGATTACATTTTAAAGTTTCCTGTTCTTTTTTAAACTTTGTTTATTTGCTCTGTGTACTTTTATAATGGACTTTGTCCCCAGATAAAAACATTTTAATTGTCTTTTGAATGAGTATTAGCTTAAAGAAGGGTAATGCACAGTGGGGAATTCATAGACCAATAGCCAACCTTAAATCTATATTCAAAAAAAAATAGATACATGTATCTGTATATACACAGAATATGTGTGTATATGTATATACATGTGTGTATGTACATGTGTGCATAGTATGTCATATATATATATATATATATGTGTATATATATATATATATATATATACGTATATATCTCCCCTGTAGAATGTAAGGCCCTCCAAGGCAGGGAATTTCACTCCTGTTTGTATTCTCTAGCCCTTGCACAGGCTCTGGCATATTATAAGGCACTTAATAAGCATATCTAAGTTGACTGCTAAAATTACTTTGCTTCTGCGTATTTCTTAATTGTTACTTTGAAGGTTCTCTGGAATGGTCTATGGGGGATCCATACTAACACTTCTATCATTCTTATGTCTCATCTGAGTCTAATATCCATCCCAGTTTCCTGAAGACAAATTATAGATCTTTCCAGTATGCATAGCATTTCTCATAAATTTGTACAGCTTTTCCATAAGATCCTTTATCCCCTGTTCCTCCCACTCCACCTCACTTTGCAGTTTCTTAGTAACATTCTTAATAAATTTCCTACTCAGTTCTTTTCCCACTTCACTGAACTGAAAATTTCAGGTCATACCCACTCTAGCCTTCCCATTTCTTTTTTTTTTCTTTCCCTTTCTTTTTTAGTGATTTAGAGGATGAGAGGGAAGAGAAGGGAACATATTTATTAAGTGTCTACTACTAGTCAAACATATAATAAGGCTAGGTGGCAAAGTAGATAGTATGTCAGGCCTGGTTAGGAAGACTTCTTCTTGAAATCAAATCTGGCCTCAGATACTGAGTGTGTGACCCTGGGTAAGTCAGTTAACCCTGTTTGCCTCTATTTCTCATCTGTAAAAAAAAAAAAAAAAAAAAAAAATGAGCTGGAAAAAGAAATGGCAAACCATTCTAGTATCTTTGCCAAAACAAATCCCAAATGGACTCACAAAGAGTAAAACTCAACAACAAAACAATGTCATGCCAGATACTTTGTTATGCACTTTACAAATATTATTTCATTTGAGCCTCACGACAATCCTGCAAGTCTAAGTGCTTTTATTATACTCATTTTATAGTTAAAAAAATTGAGTCAGACCGAGGTTAAGTGACTTATCCAGAATCATACAACTAGTACGTGTTTAAAGTCATATTTGAACTCAGGTCTACCTGACTCCAAGCCTAGTGTTCTGTCCCCATAATACCTAGCTCTCACTGTTTATAGTTTTAAGTGATTTTTGTAATTAAATTACCTAGAGATCTATTCCTAAGTTAAACAAGAGTAAAAGAATGATTTTTTTTTTTAAATTTATTAAACATCTCTTGTTAAATTCTGGAGATAATAGTTAGAAAACCAAGATAGTTCTTTCTCTCCAGGAATTCTCATTCTAATATGGGAAACAACACAAAAAAGAGCTTTTAGCTGCAAATCATATTAAAACTCAATGGTTCTTAGAGTATTTGATTAGGTGAATTCCTATACCTAGCATTTTATATCTAAAAGGCGCCAGTCAGCTTTTCTGTTTCTCATAAAATGGTTTCCTAATTCTGAAAAGACTCAAAAACATTTTTATTGTCATATATTATAACTAGTTTAGTCTGATAAAAGATTATTGGGCAAAATCACACTGCCGTAACTTCTTACAAGTCATCCAGCTTTCTCTTTTTATTCATGATGAATCAATAATCTCATGCAGTTTGAATTGGGGTACCATGATAAGTGATGCTTTACTAGTCTACTGTAAGGTTCCCTCTTTATTGGTGAAGTTCTTTAGTTTTTAAACTCTGAGTGAGTTGAACTAGAGGATGTTAGAGGATATCCCATGAATTTTCCTGAGCTGTACTCTATCCCTTGATTTTGCTAGTTCAAAGACATTTTCTTTCTTGCAATTTTTCCAATAACCCAAAGATTCTATGATTAATCTTCCATTCTCATCTTTTAGCTTCATGTATAAATAATAAAATCTGAAAAATTTTAGCTAAGGCTCAATGATAATCAGAAGATCTAAGACCTCCTCAGCAATTCCTTTATTGTAGCTATATGTCTGCTGGCACAAATTCTGACCCCATTCTCCTACCCCACCATTCTGTAGCAAAAGGCAATAGAAATCAATTCTAAAGTTTTCCTCCATCCTGCCCCCCCAAAAAACTTTTTGTGAATAATATATAGATTCAGGAAAACAGAAGAGAATTCAACCAGAGAATTAAGAAACAGGGAACTAAGGCAGCATATTAGTGTAGAGCAAACACCCCAAGTAACAATAGGGACTAGTATCTAGTAAGGACCAGTTCTGGCCTCTTCCCATTCCCAAAGTCACTTAGAAAAGGAATTAAAGCCAGTGAAAAGTGAATTCCTCTGCAAAGGAGAAGGCTGAGACAACTTAGAGATCCACCATCAAAAGGAAACATCAGAAAGTCAGCAATTGCTAATATAAGGGGGGAAAAAAACTGAAAATTACCAAAGATCATAGAAGAAAGAAAACAAAGTTAAAGCTCTTGAACACAAGTAGATAAATCAACAAGTATATTCATAATATAGGGGAAATGATCTGCAGAATATCTAAAGAAGTCCAAATGTCTCTGCATAAATATTGCAAAACAAAAGAAAATCAATATCTAATAAGGCAAGAGTACTCCAAATTCCCAAGAGAACAAAGAACCACAGTAGGATGTTCCCAAATATTTTAAGGGAGAAAAATGAATTTTGAAAGCAAAATTTGTGGTTTACGTAATAGGAATAACTGGAAGAAAGAAAGTAAAAAAATTATTGAGAATTCAAATGTATAGAAGTGAAAGACAGTCTTGAAGAAGAAAAGCAAAAAAAAAAAAAACAAAAAAACCCAGCAATGTTAAAAGAACACATAATCTCTCTACAAGTAAAGCATATTGATCTCAAAGATAGGATCATTGAGACAAGGATCATAGAAGATATCAAATGAAAAAACCTGAGCATCCTAATGAAAGAAATAATACAAGGAAGCTACCCAGAACTTCTAAATACAAAAAATAAAATCAAGAAAATCCACAGATTGCTTCTCAGGTGGTTTAGGGAGAAACATAAAGAAAATGTGAGTGATTAATGCTTTAAAAATTGGTCAGAATACATTTCCTATGTCGTCAGGATGTTTGTTCTAAGAAAATAAACCAAAATTTGAGTTTGTAACTACTTTCTGCCATCATAGTAATAACACGTCAAAAGATAGCTATAAATTCCTATTCTTCCAGTAGTCATTAACCTGAATTTTTATTTTACTAGCATCTTGCCATTTGTGAATTCATATGCTCCATATTTGTATAAAAATTGTTTCTCAAAGTGCTTAAAATTCCTAAAAACCATAAATGTTGATTTTCTTTTTCTTTTTGATGCCAATTCTAACCGGAGGCCTCTTCATTTGAAGGAAGGTTGTACTGTGGTTGGTGAAAATTAAAATGCAGTAGCCTAATCTTTTCAAGCTATGAATAAAGATAATTGAACCATAAGCCATTTAATGTTTTTGTACACACTTATTTGAATGTGTCTGTAAGAGACTGACTGCACATGGATAGATTGTTTCACCATTTTATTTGAAGCAGAGTAATGTAATGGAAAGGCCTGAATTGGGTACCCAAAGTTCAAGGTTTATATCCTGGATTTGCCACGACTCATGGGTTATTTTTTTGGGTTAAGTATTATTTCTTGCGGTGAATGACAGTGACACTATCTATTATCATTTCAGTTGATGTCCTTGAGTGTGTTTTCATTAGCTTCACAATACAAGAGGGTAAGGATTGTGTTGCATTGCTGACAAAAATTCTCTTCCTAAGTGGATTATTTCATTCTAGTCTACTATTTCTATCAAATTTTGTGATGTGCTACAGATACAATCTGATTTTTTTTCAATAAATATTGTGTCTACTTATCTTATCCAGGCTTTGTATGCATGCAGGGACTACTCATAGCCCCAATTCCTCTACTGATTTCCATAGGAATTTTGATCGAGCTTCTTGACCTGTTGCTTTGTAGGGTGTCACTATATTAATGTTGAATATGGTATAGATACTTGATTGACATAGCATAGCCCACTGTACCTCAGAACTCCCAAGTTTACCTTTACAGGTAGCTGGAGATGACGGGCATTTCCTGTCATAGCAAGCTAAGCAATGATTTATTTTTTATAAATTCTACATTTATTTCTTTTTTGTTTTTTATTTCTTAATTCAATTGATTGTTTTTTTCCTGTAACTTTTTCATAATTGAGTAATCGACTTGAGAATTTGGCAAATTCCTATTAGATAGATCTAAAGCCAATATTGTACTTCTTTCAGTTCCAATTTTCTTTGAATAGTAAACCAAAGAGAATTTACTTTTCCCTAACACAGAAGGGATATGTAACAATGAGATTGTGGCACTTGGTTACTCTATACGAAGCCTCTCTCATCTCCATATGGAAATATTTCTGCTGAATGGGGAAAGAGGATATGGTAAATCACACGGTCTTCAGAAATCTACTAAATTAGAGAGAGCCCCAACTACGCTAGTAAAACTTTTTATTAAGGCCTTAGATGACCATTTATCAAGGAAACAGGTGCCAGTCAGGTCCTGAGACTGTTTTGACTCAGTTTAGGGAAAATTAATTCCTTTTACTAGAGGCAAAGAGGAGGCATGGATCCAATCTATGTGTTGGGGCTCATAGATAAGAGTCCTAACACAAATAATTTACTATAAATTTACCTATTCCCAGGAATCTATTTTCTAAACTAAAAATCAGATATTAGAAAGAACTTTATTAATGTTATATTTCTCTTAAAATGACAAGCTAAGTGATAAAGTGTATTTTGCATATATATATATATATATATATATATATATATATATATATATATATATATATATATATATTAATTTGTAGAGAGAGAGAGAAAGAGTGAGTGAGTGGGCGAGAGAGAGAGAGAGAGAGAGAGAGAGAGAGAGAGAGAGAGAGAGAGAGAATGAATTGAGCTTGGAGTCAGAAAAACCTAAATTCCAATCTGATTTAAGACAATGAATAGGTCTGAGACCCTGGGCAGGTCACTTAATCTGTATCTGCCTCAATTGTCTCAACTATAAAATGGTCATAAAAACAGCATTTGTCCCACAGGGTTGTAATGAGAATCAAATGAGATGATATTTGTAAAGCATCTAACACAGTGCCTGGAACATAGTAAGTGCTATATAAATGTTTAAAATATATCACTTTTAAAAAATTTGATCTCCAAAATATA
>JAJPUD010001415.1:397882-427060 GCA_023553655.1 Myrmecobius fasciatus | reverse complement strand
CCTCCCCTTCCTCCTTTCTCTCTCCCTCTCCCTCTCCCTCTCCCTCCCCCTCTCCCTCCCTACCCCCTTCTCCTCTCCCTCCCCTTCCCCAGGACCTCTCCCTCCCCCCTTTCTCTCCCCATCCTTCTTCTCCCTCTTCCTCCCTCTCCCCCTCTCCCTCTCCCTCTCCCTCTCTCTGTCTGTCTCTGTCTCTACATCTCTCTTTCTCTCTTTCTCTCTTTCTCCCTTCTCTCCCTTCTTTCCCTCTCCCCCCCCCCGTCTCTGTCTCTCTCTCTCTTTCTCTCCTCTCTCTCTCCTCTCCACCCCCCCCCCCCAGTAAGTACTCGTGAGAGCAAGCATTATTATCATCGTTTGTAGATGAGGGGACCAATCTGCCTCATGTCATTCAGCTAGTAAGCCAGGTCTTAGATTCTGATCTTCTGACTTGAAGATCAATATTATTTTCACAACACCATGCTACTTCGGTTTTTTTTTTTTTTGTATTATCTTAAAGATTTCATCTGCCTTAAACTTTAATATGGCATTTTCATATTTGAGTTTCTTATAAGCAGTAGTTCAAAACAGAAAATTTTCAGTGTTACATGAAAGGAAAATTTACTGAACACTATGATATAAATATATATAATTTTTGTCATGAATATATAATTTGAGTCATGAAAAATAAGGGTGGATTTGCTTCTGAAAAATCTCTACTATAGGACTAAACCTGTTAAGGTTTTTTTTCATTTTGTTGGCTATGAATCTATTCATGTCTTTGATGACCATAAAAATTATTTCTTCTTTTGTTGAATGTGTATATCATATTAACTATCAAAATTTGCAATTATAATTTTTTTTTCCAGATTTGTTCCTAACTACTGTATCAAGTTCTGGTACCTTTCAGTTTGAGATATGGGAAAATAAGGTAAGAAATTTTTAAAGTTGGGCATTTTAAAACCATGACTTGCAACAAAAGCATATAACTTAAGGAAATATAATCAAAGTTATCACTCTCCTATAGGTTTCAGAAATAAACAAGACATTAAGAGCCTGTAGTTGCATTGTTGCATTCAAACTGCTAAAGGAAATGATTCACTCAGCATCAATTCCTCTGCAGGTTTTTTAGTACAACTGCCAATTAAACCAATCAGTCTACCCTAATGTTCATGTTAACAGGGTTCCTGCAGTGTTGTCAGCTGTTCTAAGAGGTTACTGTCATTTAATTTGTCAGCGTGATGGTTTATGAAGAAAAATCTTTTTAAGGGAATAATTTCTCCTCCTTGCCTCTAGGCTTATATATTTTTAGTCTGGTTTAAACATGACTAAAAGAAATTAGATTTAGATATGAGCTTGCTGCCAAATTGACTAGATTGAATTGTTTCTCTCAGTAAGATGTGTTTCTGAACTTTACCTTAAATAAATAGCCCAAATTGCTTTTTTTTTTTTTGCGTGTGATTTTTAGATTTTCTAAAAGAATAATTCATCAGAGGCAAGCTGAAATCTTTAAGGTAGAAACAAAATGTCTTAATTTCCTGAATTTCAATTAATTTCAACTTAAGTAATCTTTTATTTGTTCTAAATAAGTTCCATGGTCCCTGTTGTTTTATTAATAGGGTAACTAAAAGATGGACAATAAGATTTATCAAAAACATATAAATAATGGGCTGGGGAAAGGGGGAGGATTTGAAACAAAAGGTTTTGTAAAGGTCAGTGTTGAAAAATTATCCTTGCATCAGTTTTTTTGTTTGTTTTTTGGCTGAGACAATTAGGGTTAAGTGACTTGCTCAAGGACACACAGCTTAGGACGTGTTAAGTGTCTAAGGGCAGATTTGAACTCAGGTTTTCCTGACTTCAGGGCTGGTGCTCTATCCACTGCACCACTTAGCTGCCCCCTTGTATAAGTTTTGAAAATAAAAAAGTTTTAGTAAAAAGAAAATCACACCCAAAAAACCCCATGTTTTTATAATTCATACATACTTTTTAATATTAAACATTTATTGATTTGTTAATTTTTAAGAAATTTTATAAATAATGCCAGACACTTTTTAGGAACTTAGCAATTATAAACATTTCTCTCATCAACTGAATACACTAATGTGGGAAGACATCCATTGGAAACCAACTTTTTTTAACCCAGGTTTAATCTTTTTATTGAAATGGAAAGAGAAATTAACATGTCAAGTTGAATGATCCTCCTAGGAATTAACATGAAAAAATAAAATCTTTGAATATGAAATACAGTGATACTAGACATTATATTTGTGTCCATTGATTCATAAAACATGTATTTACACACCTATTTACTATGTATATAAAGATAGATGCATAGATGATGTCTAGATGATTATGCTGAGGGAGATAAAATTCCAATTAAATAATCACTTTTTTCATGGATCTTATGGTCCATCTCTGAAATATAAATAAAAACATGTTCTTTTTATGATTTTAATGGTACATACTTTTAATTTTTTATCATATGACAATAGAATTAAAAAGTTATTTCATATAGATTGCATAGTTAACTTCTAGTCCATTAAAAATGCAAGAAATAAAGATAATTATTATTTTAAAAATTCTTCAAGTAGTCAATTATCAAACAAAATCATTTGTGCTATGAACAAAATTATGTCCCCTTATAAGTTATTGTAATACCTATATCTTAGCTTATATGTTGTCAAAGAATCATCATTCCTGACCTCCAAGATCAGTATAATCATACATTTTTATTATGTTCATTTATATTTTCATATAACAAGATTGTATCTTTTTCTCTCCATTTCATCTCTTTCATCTTCATCTTATTTTATGACACGTTATCACTTATTTGCCCTCAAATTCAAAGCCCAAAGGCCCTTTCTCTGCTCCAATTCCTACCCAGAACTTCAGTACAATATTCCCAGTTCTGATGGTTATTCCATTTGATTCATGTATGGAACCTCCAAACTTAATATATCCCAACCTGAATTCATTATCTTTCCCAGAAAACTTTTCTCTTCCTCTGATTTCATCTTCATTTGTCATCTTGGACACCTAGTCTCTTAAACTTGAAGTCATCTTATTCCTCACTCCATGTATCTATTCATTTGTTAAATCCTGTTGCCCTTCTTTCTCAGCTAAATTTTTTTTTTGATTGAGAAATTTGAAATTTTTTTATTTTAATTGAGAAAATTGAAACTACCTACTGTGGAATATCTCTTCCTCTTCTCACATCTCAAAATCCTTTGGCATCATTCCCACTTTCTTCTCCTTTTTTGCCATTCTCATTCAATGAAATGGCCATTCTCCTTGTCAAACCAATCTCTTTACATATGTCCTTGATCCTATCCTCTCCTATGCTGTATAACATATTACAGTCTTAAACAGCCCCTCTCTCTACTCTTCAGCTTTTCCATATTCCTTCCCTCTTATTTTCAAATATGCCTAGGCCTCCCTCATTTAAAAAAAAAAAAAACCCTTCACTAGACTCCTACTACCCTCTTAAACTATTTCTCTGCATTTCTGTTACCTTTTCTCAGCTAGACTTGCAGAAACAGCTGTCTACAATTACTGCTTCACTTTTTCTTCCTTTCACTTACTTCTGGGATCTTGGCAATCTAGTTGACTTCTGATCTCATCACTCAATTGACATATATCTCCAAAATTAGCAGTAATATTTTCTCTCTGTGTTCATTCTCTCTCTCTCCCTCCTTCCCTCTCCTTCTGTATGTCTCTTCTCTCTCTCTCTCTCTCTCTCTCTCTCTCTCTCTCTCTCTCTCTCTCTCTCTCTCTCTGTCTCTCTTTCTCTTTCTCTCTCCATTAATTTTGATTTCACTTCTATATATGTAACCATAGTTCTTCCCCTTAACTTCTCCATTAACAATTATCTACTAGATGTTTCAAATTCAGTATCTTAGAAACATCTCAAACTCAATAGGTCCAAAATGAAATTCATTATCTTTCTCTTCAAACCTACCACCCATTTTCCAAACTTCTTATTTGTCTTCATAGCATCACCATTCTTTTTGGTGACCAGATTATGACCCCACAGTTAGCCTTACTTCCTCCTCCCTCACTTTTTATATCCATTCTCTTGCCAAACCTTGCCATTTCTGCCTCTGTAACCTTACTCACACTTGATACTTTTCTTTTTTCTTTTTTTTGCTTTTTGCTGAGGCAATTGGGGGTAAGTGACTTGCCCAGGGTCACACAGCTAGGGAATGTTAAGTGTCTGAGACCAGATTTGAACTCAGGTCCTTCTGACTTCAGGGCTGGTGCTCTATTCACCGTGCCACCTAGTTGCCCCATACTTTTCTACTCATATAAGTGCCACCTTGGTTAAAGCATCAGTTGCCAAACCTTACCAGTTTTATCTGCATAATATTTCTCTCATCAGTCCTTACTCTCTACCCACACAGTTACCACCTCTTCTCATCTAGGTTATTGTACTCACTCTCTAATTGCTATAGGAGATGAGGTCAAGGAATTGAGATAATAGCCTCAATTCTCTGCTTTCTTCAGTGTGTCCTTCATACTGCTGTCAAAGTAATTTTTATAAAGCACAAATCTGACCTAGTCATTCTCCCATTCACTAAAGTCTAATATTATATTTAAGTACAGTACTTTGTGTTTATTCTGTATTGACACGTGTTCTTTTTATCTCTTCTGTTCAAGGTAAACTCATTGAGAGTATTCATTATGCTAATAATACACACATATACATATATGTCCCTTTGCCTGTCATAGGAATTATATGCAAAAGACTTTTGACTCTTTGCCCCTTAAATGAACTAGAAGTAAAAGCCTCGCATAATCAGTACTTAATAAATGATGAACCAAAAGTTGTTTTAACATTTTTTTTCTGCCTTGATAATTTTATTTTCTAGAAGTTTGGAAAATAGTAGTTGAACTGAGTCTTGAAGGGAACCAAGGATTCCAAAAGGCATAGAAAGATGAAGAAGGAGTGCATTCCAGGCATAGGGAACAAAGAATACAAGTGGGGAGTATAAAAGAGTTGGAGTATCATTAGTAAGGAGGCCAGTTTTTGTAATAAAACCAGAAAGGTAGTATTGGATCAGGTTGTAAATAGCTTAATGCCAAAAAGAGACATTTACATTTGATTTCCAAAAAATTGGAAACCACTGGAGTTTATTCAATGATATTGTCAGATCTGTATTCTAAATAAATCCCTTTGGTGGCCTTGTGGATAATGAATTAGAGTAGGGAGAGATTTAAAACAGGAAAAGCTGTTAGTAAGTTCTTGTTAATAGTTTGGGCAAAGGTATTTAAGGCCTAAACCGGTATGGTGGCTATTTGAGTAGAGATGAAGTCTGATACAAGATATGATAACTATCCACATATGTTCTTTTGATGATATGACTTACTTGAATCATATATCAAGCTTTCTTTTTAATTGATTTTTCCCTCTATTGTTTCTTTTTATTTTATGAATCATTGTTGCTCATAATATTTTACCATTTTTCTCCATAAGATTTTATAATTTAAGATGATGTTGCCTTTAGCTTCCTTATTTGTCCATCAGTTAAAAGACTTGGCTTCAAAGTCTTTTGATGGTTTCTCCTGATTGCAGTTGATTTTTATACATTAATCTTCCTTAACAAATGCTGATAGTGTGGATACATATTTGTTTTTTTATGAATTTTCCCCTTTGGGAGAATCAGTTTCCCCAAATTGGAGGGAATCAATTACTTGCTTAAATGGATCAGGTTAGAGTTGCCTTAATTGCATACCATATCTTCTCTCTCTTTTTTTTTTTTTTCTAGTTTGTTTCTGATTTTAATCCTTGCTTTTTTCAGGCTAATGGAAAATTACTCTTATCAGTAATTAGGTTTTTTTTTTTGTTAGTTTAAATTTAGCCACTCATTTTTCTAATATTATTATTGTTTACCCTATCTACCACCGTTTGACTTTTATCAAAGCAAGTACTCATGCTATATGAATATGAGGCTATCATATAGTCTATGAGTCTTTGACTTTTCTCTATTTCTTATTTCTCAATTATTTTCCAAAATATTTTTCATTTTCCTTTCCTATGCCTACTTTTGTTTTGATATAGTTGAGTTACTGAAGTATATGCTTCTTTCATTGGAAGGTTTTTTTCAGATTGTTCTTAAAATGTCTCTGTCTCTTCATACTGCACAAGAAGTAGAAGGCTCATAGACTGAAATAATGTTTATGGTGATTCTTTTGAAAATGCTTATCCCTGGCATTGCAAATACAAGATGACTAAATGCCCTCATGAAATGATATTTCTTATTGCCTTTGGATATACATATACCTCCTTTATTTGCTCCTACAGAGAGAACCCATGAGTTTTTTGTCTTCATTGACAACTAAAATGTTTACACTAAAGCAGTTTTCTTCCTCCAATAGTATATCCACTTATTGAGTCCCTAGCCAAGGATTTTGCATTGTTGAATACCCAAAACTGATTCAATGATTGTAAGTATTCTTAGAACTGTATGATTGTTGGCACCTTCCACCACTCTTCTGCTATTCTGCCAACATCTCTGCAGAAAATGAAGGGCCCAACCAGGTCTAAGTATGTTGGGTTATCTTGACCAGAGAATTCTTCATCATGCAGCAGCCTTCTACTGATGAACTTCCCCATACATACTAGATTGAACCTCAGAAAAATTTTAGTCTGTTGCTAAGACAATACATGAAGCTTTTCCAGCATTGTACAGTCTTCCAAGATTTGTCCTCTGCTGAGATGGAGTTGTTGGACTCTGGGTCACTGTCATGAGGCATGAGAGTAACATTTTTATTTATATTTTAAGAAATGACTCACAGGATTTCTAACATAGCTATGTCTGTGTTTAACAGGATGGAAATTTTTCTTCTGCCAGTTACATAATTCAGAAACCCCAAAACATGAAGCTGGTTGGTCAGTCAGCATTTGCAGATTTTGGTAAGAATGATTATTTGCTTAAATACCTCTTCTTCCCCCCATCTTTAGAAAGATATATCTTTTCCCATTCCATTTAATAAAATCAATTCTAGTTATTTTTCCTGGGTTTTGGAAAGTGTCCATAATATCTCTGGAACCATTATCCCATGGCTTTTATACAATTGTACAATACTTGTATAACCTATATATGTTTCTCTCATACAACTACTTTTAAAAAAAAATACCAATGAGGATTATTTTTCTTATAAATCCATGAAATAGAGCAGCAGCATTCTGTAATAGAGTATTAGACTTGGTCAATCCCACTTCACATATTTACTAGTTTGATGACCCTGGATATTGTTAGTTAAACTTTTTGTGCCTTGGTTTCTTCATCTGACTCAAATTAGGCATTTGGAATTGATATCCTCTAAAATTTCTTTTAATTAGAAAATTATGATCCCATGATCTAGACATTCCTACTATATACCTAAAGGGAAAGTCTTAACAAGGACATATGTGTATACATGTATGTATATGAATATTTATCTATAGACACAAATATCTATAAAAATGAATGCAAAAGATAAATTTGAAACATAAGTTTCTTTTATTTTTATGTTTTTTTTCTAATGTATAATAATTTTATGGTTTGATGAAAAATATTTACTTTTTGTTTCCATGTTATTTACATTATTTTAAAAAAATCATTTCATGATATTTAAGGGTCTAAAATATTGGAGCTTGACCATTTTTCTTCCCCAAAGAACATTTATCAGAACAATAATATTTGTACTTTTTTCATTTGCATAAGGCCAGGTTAGACACAAACCAGAGAGATACAATTACAATTGAATGGTTCATAAGTGTTGTAGTTCATACATCTAGATCTAAAAATTTAGATCTCAGAAATCATTTTGCTTAGCCCCTATTTTTTATCATTTAGGAAACAGGTATAGAGATGCATGATCACAAAGATATTAAATGATAGAACTGAGATTTAAACCCAGGTTTTTTGGTTCCACATCCATCTTGCTTTCCCTTCTGCTGCATGCTGCATTTCTATTTTTAAGCTATTCCAGAATTCAAAGGAAAAGTAGCTTCATTACCTAAGTAAAGTACTTTTATTAAAAAAAATATCCTGAATTCAAAATTGTGGGTTTCCTAGCAGAGATCAAGTATCTTTCCCTTTTTTGTGAGCTTTAAGTTCAGTTTGATTTGCAAGTTCCCAGTTTGGTTAGGAACATTCAAAAATTCTTATGATTTTAACAATCTATTAAGAATAATGTAGAAAGAATTCTCGAATTGGGCAGTACAAGTAAATAATGAACATCTAAAATCCCTACCAGACTTCTTCAATTCTGTTTTTCCAAACCAGCTATTATAATCATGGATAAATTAAAAGTTTTTTTTGTCATTTAATAATATTACATTCTTCCTGAAGACGCCTAAGGGTAATAAGTTAAATATTAAAGAATGTTTGTTGATTTTATTGAAGTCTCTAATCATTTATATACTATGTATGTTAATATTGTGTGTGCTTTCTGTAATGCATACAAACATCTCTCTTTAGTCATTTTTTTGTTTTATAGCCCAAATGTTATTTCTACACAAATATAATCCTTAAATATGTTGTTGTTCTCACCACCAAGACTTTTTTTTTTTTATTCTGTTAGTCTAGTTATTCTAAAGTTGAAAGTCTTCAGAAACTGAAATAGTTTTGGATAAAAGGTCCAGTTAAAATACTTTTCTGTTCCCTAGTACTTTATGAATCAAATAAATACAAAGCTTCGCTTTTTCATTATTTAAAGTTCTTAAAAAAGCAGTCTCAATCTACCTTTGTTCCTTTATTATGTATATATGTTGATAATATTATATGTATATATATATTCACACATAATATTTTTATGTATGAGTTCATTCAGTTTATGTATGAATTGCCTCCCAGAGATGAAGAAGAATATAGTGTTAATAGTATCCCATCTGTTCTATTTCTTTTCCATCTTCTTCTCAGCTTTATCCACCCTGGACTATGAACTAAGAGTTTGCTTTCCTAAGGCCTTATTTGTGTCTGATCACATATTTATTTAATTTGTTTTTGTAATAGAAATAAATAAAAAGCTTCACATAAATTTCATTTCAGCCAAACTGATCTTTATACCCTTCCTCATACGTGATGTTTCATCTCTTGTATTTCTGCCTTTATATCAGTGTTTCTTCTCTCCTGGAATTCACCTTTTCTTCCCCTTTACCTCTTAGAATCTTTAATTTCCTTCAAAGTATTGTTCCAATTTATATATAAATTTGTGCACATTACCTTCCACAGCCAGATGTAAACTCTTTCTGTGTCACATGTCTTTATAGTCCCAGTGCCTATAATAGTGGTTGAAATGTGCTTGATAGGTGCTTAAGAATTTTGGATAGGAGATTGTTGAATGCCTGCCCAGCATAGAATCCCAGACTTTTAGCTCTAAAATAAGCCCTCTAAATCATCTAGTATGAGTTCTGCATTTTACAGGTAAGTGGTTTGCTTAAGGTAACGAATCCATTTAATAGGGACAAAACTTGAATAGTAATGAATCACATTATTATAACATATGTTTTGCAAAGTACTTTCTTCATAAAAAAATAGTTGTGAAATAGTATATGAATATTGTCTCCATTCTGTGGACAAGGAAAATGAAAATTAGAGTAGCCAAGTATCTTCCCAAGTTACCCGACTTAAATGCAGGTCTTTTCCTGATTACCCCAACTTTGTCCTTTCTTTACACTACAGAGCTTGCCTCAGGAGTCCAGGGAACACTGGAAATAGCAGCTAATGATTTGAAACTTATATTGCCCCTTAGAAGACCATATGAATCCACTGTAGACTTCCTTTCATCTTAGAATATAATTATTACTACAGAAATATAATAAAAAATAGTAGGAAATAATCATGCTCAATTTATATTACATTCACATCTCAAATAACTGGCCTCAAAATTTATTTTTATTTACAAACTGGCTTCCTTGCTATTCTCTGAATATAAAATAATATTTTTAAGGTTTTTTTTTTCCTTAAAAAAAAAAAAAAGCAAATCTGGATTTTCTGGAATTTTCTCTATAAATCCTGTTCTGTGTTAATATCAGAGAGAAGATTCAGCTAGTCCCCTAAATTTTCTTCATCTGTAATACAGTAACTAATGCCCTGAAAAATATTCAAAGATTTGTTGACTAATTACTACTATGTAATGCAAGAAAAAAAATGTTTTCTGTTTAACCTTCAAAAAAGCAAGGGACATACCCTGGGCAAGTCACTTAACCCCAATTGCTTCAGCAAAAAAAAAAAAAAAAAAAAAAAAGCAAGGGACAACTAGTCCCAGAAAATGCCACTGAAAGTAAAATTTTACATTATTTCCTTTGTTGATAATCTTGTTTGTTATTTACACCAGAGTACAACAAAATATGTTACAATAATTGATATGCTTAATGTCTATATCTTTTCCTTAGCTAGAATATATGAAGCAATATTATTTCTTCCTTTTCAGGTAGGGAAAGGAAAAAAAATAGATTAATAGCCTTGGGGCCCAAAATGTCCTTGGCAGAATTTGAAATAGAAAGTCTCCTGACTCATTAACCTATATTTGATAAAGAATCAGAAGACTGGACTAACTCTATTTTTATCTATCCATCATAGTCAATAAATCAACGTTTATTCATTACTTAGTAAGTGCATTGTACTTGGAGCTGGGGAGAAAAATGTAGCAGTGAGATAGTCCCTGTATATAAGGAGCTTACTTTCTTTTGTGTTGACCAACATGTACACATAGAAGTAAATAAGAAGCACATACAAGTAATGTCGGGGCTGGAGGAGATGCAAAATTATCAACAGGGCAGAGGTGAGGGAGCAATCAGGAGAAGTTCACATATTAAAGGGAGCATTTAATCTGAGCTTTGAAGTAAACTAAAGAAATCT
Organism: Myrmecobius fasciatus; assembly: GCA_023553655.1. Classification (NCBI taxonomy): domain Eukaryota; kingdom Metazoa; phylum Chordata; class Mammalia; order Dasyuromorphia; family Myrmecobiidae; genus Myrmecobius; species Myrmecobius fasciatus. The sequence continues at coordinate 416,240 of JAJPUD010001415.1, read as the reverse complement.
AAAATGTTTGGGGGTGAGAATGGCCTACTTATTACATACAGAGAATAGCAAAGAAGCTCGTTTGTCTATATCACAAAATATATGAAGGAGAAAATGGGTAATAAGCCTGGAAAGGAAATCTGGGTCCAGATTGTAAGGGACTTTGAATGCCATATAGAGAAGTTCTGTGTGATGGTGGAATCAATGGGAATTCACTAGAATCTTCTTGAGTAAACCTTCTTGATTAGACCTGTGTTTTTATATTATCAATTTCGCAGCTATGTACATCATGGATTGGAGAAGGAATTGGAGGCAGGGATTTTGAAATATGTGATCATAACAATTCATTGTTGGAATGGTTCTCAGAAGTCATCTAGTCTAACCCTGTATCTAAGAAGGAATTGCTCTATATAGTATTTCTTCCAAGTGGTCATCTAGGATCTGTTGTATTAACATTTATAAAACACTTTTAAGATTTGCAAAGAGCTTTACATTTGTTGTGTCATTTAATCCTCACAACAACTCTATGAGCTAGGTGCTATTTGCATCCCCACTTTTACAGATAAGGAAATTGAGACAAACCAAAGTAACTGACTTGCTCAAGGTCACACTGCTAGTAAAGGTCTGCGTTGAAATTTGGAGCAAGGCTTCCTGACTCCAACTCTAGCACACAATTGACTGTAGCATCAAGCTGCCTCTAAGAATGCCTTAAAACTTTTAGTAATAGAGCCAAGATGGCGGAGTACAGACACAACTCTTGTGAGCTCCTCTGATCGTCCCTCAAACCGAGAATAGATTGGGCCTCTTAACTGATTCTGGACTGAGGGCACCCTCAAGCACTTGGAGTACAAGACACTTCTATTAAAAATTGCCTTGGAAGAACTCCGGAGCAGGTCTGTTTCGGACAGGCAGGGGATCGGGCCGCTTGCCACACTCAGGCACCAATGCGCAGCCAGGTCAGGAGACCTTGGCTGGGACTGAATGTGGCGGATTCTAGGCACCCAACAAGTCCCCGGGAGAATCTTGGGCCATTTTGCTCTGCTTGCGGGCAGGTGCTTTGGCAGATGTGCCTTTGGTGAGTGGTGGATTGAGAGCAGCTGAGAGCACGGACCTGGTCCAACCAGCCCCACACCAAAAGTCAACTACGTGAACTGCCCCAGGGCAAATTGAAGCAGCTGCGGGTCCCTTGCTTTAATCAGACTTCAAGCTCTAAAAAATGAATAGGAAACAGAAGAGAGCTCTCACCATAGACAGCTTTTATGGACAGAAAGAAGGGCAGACCTCAGATCCTGAGGTTCCTAAAGAGTAAGCAACTTCAGAGGAAGCCACAAAGGGAGACATGAGTTGGTCCCCATTTCACAAGGCTTTCCTGGAAGATTGCATACAGAATCTCAAAAGAGAGTTAGAAGAAGAATGGGGAAATGAATTGAGATCAGTGCAAGAAGGATATAATGCCCTACAAAAGAGATATGAAAAAGACACAAACTCACTGGAAAACAAAACTGGTGAAATGGAAAAAGACACCAACTCACTGGAAAACAAAATCAGCATAATAGAAAATGCAATGAACAAAAAAATTCAATTGGCCAGTTACAAAAGGAGCTTAAAAAGGTAACTGAAGAAAATAAGACTTTAAAAATTAAAATTGAACAAATAGAAGTGAATGACTCAAAAAGACTTCAAGAATCAGTCAAACAAAAACAAAAAAATGAAAAAATAGAAGAAAATATGAAATATCTCCTAGGAAAAACAACTGACTTGGAAAACAGATCTAGGAGAGAAAATCTAAGGATTATTGGACTCCCTGAAAGCCATGATGAAAAAAAGAACCTAAATGCTGTCTTCCAGGAAATCATGAAAGAAAACTGCCCTAATGTTTTAGAATCAGAAGGCAAAATCACCATCAAAAGAATTCACCAATCACCTCCTGAAAGAGACCCCAAAATTAAAACCCCAAGGAATATCATGGCCAAATTCAGGACTATCGCACTAAGGAAAAGATATTGCAAACAGCTAGAAAGAAACAATTCAAATACTGAGGAACTGTAAGTAGAATCACACAAGATCTGTCAGCTTCCACATTAAATGATAAAAGGGCCTGGAATCAGATATTCCCAAAGGCAAAGGAACTTGGATTACAGCCAAGAATAAGTTATCCAGCTAGAATGAGCATCATCTTCCAGGGAAGAAGATGGTCATTCAATGATACAGGAGAATTTCACCTATTTCTAATGAAAAGACCAGATCTGAACAAAAAATTTGACTTCCAAACACACAACTCAAGAGAAGCATAAAAAGGTAAAAAGGAAGGATCTCTTGAGAACTATATTTTTATTATGGGTATACTCAAAGAATGAGGGTATAATTTGATTTTACTCTGATAATAATGGAAGAAAAATTAGAGGTGGAAGGGCTATCATACTGGAAAAAGAGGGGAAAGAAGGTAAAATGAAGTTTAAAAAAAAGGTAAAAATAAGGTAAAATCTCATGAAGAGGCATAGAAAATCTAATATAATTGAGGGAAAGAAGGGAGGGCAATGAGCATTGTGTGAATCTCACTCTTATCAGATTGGGCTCTAAACTGCTGGGAAAATTGGAAACTAGTGTGGAAGAAGTTAGGACTTGACCCACACCTAACACCACATACCAAAATAAGATCTAAATGGGTTCATGATTTGGATATAAAGAGTGATATTATAAGCAAATTAGAGGGACATAGTATAGTTTACCTCTCAGACCTGTGGAGATGGAATAAATTTATGTCCAAAGAAGAACTGGAACTCTTAATTGAACACCAGATAGATAATTTTGACTATATTAAGTTAAAAAGTTTTTGTACAAACAAAACTAATGCACTCAAGATTAGGAGAGAAGCAATAAATTGGGAAATCATCTTTACATTTAAGGGTTCTGACAAAGGCCTCATTTCTAAAATATATAGAGAATTGTCTCATATTTATAAGAATTCAAGCCACTCTCCAATTGATAAATGGTCAAAGGATATGAACAGACAATTTTCAGATGATGAAATTAAAACTATTTCTAGTCATATGAAAAGTTGCTCCAAATCACTATTGATCAGAGAAATGCAAATTAAGACAACTCTGAGGTACCACTACACACCTGTCAGATTGGCTAAAATGACAAGAAAGGATAAAGAGGAATGTTGGAGGGGATGTGGGAAAACTGGGACACTGATACATTGTTGGTGGAACTGTGAAAGGATCTAACCATTCTGGAGAGCAATTTGGAACTATGCTCAAAAAGTTATCAAACTATTCATACCCTTTGACCCAACAGTGTTTCTACTGGGCTATATCCCAAAGAAATCTTAAAGGAAGGAAAGGGACCCACATGTGCAAAAATGTTTGTGGTAGCCCTTTTTGTAGTGGCTGGAAACTGGAAACTGAATGGATGCCCATCAATTGGAGAATGGCTGAATAAATTATGGTATATGAATGTTATGGAATATTATTGTTCTATAAGAAATGGCCAGCAGGATGATTTCAGAGAGGCCTGGAGAGACTTGCATGAACTGATGCTGAGTGAAATGAGCAGAACCAGGAGATCATTATACACGGCAATACCAAGACTATATGATGATCAATTCTGATGGACATGGCTCTCTTCAACACTGAAATGTTTCAAACCAGTTCCAGTTGTTCAGTGATGAAGAAAGCCATCTACACCCAGGGAGTGGCCTATGGGATCTGAGGGTGGACCCCAATATAGCATTTTCACGCTTTCTTTTGATATTTGCTTGCATTATGTTTTCCTTCTCAGATTTTTTTTTATAGATTCAATTTTTCTTGTACAGTAGTATAACTGTATAAATATGTATACATATATTCGTTTTGTCAAGTATTTTAACATAATTAACATGTAGTGGATTTCCTGCTATCTAGGGGAAGGGTGAGGACTGGGGGGGGTGGGAAATTTGTAACAGAAACCTTTGTATGGGTCAGTGTTGAAGAATTACCCATACACATGTTTTGCAAATAAAAAACTTTAATAAGAAAAAAAAATCTTTTAGTAATAGGAAACTTGCTTCTCCTTAAGATGCTTCACCTTTTGGACAATTTTTTTCTTTATATCCAAGTACATTTCTTGATACCATAATTTTGAGTTCCCTCAATAATTAATCCTAGTTACCTTCTTTTAAATAAATTCCAGTTTGTCATGATGTTTATTAAAATACAATGCCTGGAATTGAACACATCTCTTCTTATATAGCTAAACCAATAGAAGGGTCAGGGATACTGCAGCCTCCAGTTTACCCTAAAACCAGCTTTTAGTACAGCTTTCACTGCCTTGGTAACTAATTGCCCATATTTAGCTTGAAGTTCACTAAAACTCCAAGTCCTGTTATACACACATTTTTAGCAATGTCTTTCCCAGTCTATATTTATGTTGTTAATTTTTTGTAACACAGGTTTTAGACTTCATTTATCACTGTTACATTTCATTTTATTATCTCCAGTCCCTTTTAGTATCCTAATGAGATTTTTTTTATCTCACTTGTGTGATCAAAATTAGTAGCTGTTTTTCCCATTGATCTACAGATTTGATTATCATGCCATTTATACTCTCAGCCAAGTCATTAATAAAAATGTTGAAAAGCACAGGGCCAAGGAGAGTCCTATGTCTCCACTGAAGATTTTCTTTGAGGTTGATATTGATCCATTAATCATTAATCACTTCTTCATTTATCCATTTCTGAATACACCTAGCTATCATCCAACCTACATATCTCCATCTTGTCCACAAAAATAATTTGAGGGACTAAAAATAACTTGCAAAATTTAGCATATAATAAATACAAATTTCCTTTGGAATCCCAAAATCATTCCTTGATCAAAGAAGAAAACGAAGTTACTTTGACCTGATTTTTTGATAAATTCTGACATTTACTCATGATTTTCCTTTCTAAGTACCCACGAACTCTTAATAATGTATACTCTTGCCTGGAATATCCAAGTTCATTACCCTACAGTTTAAAAATCATGGATTTTAAAGTTGAAATGTTCTATAGCTTCCATCTAGTCCAATCTTTACTCACTTTGGAAAATCTGTATCATATTTACCTACTTTCTACTTACCATTAGAGATCCCTTACCTAAAACTGAAAAGCTTTTTAAAGAGATCCTTGCTTTTGCTGTTTTATCCAGTTATTGATAAACATTTCCCATTATACATAGTAAGGTATCTTATTTATTCTAACTTTGTTCTTAGAAGGAATTGTTTTAGAGCTCACAGGTTCCCTGTGATCCTCTGAGAATATGATGAATAATATTAAAAAATTATAAGCAGTGTTTAAGCCAAATCATTTTGCCATGTAAGAGTTTTTTCCGTGGTTTAACAGATAATTAATTGCTTTTTTGTTTTTAATCCTAGAGCATGATATAGATTCAACTTAGATAATAATATTTTAACAAATCTCACTTAGTATATTAGGACTTTCCCCTGTGTTGCATAAATCAAAAAAAATGATAAAAAATTGATATTTCTCCTTTTTTTCATTAAACACGCCCATTCTATTATCATGTTTACAAGAATCTTCGTGCCTTTATCATACTGAACAAATATTGATACATGAAATCTTTTATAATCTTTTGTATCTCTTACCATCCAACATTCTAATCTATCCATTCCCCAAACCAGAACTCTCTTCATACAAAGAGTCTAAACAAGTGCTCTAATCATGACCCAGTCATGTTTTGAGAATACAGGATAGCCAGTAGATAGCTGAAGTGTTTCACTAGTACCCCCAAAATGCAAAAAGAGTAAAAGAAAGATTCTAAAATGTTGGGGAGAGCTTCTGGAACATTTACAGGAGAATCTCGACAAGAATCACTTAAGTTAAGGAAGTGAGTTGTACCTATTTCAGGAATAACTACGTTCATAATACCAATGCTCCACGAAAATAATAATCAGTGAGTATTTCTCTAGAACAAGGGTTCTTAACCTAGAGTCAATGAACATTTTTAAAAAAATATTTTCATAAAAGTATTTCAATGATCCATATATTCCATGATCTAATGACATGGCTTCCCAAATTTTCCTTAGACAAAATATTTCATCCCCCAACTCTGTATGTTTTCACTGGTTGTCCCCCATGGTTTGAACTCTTTCCTACCTCAGCTTTACCTATTGATTGTACTGACTTCCTTCAAATCTTAGCTAAAATATCATCTATAAGAAGTCTTTCCCTATCCCCCTTGATGTTAATGCTCTCACTCGGTTAATTATCTTCAGTTTACCTATTAGTTGTTTGCATGTTAACCCCTTTCCAAAATTTAAATTCTGAGCTTCAGTAAGCTGGGGCTGTTTTGGTCTTTCTTTTTTTACTGAGCATTTTACACATTTTGACAGATAGTAGGCACTTAATAAATGCTTGTTTGCCTTGACTTCAAACCAAAACTATTTTTCTTTTTTTTTTTTCCTGAGGCAATTGCCCAAGGTCACATAGCTAGGAAATGTTAAATATCTGAGGCCAGATTTGAACTCCGGTCCTCCTGACTTCAGGGCTGGTGCTCTATCTACTGTATCCCCTAGTTGCCCCAAAACTATTTTTCTTTATTACCGAGATACTGTGGATCATCCTGCTAGGAAATCTTGGAAGGAGAAATCAGAGGAGAGTAAGAACATTCTTGGTCATAGTTTATGATCTCTTTGGAGAGGAAGAAGATGTGCATTAAAAAAATAATAATAATAAAATAATACCAAAATACATGAGATAGCACAAGGGTTACCTCCCTTGTTATAAAATGAATGAAAGTATGCACATAATAAGTTCTATAGCTTGAAAATAGTAAGTACAAAGTACCTGACTTCAAGGAGAAGAAAGATATGTTAACTGTGGCTTAATAGACAAATATGAGTAAGATACAACTGGGAAAGCTACTCCAAGATGGGAGAATATGGTAAGCAAAGGATATAGATGAAGGAAAACTCTGACTCTTTAATAAGTGGTGAATAGAATGGTTTCTGTGAAATTATGAGCTCTCACCAGCCCTGAAGTCAGGAAGATCTGAGTTCAAATATGATCTCAGACGCATAGTACTTCCTGACTGTGTGACTCTAAGCAAGTCAATTAACCCCAATTGCCTCAGAAAAAAAAAATGAGCCCTCTAGGTTATCATAAATATTAGTTTTTATATCTTACTATCTGGCAATTAAGTATTTGATTTAGGCATGATCTTCAGATAAATTAGTTTCTAATTGAGGTTACTTAAAAGTATTAGCACTTTATAAAATATTAGCAAAAGATGACAGGTAAAGATAATGGTTAATGTTGAAAAAGATCTGAGAAAACTGGGACCCTAATACATTGTTCATAGAATTGTGAACTGATCCAACCCTTTGTCTAGCAATGCCATTAACTGGGCCTGTATCCCAAAGAGATTATTAAAAAAGGATACACATGTGCAAAAATGTTTGTTACAACCCTTTTTGTAATAGCAAGGAACTAGAAATTGAGTGGCTACTCATGAGTTGGGGAATGGCTAAATAAATTATGGTATATGAATGTTATGGAATATTATTGTTCTATAAAAAACAATCAGCAGGATGATTTTAGAGAGCTCTGGAGAGACTTACATGAACTGATGCTAAGTAAAATGAGCAGACCCAGGAGATCATCATACATGGCAATATCAATATTATATGATGATCAATTCTGGTTGAACATGACTCTTTCCAACAATGAGATGATTCAGACTAGTTCCAATGGTCTTGTGATGGAGAGAGCCATCTACACCGAGAGAGAGAGGAATGTGGGGACTGGGTGTTGATCACAATATAGTATTTTCACTTTTTAAATTTTGTTTATTTTCATTTTGTTTTCTTTATTCATTTTTTCCTTTTTCTTGTACAGCATGATAATTGTGAAAATATGTATAGAAGAATTTTATGTGTTTAATATGTATTGGATTACTTGCTGTCTAGAGAAGAGGGTGGGGTAAGGGAGGGAAAAATTTGGAACACAAGGTTTTACAAAGGTAAATGTTGAAAATTATCTGTGCATATATGTTTTTGGGTTTGTTATTGTTGTTTTTTGTTTGTTTGCTAAGGAAATTGGGGTTAAGTGACTTGCCCAGAGTCACACAGCTAGGAAGTGTTAAGTGTCTGAGGCCAGATTTGAATTCAAATCTTCCTGACTTTAGGGTTGTTGCCCTATCAACTACACCAACTAGCTCCCCCTATGCATATGCTTTGAAAATAAAAAGTTTTAATAAAAAATCTTAGCAAGCAACATTTGAAGGAAGAAATTATAAAGAAAAAAAGACAAAATGTCACATGATGAAATTGTGAATCCTTTAATTCTTTGTAAAATGCAGATGCCAATTCCAACTTAATTTTGGCAAGGGTTAGTTTCTTAGTGTGAAATAATATTTGTACCAGTTATAGTTTCCTTTTGCTGTACAATTAGTTATACTCAATTACAACCAAGCAAGTAAGAGATGTTTCTTGATTAGTACTTGATTTGGAAATAAAAATAAATCAGTTGGGTCATGTGAAAATTTGTTTGATTGCTAATTGGTAATTGAATGTTCATTTTCTCCCTTATAAAATTTTTCTTAAAATCAAACATTTTCAAAGAGAAATGATTATGGTAATACAGGAAAAACATTTAGACGATAAAGAACTCTAGATTTTAGATTTTCTGAGCTTAATTTTATTGTTTAAGTAAATTAGTGTTTCATTTGATCCCTAATGTTTAAATTAATGACATAGATGTTTTATTTCTCACATTTAAAAATTATCTTGACTTCTATTTAGCTTAAAGCAAAACAGTAAGCTCTATTCCAGTATCATCATCATCATAAAGACAGGAATAAAGTGTACTACCTTAATGAGTCATGGATACCAGATGTGAGTCTATTAAATATTTTGAATGCCTTTTTCATTAGAAATGGAATTTTGTGTTTAAAATTTGTAAAACTACAAATTCAGTCTTGATTTTACATATATATGTGTGTGTGTGTATGTATGTATATATATATGTATATGTATATATACATATATATATATATCTCCTACATTTAAAGTAAACCACACTATGCAAATATGCTTTAGAGTTCATCAATATGAACAAAGCTAAAGCATCAAATTATTTGAAGTATATTAGGGTTTTTTTTTAATTAAAGCTTTTTATTTACAGAACATATGAGTGATTTTTCTACATTGACCTTTGCAAAAAAAAAATTTTTTGTTCCAAATTTTCCCTAGATGACAGGTAGTCTAATACATGTTAAATATGTTAAATTATATGGCAAATCCAATATATGTATACTTACCTATACAGTTATCTTACTACACAAGAAAAATCAGATCTACATTATACACAGCAACAACAATATTACATGATGATCAACTCTGAAGGACATGGTTCTCTTCAACAATGAAATGTTTCAAACCAGTTCGAATTGTTCAGTGAAAAAAGCCATATAGAGAGAGGGATATGAAATGTGAACCACAACATAACGTTCATGTTCTCTATTGATGTTTGCTTGCATTGTGTTTCCTTTCTCTGATTTTTTTTTCTTGTAGATAGGATTTTTCTTGCACAACAACTTGTCATATATTTTAACATTATTAACAGGTAGTGGACTTCCTGCCATCTAGGGGAGGGGAGGAGACTGGGGGTAAAATTTGTAATGGAAAGCTTTGTAAAGATCAATGCTGAGGAACTACCCATACATATGTTATACAAATAAAAAGCTTTAATAAAAAAAAAAAAAAAGAAAAATCAGATCTAGAAAGAGAAAAAAAACAACCTATAAAGGAAAATAAAATGTAAGCAAATATTCACAGAAAGCATTAAAATGTTGTGGTCCACACTCAGTTCCTGCAGGCCTCTCTCTGGATGTATATGACTATCTTCATCGCTCAACAGTAGGAACTGGTTGGAATTACCTCATTGTTGAAGAGAACCATGTCCATCAGAATTGATCATCATATAGTCTTGCTGCTGTGTATAATGATCTAGTTCTTCTCATTTCACTCAGCATCAGTTCATGCAAGTCTCTCCAGGGCTCTCTGAAATCATCCTGCTGGTCGTTTCTTACAGAATAATAATATTCCATAACATTCATATACCATAATTTATTCAGCCATTCTCCAATTGATGGGCATCTATTCAGTTTCCAGTTTCTAGCCACTACAAAAAGGGCTGCTACAAACATTCTTGCACATGTGGGGCCCTTTCCTTCCTCTAAGATCTCTTTGGGATATAAACCCAATAGAAACACTGCTAGGTCAAAGGGTATGCACAGTTTGATAACACTTTGAGCATAGTTCCTGATGGCTCTCCAGAATGGTTGGATCCGTTCACAGTTCCACCAACAATGTATCAGTGTCCCAGTTTTTCCACATCCCCTCCAACATTTGTCATTATCTTTTTCTGTCATTTTAGCCAATCTGACAGGTGTGTAGAGAGGTACCAGGTAGTAGTACTACCACTATCTCAGAGTAGTCTTAATTTGCATTTAAGATGTCTTTGGGATATAAGCCCAATAGAAACACTGCTAGATCAAAGAGTATGCACTGTTTAATAACTTTTTGAGCATAGTTCCAAATTGCTCTGCAGAATGGTTGGGTCTGTTCACAGTTCCACCAACAATGTATCAGTGTCCCAGTTTTCCCACATCCTCTCCAACATTCATAATTTTCTTTTCCTCCAATCTGATAGTTGTGTAGTGATATCTCAGAGTAGTCTTAATTTGCATTTCTCTGATCAATGGTGATTTGGAGAACCTTTTTAAATGACTAGAAATAGATTCATTTTCTTCATCTGAAAATTGTCTGTTCATATCTTTTGACCATTTATCAATTGAAGAATGGCTTGAATTCTCTATATATTTTAGAAATGAGGCCTTTGTCAGAACCCTTAAATGTAAAGATGATTTCCCAGTTTATTGCTTCCCTTCCAATCTTGTTTGCATTAGTTTTGTTTGTACAAAAACTTTTTAACTTGATATAGTCAAAATTACCTATTTTGTGATTAATGATAATCTATAGTTGTTCTTTGGTCACAAATTTCCTTCCTCCTCCATAGATCTAAGAGGTAAACCATCCTACATTATTCTAATTTGTTTATAATATCATTCTTTATGTCTAGATCATGAATCCATTTCAACCTTATCTTGGTATATGGTCTTAGGTGTGGGTCAATGCCTAGTTTCTTCCATACTAGTTTCCAATTTTCCCAGCAGTTTTTTTCAGATATTGAGTTTTTCTCCCAAAGGCTGGGTTCTTTGGGTTTATCAAATCCTAGATTACTATAGTCATTGACTATTTTGTTCTGTGAACCAAACCTATTCCACTGATCAACTACTCTGTTTCTTAGCCACTACCAAATGGTTTTGATGACCGCTGCTTTATAATATAGTTTTAGATCTGGTACAGCTAGATCACCCTCATTTGCTTTTTTTTTTTTTTTTTTTCATTAATTCCTTTGAAATTCTTGACCTTTTGTTTTTCCAGATGAATTTTGTTGTTATTTTTTCTAGTTCAGTAAAATAAGGAAGTTTGATTGGTATAGCACTGAATAAATAGATTAGTTTAGGTAGTATTATCATCTTTATTATATTCGCTCGACCTATCCAAGAGCACTTGATATTTTTCCACTTGTTTAGATCTGACTTTACTTGTGTGGAGGGTGTTTTGTAGTTTTGCTCATATATAGATCCTGACTTTACCTTGACAGATATATTCCCAAATATTTTATACTATCAACACTTATTTTAAATGGAATTTCTCTTTGTATCTCTTGCTGATGGATTTTGTTATTGATGTATAAAAAAGCTGATGATTTATGTGGGTTTATTTTGTATCCTGCAACTTCGCTAAAGCTGTGAATTGTTTCTAGTAACTTTTTAGTTGTCTCCAAGGTTCTCTAAGTATACCATCATGTCATCTGCAAAGAGTGATAATTTGGTTTCCTCATTACCTACTCTAATTCCTTTAATCTCTTTTTCTTGTCTTATTGCCAAAGCTAGCATTTCTAATTCAATATTAAATAGTAATGGTGATAGTGGGCAACCTTGTTTCAACCCTGATCTTATTGGGAATGGTTCCAGTTTATCACCATTACATATGATACTAGCTGATGGTTTTAAATAGATGCTACTGACTATTTTAAGGAAAAGTCCATTAATTCCTATGCTCTCTAGTGTTTTTAATAGGAATGGTTGTTGGATTTTATCAAATGCTTTTTCTGCATCTATTGATATTATCACATGTTTTTTGTTAATTTGGTTATTAATATAGTCAATTATGTTAATAGTTTTCCTAATATTGAACCATCCCTGCATTCCTGGTATAAATCCTACTTGGACATGGTATATTATTCTGGGGATGATTTTTTGTAATCCCTTTGCTAATATTTTACTTAAGATTTTTGCATCAATATTCGTTAGGGAGATTGGTGTGTAATTTTCTTTCTCTGTTTTTGTTCTATTTGGTTTAGGTATCAGTACTATGTCATAATGGTCATACATGACACATATGACACCATAATGGTCATATATGACACATATGACACCTTTTCTGTGTCATAAAAGGAAGTTGGTAGGAGTCCTTCATTCCCTATTTTTTCAAATAGTTTATATAATATTGGAGTTAATTGTTCTTTAAATTTTGGTGGAATTCATATGTAAATCCATCTGGTCCTGGGGATTTTTTCTTAGGGAGTTGATTAATGACTTGTTCTATTTCTTTTTCTAAAATGGGACTGTTTGAGTAATCTATTTCCTCTTCTGTTAATCTAGGCAATCTATATTTTTGTAGATACTCCTCCATTTCACCTAGGCTATCAAATTTATTGCCATAAAGTTGGGCAAAGTAACTCGTAATTATTACTCTGATTTCCTCTTCATTGGTGGAAAGTTCTCCCTTTTCATTTTTGAGACTAACAATTTGATTTTCCCCTTTCCTTTTTCTAATCAAATTAATTAGAGCTTTATCTTGTCAGTTTTTTTCATAAAAACAACATTTAGTTTAATTTATTAATTCAATAGTTTTTTTTTACTTTCAATTTTATTAATCTCTCCTTTTATTTTTTGGATTCCAAGTTTGGTATTTGATTGAGGATTTTTAATTTGTTCTTTCTCTAGCTTTTTTAGTTGCAAGCCCAATTCATTGATTTTCTCTTTCTTTATTTTATGCAAATAAGCATCTAGAGATATAAAATTTCCCCTTATTACCGCTTTGGCTGCATCCCACAAATTTTGGTATGTTGTCTCATTATTGTCATTCTCTTAGATAAAATTAGTAATTGTGTCTGTAATTTGCTGTTTCACCCAGTCATTTTTAGGATGAGATTATTTAGTTTCCAATTGCTTTTTGGTCTATTTTCTCCTGGCCTTATATTGCATGTGATTTTTATTGCATCATGATCTAAAAAAACATGCATTTACTATTTCTGCCTTACTGCATTTGATTTTGAGGTTTTTGTGTCCTAATACATGGTCAATTTTTGCATAAGTTCCATGAAGCACTGAGAAAAAAGTAAACTCCTTTCTGTCTCCATTTAATTTCCTTTAAAGATCTGTCATACCTAACTTTTACTTTTTTAACTTCTTTCTTATTTATTTTGTGGTTTGATTTATCTAGTTCTGAGAGAGGGAAGTTGAGATCCCCCACTATTATAGTTTTGCTGTCTATTTCTTGCATCTCTCTGAACTTTTCCTCTAGAAATTTCCATGCTATACCACTTGGTGCATATATGTTTAGTATTTATATTGCTTCATTATCTATAATACTCTTTAGTAAGATGTAGTTTCCTTCCTTGTCTCTTTTAATTAAATCTATCTTTACTTTTACTTGATCTGAGATCAGGATTGCTACCCTTGCTTTTTTTTTCCTTCACCTGAAGCATAATAGATTCTGCTCCAGCCCTTTACCTTCACTTTGTATGTATTATTATGCTCTAAATGTATTTCTTATAAACAGCATATTATTGGATTCTGGCTTTTAATCCAGTCTGCTATCAGCTTCTGCTTTATGGGAGAGTTCATTCCATTCACATTCACAGTTAAAATAACTAATTCTATATTTCCTGCCATCTTATTTACCCTTGGGTATGCTTTTCTCTTTCCTATCCCCTTTCCCTCCTTCCTAGTATTTTGCTTTTGATAACCACTTCCCTCAAACAATCCTTCCTCTTTAGAGCCCCACCCCTTCCTTTTTTTACATCTTTCCCCTTATTCCTCTGTTTTCCCTTCTATTAGTTTTTCCCTTTCTTTCCCCTTTCCCTCCTATTTCCTTAAAAGGTAGGACAAGTTTCTTTGTGATACCAAATTCTTCTATTATTCTCTGAGCCAAATCTGATGAGATTAAGATTAACACAATGCTCATCCCCTGTCCCTTCTTTCCTTCAATTATAATAGGTTTTCTTTGCCTCTACATGTGATGTAATTTCCTATATTGTACCTCCTTTTTCCTCTTCTTCCAGTGTTTTCCCTTTTCTATCTCTAATTTCTTTTTCATAGTATCATAATATCATAATCATAATCATGATATACATATATAATCATAATATAATAATCACAATATCATAATAAAATCAACCCTCGTTTTCTGAGTATATTCATAATACAAATATAGTTCTCAAGAGTTTTTTTTTTTTCTTTTTACCTTTTCATGTTTCTCTTGAGTTCTGTTTGGAGATCAAATTTTTTTGTTTAGTTCTGGTCTTTTCATTAGAAATAGGTGAAATTCACCTATATCATTGAATGTCCATCTTCTTTCCTGAAATATAATGCTCATTTTAGCTGGATAGCTTATTCTTGGCTATAATTCCAGTTCCTTTGATTTTTGGAATATCAGATTCCAGGCCCTTCGATCCTTTAAGGATACTTTTTGGTCTAGCACTCTTCAGGGGTTCAGTGGTTTCTACCTCCCACAAAAGGCAGATCTTCCAGACTGCCTGCTTACAATCAGGACAGATTGGCCCAAGAGGCCCACAGAAGACTCTGTGGTGTGTGAAAGCCACAGTGCTCTGACTCTTGCTACAGTTCCCTTCCCCAGTCTCCCTGTGCTGCAGTTGGGTTCAGGAGACTACTCCCCTGCTAAATTAAAACAGACCTGTTTTGAAGTTCTTCCAGGGTATCTTCTAGAAATGTGTTGTACTCCCGATATTGTGGATTCTTTTACTTCCAAATCAGTCTAGAGGCTTCATCTGCTGTTGGTTTGAAGGAAGGTTAGAGGAGGTTACAGGGACTCGTGTCTGATCTCTGCCATCTTCTACATTAGAGTTTCTTAAAGGATTTTTTTTGGATATTTTTTCTTGAAATTCTAATTTGTAGTTATCAATTTATTTTTTTCAAATTTTTTTTTTACATTTTTATTTAACATTTTGAGTTCCAAATTCTATACCTTCTTCTCCTTCTCTTCTCTGAAACAGTAAATACTCAGATAAAGGTTATACATGAGCAATTATGTAAAATATTTCTATATTAGTCATTTTGTACAAGAAGAGTTAAATAGAAAATAAAGTGAAGAATATCATGCATCAGTATGTATTCAGTCAATATCGGTTCTTTCTCTGGAGGTAGATAGTAGGCTTTATGATTTATCTTTTGGGATTGTCTTGGATCATTGTATTAATGGGAACTAAGTCATTCATAGTACTTCATTGAACATTACTGTGTACAATGTGTACAATGGTATATTACTGTGTACCATGTTCTCCTGGTTCTGTTCACTTCAGTAGGCATCAATTCATAAAAGTCTTTCCAGGTTTTTCTGAAATCATTTCTTATAGAATAATATTATTTTACTGCAATCATATACCATTGTTTGATTAGCCATTTCCCAACTGATGGGTACTCCTTTGATTTCTAATTCTTAGCCATCACAAAAAGAGCTGCTACAAATATTTTTGTATAAATAGTCACTTTTCTTCTTCTTCTTTTTTTTTTTTTTTTTTGTAAATGTCTTTGGGACATAGACCTAGCAGTGGTGTTGCTAAATCAAAGGGCATACATAGTATTATAGCCCTTTGGGTATAGTTCTAAATTGCTCTCCAGGATGGTTGGATTAATTCACAACTCTACCAACAGTACATTGATGTGTTAGTTTTCCCATATCCCCTCCAACATCGAACATTTTATTTTTTTTGTCATTTTTATCACACTTTGAGGTTGTGATGTAGTGCCTCAGAGTTTTTAATTTACATTTCTCTACTTAATAATAATTTAGATTGGAACACAAGGTTTTGTAGAGCGAATGTTGAAAAAGTATGCATATGTTTTGAAAATAAAAAGCTTTGATAATAAAAAAATGAAATGAAATAAAATTGTATGACATAAAAAAAGTAATTTAGAAAATTTTTCCCATATGACTATACATATCTTTGATTTGTTTCTCTGAAAACTGCCAGTTCTTGTCCATTGACAATTTATCAATTGGAAAATGACTTGCATTTTTGTAAATTTGACTCAGTTCTCTATATAAGAGAAATGAAACTTTTATCAGAGATAGAAACCTATTACAAAAAATTTTTTCCCAGTTTCCTGTTTTTCTTATAATTTCACTTGCATTGCTTTTGTTTGTGCAAAATCTTTTTAATTTTATATAATTAAAATTTTCTACTTTACATTTTTTAATGCTCTATATCTTCCTTCATCCTGAATTCCTCCTAGTCCACAAATCTGACAGATAAATTCTTCCATGCTCCCTTAATTTGCTTTTGGTATCATCCTTCATGTATAAATTATGTACCCATTTTGACCTTATCAAATGAGGGGATGTTCGTTTATACCTGGTTTCTGCCACACTTTTCCAGTTTTCCCTACAGTTTTTGACTTGGATCTTTGGTTTTATCATATACTAAATTATTATGGTCATTTGCTATAATCCAGTTTGTATCTAATCTATTCCACTAATCCACTGGTCTTCCTTAGCCAGTACTTAGCCAGTGTTTTGATAATTATTGCTTTATAATGCAGTCTGAAATCTATGATTAAACCCCTTTCTTTTATATTTTTTTTATTGATTTCCTTGATATCTGAGTTTTTGTTGTTCCAGATGAATTTTCCCATTATTTTTCTATTTTTTTAAATTCTGATTGCTATGGCACTATATAAATAGAATTATCCTTTTTTATTATGTTGACTCAACCTACGCATGAACATTTGATATCCTTGCAGTTTTGTAGATCTAAGTTTATTTGTGTGAAAAGTGTTTTATAGTTGTCTTCATGTAGTTTCTAGGTTTGTCTTGGCAAGTAGACTCCTAAGTATTTTATAATATCTATTATTATTTTAAATGGAATTTCTCTTTTTTTTCTCTTGCCGATGAATTTTGTTCATTATATATAGAAATGCTGATGATTTATGTGGGTTTATTTTGAATCTTTTGACTTGACTGTAGTTGTTAATAATTTCAAGTAGTTAGTTATGAATTTTAATGAGCTGTATATTAGATAAAGCTGTACTTTCACCTTTTATAGTCTCTGAATTACTTTTATGAAGTATTTATCATTCAAATGTGTAAATATATTAGCCTTTGAATGTGAAATTAGAAGTCATAAAAATAAAAAGCTATAATAAGATATATTATGTAGACATCCTACTACTCCACTGGTCTCAGTTTGTCTGGTGGTATTTTGGAATATTATACATGTACTAGACAATTTTAATTGAGCTACTGTGGCTTTCAGAACCATGTCTTAATGAAGTGAATCTATATAAGTGAAACAAGTTCAAATAATTGCTTTTTGAAGTTAGTTCAGCACTTTGAGTACATGAAAGAGTGTAATAATTACATTCATTGTGTTGGACTGGCGTATTCCTTATTTATTCAAAAATACATTCGTTACATGCATCACTGATACATTAAGAAATGTAGGAAGTCATTCATGCAACTGTTAATAAAATAATATCAGTGATGTTAATGGGGGCCTTCTAAATGCTTTCATATGAACTGTTAAGTTTTGGGATGACTGACTTTCCAAATCACTACATTTTCTAATCATTGTTTACTTTTCAGACTTAAATTATTAGCCTTTTAAATGCCTTTTTTGTCAGTCACCATACTTAATTTTTAAGATTACTGTACTTAGGCCAATAATTAACTTTCATAGTTAATTATCGATAATAATGATGGTTCATTAGCCATGAAAGCTGAAAAACTGCACCTAGTTGTTTTGAATTCAAAAATCATTTTTAAAAATTATTTTCCCCGGGGCAGCTAGGTGGCGCAGTGGATAGAGCACCAGCCCTGAAGTCAGGAGGACCTGAGTTCAAATGTGGTCTCAGACACTTCCTAGCTGTGTGACCTTGGGCAAGTCACTTAACCCCAATTGCCTCAGCAAAAAGCAAAAAAAAAGGAAAGAAAGAAAGAAAGAAAGAAAGAAAGAAAGAAAGAAAGA
>JAJPUD010001415.1:357661-397782 GCA_023553655.1 Myrmecobius fasciatus | reverse complement strand
AAGGAAGGAAGGAATTTTCCCCTTAGGCAAAACAATCATTTTAGACTGTGTTTTTGGAGATACTTGTAATATTAGTACATAGAAGGGGAGGAGCTGGTGGAGTGTATTGGTAAAGGTAGTTATAGTTTAGGTAGTTGGGCACTTTAGGAATTATTACAGAGAAGATTTTCAAATGATTTAAACCTTTCTTTCATTGATTTCTAATTCAGACCTATACTCCCTTTACTTTGCCTCTGAATACCATTTATTATAGCTGTCCCATTCAAGAGGCTGAGTTTCCTTACAATCTGCACTGTAAGACTCTGACCCCCAAGCCAGAAAAGGCAGTTCTGAGAGAGCTAAATTGTTAGTATATTCATTACACATAACATCTTGATAATTATAAAAATAATAATCTTTCCTCACTGTTTAATGTAATAATTTTTCATTTCTGTGGGTGGCTATATCCCAGAACTAAAACTCTTTAATCATATACTGCTGCTATCACTTCTAGTTTGGTTTTTTGTTTTTGTTTTTTTTTGTTTGTTTGTTTGTTTGTTTTGGCCATCTCTGCTGCTAAATTTCCTCTTTCTGTTTCATTGCAGAGCCTCTCATTGGTTATTCTAGTTTCTTTCTTTTTTTTTTTTTTTGCTTTTTTTGCTGAGGCAATTGAGGTTAAGTGACTTGCCCAGGGTCACACAGCTAGGGAATGTTAAATGTCTGAGACCAGATTTGAACTCAGGTCCTTCTGACTTCAGGGCTGGTGCTCTATCCACCATGCCATGTTTGCCCCATGGTTATTCTAGTTTCAATGGAAATTTATTTCCTACTTCTTGATGTCCCCTCTTTCTTCTTTGTATATCAGTTCTATGGTTTGGGGGAGTTTTTTGTTTGTTTTTAGAGAGGCAATTGGAGTTAAGTGACTTGCTAAAAGTCACATGGCTAGGAAGTATTAAGTAAGTGTCTGATGATAGATTTGAACTCAGGTCCTCCTGATTCCAGGGCTATTCTTCTATCCAATGTGCCTTCTAGATGCTTCTCAGTTAGGCAATTTTACAACAAATTACTTTTTCATTACCTTGTTGACTTGTTAACTTAAAATAGTTTAAAAGCTAGATCTATTTTATAAGTGCATACTATTTATACATTGTTTCATATGCTTTTTCTTAAAAGTCCTTTAAAAAAAGGCCACCAGGTTTAAATGAATGAGTTTACAAGTTATTTTAGATTTAACCAGTATATGGTAGTCTTCACGAAGTACATCTCTTTTAAAACAACCACCTATACCCTAACCCTAATTTTAAATCTAACCCTAACTTTTAAATCCATATACCTTTAAGGAAATTATATAGAATAGGTATAAAATGCGTGCTTGACTTAGTATTTTCTTCTACTACTGATCTATTATAATCTCCCAGTTACCATCTCTGATAGCCTAGCTCACATGGATTTCAAGGTCCCTTTCAACTCAAGGATTCTTTAGGTGTGAATACACTTTTTGAGGTCAGTATTGGACAAAAAGAAATAATGTAGAAGAAATATTTTTAGATCATTTTCTGTTAGTTTAAAATCTTATGATTTAAAATATATAAATGGATCCCTAATTTCCTCCATGGACACAATCTCAGGCTCCTAATAGACCACTTAATGGGCTCCTGTTGCAAAACAATTCTATTCGTTCATGCCAGACTTATTCTGATTATCCTTTCTGAACTTAGCTAAGTAGACTTTTAGGTGAAATGCACAAGACACAGTCTCTTACAGGACCCATATTCGAAACCTTTCCGTCTTCTAATCTTTCAAAATTGTTAGTGTTTTAAGTATTGGTGTCATATAAATTGTTCTCTTGGTTTTTCTTTCTTCTCTCTGTATCAGTTCATACAAGCTTTCCCAGGTTTCCCTGAAACTATCCTTTTAAGAAAGTTCTTATGGCACAATAATATTCCATTACATTCATACACATTCAGCCATTTTCCAGCTGATGGTTGTAACCTAAGTTTATAGTTTTTAGACACTACAAAAAAAATCTGATAAAATTTTTTTTTATATAAGGGTTCTTTTCTTCCTTGTTAATCTCTTTGGGAACTAGGACTAAAAGTGCTATCATTGAGTCTTAAGTATATGTGCAGTTTAATGACTGGGCATTATTACAAACAGCTTTGCAGAACGACTGAACTAATACTTAGGTCATCAACAGTTTATTCATATGCTTGTTTGCCCAGAGCCCCCGTATTCTTTATTTATTTATTTTTTTGGATCAATTTTGCCAATCTGGTGAGTATAAAATGAGATTTCAAAATTATTTTTTTGTTTTGTTTTTGTTTTTGTTTTTACTTTTTTTTCATTTTATTAAAGCTTTTTATTTACAAAACATATGTATAGGTAATTTTTCAACATTGACCCTTGCAAAGTTTTCTATTACAAATTTTCCCCCCCTACCCCCTACCCCTACCCTGTATGGCAGGAAGTCTACTACATGTTAATTATGTTAAAATACTTGACAAATAAAATATGTGTATACATATTTTTACAGTTATCTTGCTGTGCCAGAAAAATTGGATCTACAAGAAAAAAAAATCTGAAAAGGAAATCATAATGCAGCAATAGAGAGCATGAAAATGTTGTGTTGTGGTCCACATTCATATCCCTCTCTCTGGGTGTATATGGCTTTCTTCATCACGGAACAATTGGAACTGGTTTGAAACATTTCATTGTTAAAGAGAGCCATGTCCATCAGAATTTATCATCATATAGTATTGTTATTGCTGTGTATAATGATCTCCTGGTTCTGCTCATTTCACTCAGTATCAGTCCATGCAAGTCTCTCCAGGCCTCTCTGAAATCATCCTGCTGGTCGTTTCTTATAGAACAATAATATTCCATGTCATTCATATACCATAATTTATACAGCCATTCTCCAATTGATGGGCATCCATTCAGTTTCCAGTTTCTTGCCACTACAAAAAGGGCTGCCACAAACATTTTTGCACATGTGGGTCCCTTTCCTTCCTTTAAGATCTCTCTGGGATATAAACCCAATAGAAACATTGCTGGGTCAAAGGGTATGCACTGTTTGATAACTTTTTGAGCATAGTTCCAAATTGCTCTGCAGAGTGATTGGATCTGTTCACAGTTCCACCAACAATGTATCAGTGTCCCAGTTTTCCCACATCCCCTCCAACATTCATAATTATCTTTTCCTGTCATTTTAGCCAATCTGACAGGTGTGTAGTGATATCTCAGAGTTGTCTTAATTTGCATTTCTCTGATCAATAGTGATTTGGAACACCTTTTCATATGACTAGAAATAGTTTTAATTTCATCATTTGAAAATTGTCTGTTCATATCCTTTAACCATTTATCGATTGGAAAGTGGCCTGAATTCTTATAAATATGAGACAATTCTCTATATATTTTAGAAATGAGGCCTTTATCAGAACTCTTAAATCTAAAGATGATTTCTCAATTTATTGCTTCCCTCCTAATCTTGTCTGCATTAGTTTTGTTTGTACAAAAACTTTTTAACTTAATATAGTCAAAATTATCTATCTGGTGTTCAGTTAAGAGTTCCAGTTCTTCTTTGGACACAAATTCATTCCTTCTCCACAGGTCTGAGAAGTAAACTATTCTATATTCCTCTAATTTGCTTATAATATCACTCTTTATGTCTAAATCATGAACCCATTTAGATTTTATCTTGGTATGTGGTGTTAGGTGTGGGTCAAGCCCTAATTTCTTCCATACTAGTTTCCTATTTTCACAGCAATTTTTGTCAAATAGTAAGCACTTATCCCAAAACCTGAGGTCTTTGGGTTTATCAAATACTAGATTGCTATATTTATTGCCTAGTTTGTCCTGTGATCCTATCCTATTCCACTGATCGACTACTCTATTTCTTAGCCAGTACCAAATGTTTTTGATGACCGCTGTTTTATAATATAGTTTTAGATCTGGTACAGCAAGTCCACCATCATCAGCCTTTTTTTTTTCATTAATTCTCTTGAAACTCTTCATCTTTTGTTCTTCCAAATGAATTTTGCTACTATTTTTTCTTTTTTTTTTTTCTTTTTCTTTTTCTTTTTTTGCTTTTTGCTAAGGCAATTGAGGTTAAGTGATTTGCCCAGGGTCACACAGCTAGGGAATGTTAAGTGTCTGAGACCAAATTTGAACTCAGGTCTTCCTGACTTCAGGGCTGGTGCTCTATCCACTGCGCCACCTAGCTGCCCCGCTACTATTTTTTCTAGATCTGTAAAATAATTTCTTGGGAGTTTGATTGGTATGGCACTAAATAAGTAAATCAGTTTGGGTGGTATTGTCATTTTTATTATATTCGCTCGGTGTACCCATGAGCACTTGATGTTTTTTCAATTTATTAGGTCTGACTTTATTTGTGTGGAAAGTGTTTTGTAGTTTAGTTCATATAGTTCCTGACTTTTCCTTGTCAGGTAGATTCCCAAATATTTCATACTATCAACAGTTATTTTGAATGGAATTTTTTTTTTGTATCTCTTGCTGCTGAACTTTGTTCGTAATATATAAAAATGCTGATGATTTATGTGGATTTATTTTATATCCTGCCACTTTGCTAAAGTTGTGAATTGTTTCTAGTAACTTTTTAGTTGAGTCTCTAGGGTTCTCTAAATATACTATCATGTCATCTGTAAAGAGTGATAATTTGGTTTCTTCATTACCTACTCTAATTCCTTTAATCTCTTTTTCTTCTCTTACTACCAAAGCTAACATTTCTAATACAATATTAAAGAGTAATGGTGACAGTGGGCAGCCTTTTTTCACTCCTGATCTTATTGGGAATGGTTCTAGTTTGTCTCCATTACATATGATGCTTGTTGATGGTTTTCAGTAGATGCTACTAATCATTTTTAAGGAAAAGCCCATTCATTCCTATATTCTCTAGTGTTTTTAATAGGAATGGGTCTTGGATTTTGTCAGATGCTTTTTCTGCATCTATTTAGATAATCATATGATTTTTGTTAATTTGGCTATTAATATAATTCATTATGCTGATAGTTTTCCTAATATTGAACCAGCCCTGCATTCCTAGTATAAATCCTATTTGATCATTAGTGTATTATTCTGGAGATGACTTTCTGTAATCTCATTGCTAATAACTTATTTAAGATTTTTGCATCAATATCCATTAGAGAAATTGGTCTATAGTTTTCTTTCTCTATTTTCACTCTACCTGATTTAGCTATCAGCACCATCTCTGTATCATAAAAGGAATTTGGTAGTAAACCTTCTTTCTCTATTTTTTCAAATAGTTTATATAGTATTGGAATTAATTGTTCTTTGAATGTTGAGAAGAATTCACATGTAAATCCATCTGGCCCTGGAGATTTTTTCTTAGCGAGTTGATTAATAGCTTGTTCTAATTCTTTTTCTAAAATGGAGCTATGAGACTTCAAAATTAATTTTCATTACTCTGTTAAACTTTGGATCAGTGTATAAATGTGTGTTGTATTTCTTCTTCTGAAACATCAGGTTCATATCCTTAAATGATTTCCCAATTGGGGAATGGCTCTTGTTCTTATAAATTTGAATCAGTTTTTTATATCTTGCAAGTGAGAACTTTATTGGAGAAACTTGTTAATAATAAAAAAAAAATTCCCCCAGTTACTTTTTTCCTTCCAAATTTTAACTGCATTGGTTTTGTTTATATGAAAACTTTTTAATTTTATGTAATGAAAGGTTTTTATTTTATCTTCTCTGACCCTCTATGTCTTGTGCTCATTAATTTTTCCACATTCATAGTTCTGAGAGGTTATTTATTCCTTGCTTTTATAATCTTTTATGATGTAGTCTTTTATCTCCAAGTTATATATCTGTTTGGAGCTTATCTTAGTATAGAAAGTGAGATGTTGGTTCTACTTAATACCTGGTAGATTATTTTCTATTTTTCCCAACATTTTTTGTTCTTACCCCAGTAGTTGGAGACTTTGGTGTTATCAAATATCATGCAACTGTGTTCATTTACTTCTGTAAAATGTGTACCTAATCTGATCCACTAAACCTCTTTTTTTTTAACCAGTTGCAAATCATTTTGATGATTACTGCTTTGTGGAATAGTTTGAGATCTGATACTGCTTTCTCCCCCCCCCCTTTTTCCCCTTTTTCCATTATTTCCCTTGATATTCTTTATCTTTTGTTCCTTGAGATAAATTTTGTCATTATTTTCAAGCTCTACAAAATAATCTTTAGAAGTTTGTTTAATGTGGCACCAAATAAGTAAATTAATGTAGTGTTGTCATTTTATGATATTAGATTGGCCTACAACTTTTGATATTTGTCAGAAATTATAAAACATGGAAGAAATAACTAATCACATACAAAATTTGCTTGTTGAAGATAGACATGCCATCTCTTCGATGGACAACCAAGTGGGGCAGTAGTTAGAGTAGCAGACCTAGAATCAGGAAGCTTCATCTTCCTGAGTTCAAATATGTCCTCAGATACTTACAAGCTATGTAAGTCACTTACACCTGCTTACCTCAGTTCCTCATCTGTAAAATGACTTGGAAAATGAAATGACAAACCTGTTCCATTATATCTGCCAACCAAACCCCAAATGTAGTCACAGTGAGTCAAATATGACTAAAAAAAACTGAACAACATGCCTTTTCTCTACACTTAGAACTTTTACACAAAACTCAATTAAAATAAGAGAAAAATCTATAATTAGATTTCTTGAGGACAGTGTACCTGTTAACATGCCCTTTACTTTTCCTCCAAGAATCAAAGTAAAACATTTGGGAACCTCTCCAGTCCGTCAAAATGTCTAGCTTTGTAAAAATCACAAGCAAATTATATTAAGTGTTTCAGAGCATATTCTATCTGATTTTGGCCACATCAGTAAGCTCTCATTGCATCAAATGGGCAATTATTGCCTCTAATTATCATGAATTTTTTTCAAACCTAGCAAATCAGCAGAATGAATGATTCATTTCCATTTGATAAGTTACATTCACTGACTTTAACCTTACTATATTTCTAATATTGTTGTTCTAATCCAGAACATAATTAGTTCCTTCTTTTCACTATTAATAGTAAATTATTCAAGATGGCATCTCTATATGTTAATTGCTAATTTCATCTCCAAATTTTTCCCAGATCTAAAATTAAATGATTAGTATTGACATGTTATATATCCTTCTAAGGAAAAGTACTAATTAATAACGTACTGTGAGTACCACCTGTGTTTTCCTAGGAGTCTTATCCAGGTGCCAGTCAATCTTGGTCTCAATTAGCTTTTACAGTCTAAAAAGATCACAACAATGGTTCATATCATGATAGGTCAAATTAAATTTTTCAAAACAAACTATAAATTTACTGATCATCTCTCATAATATTTATAACAAAGAGCTTTCCTGCTCTTGTGTGTTAAAAATATAAATTTTCTTTACACAATTAGTGGATTGTTACAAAACTAAAATTCATATGGTAAATATTTTTCTTTAAAATTTGTCAAATAGATTGACTATGGCTGATAGTTGAATTCTAAATGTAACCCGTTTTTGTTCCTAAAATTACATATCATTTGTTTTAGAAAAGAATTTTAATTATCTAGCCTGTGACTTAAAGTAGTTATGTAAATGTAAAAAGATTTTACAGTAAGTAGCATCAGGCCTCAGTTTTTAGTACTCTAAAACAATCTTATAGAGTATCATGGAAGGATAAAAAGTGGCATTTGTGTTTTGTTTTGTTTTGGAAGGAAGGGCATCTAGGAACAGAACTGGAATGCTTAAGTAAAAAAAAATTTTTTTTCCTATAAGATACATCAAGGAAAATACTAACCTATCTTCTTTTGCATCATTATTTGTCTAAATATTAAAAATTTTATACATGTTCATTTTTTTATTGGAAAGAAGATTGCTAAATACATAATTCCTATTTTTTCTACACTGGTATTAAAAATGTGTATAAATATATATATATTCCCTTTCAATCTGTAATTGGAATTGGTATAAAGTAAAATTATATAGAAAAATACATATGTAAAAGTGAGCAATTTTGATCACATAAAAGTATAAAAGTTTTAGGCAAACAAAACCAATGCAGAGGAGAAACAGTCAAAGGGCAGAAGTGATGGGAGTAGAGAAATCTCCTCTGCAAGTTTCTATGATAAAGGTCTCATTTCCAAGATATAAGAAACTGAATCAAGTTTATAAGAATAAAAGACATTCTTCAGATCAGAAATGGCTAAAGATATGAACAGGCAATTTTCAAAGGAAGAAATTCAAAATCTTAGTGGCCATATTAAAAATATGAATAGTATTAAAATGCCATATTTTAAAATTCCTTAATCTCATAATTAAATACAAATAAAATCAGCATTGAGATCCCACTTCATACTTATCAGAATGGCAAAGTTGACCCTCCCAGAATGACAAAATTTTAAAGGAGTTCTGGGAAAATAGATATATAAGTAAAATGTCATTCTGCAAAAGTTTGGAACAGTGACTAAAGAGTCACTAAATTGTGTTTCTATTTTGTTCTATTGATATCACAATTAGATTAAAGGGATTAAACAAAAAATAAAAACTTCTATATATGCAAAAATATTTTAACTGCTCTTTTTTGTTCGGCAAAAATCTGAAAACTTAAGTAGTGCCTGCCAAATGAAAAATGGCTGGATGAATTATGGTATTAAATATAATGTAATACTATTGTATCATATCATTTTCTGAAAAGAGAGACATGGAAGCTCATATTAATTGATGCAGGAAAAAGTGAGTAGAACCCAAAGAATAATCTATACAATAATGGCAATATTATGATTATAAAGAATCTTGAAAGAATTAGAACTCTTATTAATGCAATGACCAGTCATGATTTCAGAGGACCAATGATGCAACATATTTTCTAGCTCGTGACCTAGAAGTGATGAAATCTGGGTGCAAAATAAGATATCTGTTTTTGGATATGACCAGTATAGAAACTGGTTTTGCTTGACAGCATTTTTTTTTTTAATAAGACTGTTTCAGTCACAGTGGGGACAAGAGAAATAGGAAGGAGAGAAAATATTTTGTGTTAATTGAAAAAATTAATTTTTAAGTATACATATAGCTTTTAAAATCATGTAAATTCAAGCATAGTATCATATAAATCAGTATTCTATCTAAGATGTTTTGGCTTATGTTAGATGATTATCATTTGCTACAGCTCTGAGAAGGGGAAAAATAAATTTGTTGCAGCAATTTCTTGGTTGTCAAAGCTGAAATCATGCAGACCTTAGTGTCACCATTATAATTCAGGTGACGGCACTCTACCTACATGAAAATATACAATTTACTTACACACTAGGCATCTATACTGCAATGAATCGTGACAAAAAAACCATTCAAATCACTTGTTCTATGAAACCTGATTTTTCTGTTATTAAAAAAAAAAAGTTGTTGTACCTAGATTCAATTGTTTAATATTTAACAAAATGTAATTTTGAATACTGAAATTTGTCATTTTTCAAGGAACCAAGGGAAAAAATGCTTTATGAAAAAATATATTTAAGTAGGTACAATAAATATGAAGTTCATTGAATTTGAATGAAAATCAATGATTCACTTAGAACTAACATTAACCAAATTGTTTATAGCTCAGAATTTATTTATCTTTTATAAACTTGTTATATTAATTCATAAAATTTGCTTTAAGTAAAATAGTACCATGAACCATAAAAGTGCTTTTGATATTGGAATACTAATAAAGATGTCCTAAATAGCTAATGAACATTGATCCACAAAAAGGTAAATAGTGATGTTTAAAATAAGTAGGTACTATGTACAGACAAATTCAATTAGTAAGTTGTATAGAAGTAGTCCCCAAAACAGATTTCTATAAAGTCCCTCTCACCTTTCCTAGAAACAAAAAAAAAATACATATTAATAATGAAATAAGTTAATATTGAAATTTCAACTTAAACTTTTCTTTGTTTCAATATGTTAGACATAATAGAAGAACTCAGTAAATATTTAATATGTAATTTATAATAAATGTACTTTGCTAACAAAGATTAATTTGGCACTTAAAAACAATTACTAAAATGTTTAAACCTGTAGCTCTTTCTGCATGGGAGTACTAAACCCTAGTTGCACTTTACATATGTGTAATTTATCAGACATTGGCACACTGCTCAAATATCTCTTACTCTGGATTTACTCTCTTGGAATAATAACTCATAATTACATACAACTTTGAGGTTTGCAAAGTCCTTTCCTCTTATCAACACTTCAAGTTAGTTAATTTAAATATTATTATCCCCATTTTATAGATACAGAAACCCAAGGCTCTCAGAGGTTAAGTGACTTGTCCTCTATCAGCCAAGTAATAAGTGTTGAATTCAGGTCTTTAGATTTCTAAACTGACATTACTTTCTATGTCATGCTCTCTCCCAAAGTGTTGCTTTTAATAATTCCTTGTACCCAAGCTATTAGAATGAATATTGGGAACAGTATGTTTTCAAATAGTATATCCACAATTTTTTTTCTGAATATTATTTTCTTGTTCTGTGAATAAGTATTCCACTATTATGTATTGTATATTCATTTGTCCTGTTTTGAAAGAAGAATATTTCAGAACCCTAGGGTTTTTCCATTTTTAAACAGGCCAAAGCAGTATACATTTGAATAATTTATTCTTTAAAGAGAAATTTTTAACTTAGAAGTTATATGTGACTTACTTTGTGACCTACTGGTTTACTTGTTGTTGCTAGA
Source organism: Myrmecobius fasciatus (assembly GCA_023553655.1). Taxonomy (NCBI): domain Eukaryota; kingdom Metazoa; phylum Chordata; class Mammalia; order Dasyuromorphia; family Myrmecobiidae; genus Myrmecobius; species Myrmecobius fasciatus. Next base: position 387,076 of record JAJPUD010001415.1, on the reverse strand, counting down.
TGATTAAGCTATACTTGTGAATTTGGTCCAGGTTCATTAGCTTCACAAAGAGAAATTTTCCAAGACTATATGTTATTGCACACTTAATTCTGGCTAACCATTCCAAAATGCATATCTTTGCCCACAAGGAGGACCCTGTGGAGAAAATAAATGGCTTCAGAGATTATGGCTGTTGCCAAAACTACACAAGAAAAGTCAGGCTATTGGCCATAAATCATACTTATGAGATTTTTGAGTAATATCTTTTTCAAGGGCAAAATAATTTATATCACTTGAAACCTTAATAATTTGAAGATATCTTTATTAATTTTGTATCTTTAGTATCTTTCAGTTTTAGGTCAATTAATCCAAAAGCCTTTTTCAGAAAAGCCATCCAACAGAGACAGAAAACATCTGTTGCTATGATATTAAAATGATTAAAGTTTATACATATTGACTGAGCTGAATCTGTAAGATGAATTTGTTTTTCCTAAAGAAATGTCCTTTAAGATTGCCCTATTTTTTCTTTCCATGGGCCTTTAATGCAACTGTGTATTTATGTTTGTTGTTTTTTTTTTTTTCCCCACTGAATAGCAAGTTAAAATGAACTTATCCAGATCAATTATTTTTACAAATAACAATTATGTAACTCTTCAAATTTAGTAAATACATTCTTCACAGGAGTACTGTGACTTGTGTATATTGGCAATATTGTCCTTATATAAATGAGAAAACTGAAAACCTGAGATATGAAATGACTCAGCCATAGAAACAGGTCTTCAGACCCAAATTGAGTGTTCACTTCTTTCAGACTACTCTGGTACTTTTTAACCAAACTTGCTATTTAGTTAAAATATACTTTTTTTTTTTCCACATGACCAAAAAAAATACTTTTTTTTTTTAAGTAATCTGAAAGCAATTCCTCCAAGTTCCTATAATATATTACATCCCCCAAATGATGTATTTCTCAAAAGTTGGCAACAATTTTTTGATAAATGAATTTGTTAATTCAGAAACATTCCTTATAAGTAAGTGGTAAACTTTTTTTGTCTGCAAATAAAATAAAAATTATAGGACATTTTTGGTCAATCAGCAAACATTAGACACTTGCTATTTGATGAACTTGGCAGTTAGGTGACACTGTGGATTGAGCACTGGGCTTGGAATTGTAAAGACATTCTCATGAATTCACATCCAACCTCAGATACTTATTAGCTGTGTGACCCTAGGCAAGTCACTTAATTTGGTTTGCCTCATTTTTAAAGTAAGTTAGAGAAGGAAATGGTAAACTATTCCAGTATCTTTCCCAAGAAAACACAAAGTTGGACAGGTCTAAAACAACTGAACAAATATATCAAAGACTATATTAATCTCTGGAGATGCAAAGAAAGGCAAAAAATATGATTCCTGCTTTCAAGGAGTTCTCATTCTTTTTTTTTTTTTCAAAACATATGTATAATTAATTCTTCAACATTAACCCTTACAAAGCTTTCTGTTACAAATTTTTCCCCCCTACTCCCCACCCCTCCCCTAGATGGCAGGATATCCACTACATGTTAATTATGTTAAAATACTTGACAAATCGAATATGTGTATACATATTTCCACACTTATCATTGTTGTGCAAGAAAAATCATATCTACAAGAAATAAATATCAGATAAAGGAAACACAATGTAAGCAAACATCAATCGAGAGTATGAAAATGTTATGTTGTGGTATACATTTCACATCCCTCTCCCTGGGTGTATATGGCTTTCTTCAGTGAACAATTGGAACTGGTTTGAAACATTTCATTGTTGAAGCCATGTTCATCAGAATTGATCATCATATAGTCTTGTTGCTGTGTATAATGTTCTCCTGGTTCTGCTGATTTCACTCAGCATCAGCTCATGCAAGTCTCTCCAGGCCTGTCTGAAATCGTCCTGCTGGTCGTTTCTTACAGAGCAATAGTATTCCATGACATTCATATACCATAATTTATTCAGCCACTCTCCAATTGATGGGCATCCTTTCAGTTTCCAGTTTCTAGCCACTACAAAAAGGGCTGCCACAAACATTCTTGCACATGTGGGTCCCTTTCCCTCCTCTAAGATCTCTTTGGGATATAGGCCCAATAGAAACACTGCTGGGTCAAATGATATGCACAGTTTGATAACTTTTTGAGCATAGTTCCAAATTGCTCTCCAGAATGGCTGGATCCATTCACAGTTCCACCAACAATGTATGAGTGTCCCAGTTTTCCCACATCCCCTCTAACATTCATCATTTTCTTTTCCTGTCATTTTAGCCAATCTGACAGGTGTGTAATTCACCTGACTTCTTTCAACAATTGAGTACCCTGTTAGTTTGGAAAGATAGGATGGGACAAACTTGTGAAGAGGTTTTTTTTTGTTTATTTGTTTGTTTTTGGTTGAGGCAATTGGGGTTATGCGACTTGCCCAGGGTCATACAGCTAGGAAGTATTAAGTGCCTGAGAACAGATTTGAACTCAGGTCCTCCTGACTTCAGGGCTTGTGCTCTATCCAGTGTGCCACCTAGCTGCCCCTTGTGAAGAGTTTTTAATTTCAAACACAGAAGTTTGTGTTTTAGCACCAATAAGGGAAAATTGAAATTTCTTGAGTGAAAGATTGACTTTGTTATTCCTATATTTTTGGAATATTCATTTTTGTGGAAGACATATTGGAAAGGAGAAAGGATGGATCCAGGGAGACTAGTGGCTTTTGTAGTTGTCCAGGTAAAAGGTGATGAGGACCTGAAGTAAATAAAGTGTGGAGGAATGCAAAAGATGTGATAGAGATATAATTAAATGTCTTAGTTGTGAATGCCAAGCTTTGTCAATTATTCCTTCATAATAGGTCGCACACACACTCCCCCTTCTCTCTTCTGATCTTACCACTATCATCTGATACAAACCCCTATCACCTCATGCTTATATTGTTACAGTAGCTTTCTTTCTGTTTGGTTTCCCTCCCACAAGTGTCTTCCCACTCCAATCCGAGTTCCACTTAGCTATCCAAGTCATTTATCTAAAGCACATTCAGACATCATGCTCTTCTCACTCACCTTCAGTAAATTCTAGTGACTCTCTGTCATTTTCTGGAGCAAATATAAAATCTTCTGTTTGACATTCAAAGCCCTTCATAACCTGCCCCTCCCTATCTTTTCAGGCTCTTTATACCTTACACGCACCACCCCATATGCTCCAAGATACAGTTGCACTAGTCTCCCCGCAGTTCTTCAAAGAAGACACTCCATCCCCAATAGCAGCATTTTCACTGGTGCTTTTCCCCATACTGGAATGGTCTCTCTCCTCTTCTCTACTTCTTGACCTCCTTCAAGCCTCAGCTAAAATCCTACCTTCTACAGCTTACCTTTCCTTGTTCCTCTAAATTCAAGGTCATTCCTCTGTTGATTATTTCCTATTTATCTTTTATTTGTTTGTATTTAATTGTTCACATGTTGTTTCTGCCAGTAGACTATGAATTCCTGGAGAACAATGACTTTTACTTTTTTTTTTTTTTTTTTTTTTTTTTTTAAGATTCCTTCCCCTTAACACAGTATTTAGCACATAGTAGGTGCTTAATTTTTTGATTAACAGACTGCAGGGATGTAGATAGTAATTGAAAGGATGAGTGCTGGATTGTAAACGTAAGTAACAAGAAGATTGGTCTTTGTCCTTTACAGAAATAGGAAGATTGGATCTCAACAATGAGTTTTGTTTTGACCATATTCAATTGCCCAAGAGATATCCAAGTGAAGCTTTCATCAGGCCCCTTAGATGTGAGACTAGAATTCAGGAAAGACAGGAGGATTAGTTGGGTAAATCTGAGAATTCATATTCAGAAAGTGGATAATTCAGCCTTTGACAACTGATGAGGTCACCAAGAGAAAGGAGAGAAGATAATCCAGGACAGAGAGAGCCTTTGGTACACCTGCACCTGCTATGTAGTTAATATTTTTGTTAGGCATAATAGACCATAGATTCAAAGCTAAAAGGAGTCATAAAGTTCATCTTGTCCAACTGTCTCATTTTTTTTTACACAAGGAAAACAAGGCTTAGAGTAATTAAGGGATTTTCCCAAGTTCTCATGTGCAGTGAGAAACAGCTAAGTTTCAAAGCCAGGTATCTTGTCTCCATATTCAAAATACTTTTTTCTATACCACATTGCCTTCTGAGAAGGATTACAATGATTTGAAGCACCTCAACAGAACAATGTCAGGAAAATCCAGGAGGAAAGGGTATCCTATGGAATGGAGTAGTGTCAGACACTTCAGAAAGGCCAAAAAAGGTGAGGGTGTGGCTCTTGGAAAGATCAATTTCCCTTGTAGTAGGGAATATGTAAGTCAAATTGAGAAGTGTTGTAAAGTGACAAAGTAGAGACAAAATACATGGGTAGCTTTTTTTTTTTTCTGAGGCAATTGGAGTTAAGTGACTTGCCCAGGGTCACACAGCCAGGAAGTGTTAAGTGTCTGAGATCAAATTTGAACTCCTGACTTCAGGGCTGGTGCTCTATCCACTGCGCCACCTAGCTGCCCCTCATGAATAGCTTTTAAAAAAAAAAATTTAGTTGTGAAAGTTAGGAGGAATGTAGGAATCCCTTGAGGTTAGCAAGTGAAAGATTTAAGAATGGAAAGGATTTGGGCATGTTTGAAGTTAAGAGGAGTTAAGAAGGAATCCATACATAAGAAGAGGAAGAAAATTATTAAGAGAAAAAATGATTGAAGAGGCAAACTGCCCAAAGGACATATGGAGTCGAGTACTAGAAGAGGAGTTGTATTGGCATTTGGAAGGGGAAAAACAGTCCTTTGAGCTTGAAGAAAAAAAGAGAGACATAGGGGCAGGGAATGACATTGGAGTGATTTGAAATGTGGAATAAAGTAGATCAAGGAAGAGTAAAAGAATTGAAGTGTAAGATTCATGACTCATTTAATATTGAAAAACCCAAACTTACAATAGAACTAATCAGCACAGTTCTAGGATTTATTTTGGTGTATTCACAGTTTAAATTAAACAAATGAAATATTTAAATGAAATAAAAATAAAATTTCTAAGTGATATTTATTTCTGAAACTATATTTATCTCTAAGACACATGTCTATTTTTTTTTGTTTTGATCAGATTGATTCAGTCTTTGAACAAGTTAAAGATTTAATCTTATTTGAAAGGACATTTTATTTTTTTAATAGAAGTTGACTCATGTCATTTCTTTTGACAGATGGAGACGGACAAACTGATCACTTATTGCCAGGCTGTGAAGATGAAAATTGCCAGAAAAGTGCTATCTACTTATCTAAACCAGGAATGACTAATCAGGTATGCAACTACTGTTTTGCTAAAGCAACATAATGAAATATTATTTTCAAAATATATGCAGATAGAGACAGCTAGGTGGCGCAGTGGATAGTGCACCAGCCCTGAAGTCAGGAGGACCTGAGTTCAAATTTGGTCTCAGACACTTAACATTCCCTAGCTGTGTGACCCTGGGCAAGTCACTTAACCTCAATTGCCTCAGCAAAAGCAAATATATATATATGCATATATATATGTGCAGATAGATTTCAACAATCACCCTTGCAAAACTTTGTTCCAAATGTTTATCCTTCCTTCCCCCTCATCCCTTCCCCCTAGACAATGAATAATCCAATTTAGGTTAAACATGTACAGTTATTCAGTATATATTTCTGTATTTATCATGCTGCACAAGAAAAATCAGATCAAAAAAGAGAAAGACTATAAATAAGCCAACAATAAAAAAAAAAAAAGTGAAAATACTATGTGGTGATCCTTATTCAATCCCTATAGTCCTTTTTCTGGCTACAGATGGCTTTCTCCATCACAAGTCTGTTGGAATGAGCCTAAAACACCTCATTATTGAAAAGAGCCATCCTTCAGAGATGATCATCACATAATCTTGTTGTTATGGCTCTTCACTTAGCATCAGTTTGTGTCTCTCCAAGCTTTTCTGAAATCAGCTTGCTGATCATTTCCTATGAAACAATAACATACCATTACATTCATATACCATAATTTATTCGGCCATTCCCTAGCTGATGGGAATCCACTCAGTTTCCAGTTCCTTGCCACTACAAAAAGGACTGCTACAAACATTTTTTCACATATGAGTGCTTTTCCCTTTTTTATGATTTTTTGGGGATACAAATACATTAGAGACACTGCTGGTTCAAAGGGTATGCACGGTTTGATATCCCTTTGGGAATAGTTCCATATTGCTCTTCAGAATGGCTGAATCAGTTCACAACTCCACCAACAATGTATTTGTATCCCAGTTTTCCCATATCCTTCCCAACATTTGTCATTATCTTTTCCTATCATCTTAACCGATCTGAGAGGTGTATAGTGATAGTTGACAGTTGTCTTGTAAATTAATTTTTCTTAAGTGATTGGTTAAGATGTACAAGGTGTTAAGAGGTAAAATGACAGAATCCATTCTGATAGGAAAAGCCCTTTATAAATCAAACATTATATTAACAACATTATATTTATTGTACATATTCAAAAATCAATCCATTATGTTTCCCAGTCAAATATAAACACCATAGGAATCATTTAGAAAACCATCATATCTGTAACAGTGTTCTATGTCTGACATTAAATATAGTATTTTATTGTCCTTCGATGTTTAAACTATAATTTTACTTTTATATGTGTCACAGGAAAACAATTCAGAACACAATAGTTGAAGTAAAGAAGTGATGTGGGAACGATATATTTTCACATTTTAAAAATAACTGGAAAAACCCAAGCATCTAAAATGCAGTTGCAAAATATAGGTAGTTGTTTCCTGCTTACAGGTGATCAAAATAAGTAGTTGACCATTTTGTGAATCTAATCTAGAGAACAGTCACATATTATGCCTGTATTGAATTATTCCTCTATCTCCTTTTTTTTTTTTGTAATTCATTAACTTTCTCTTTAAATTATTTCTTAAATAATTTAAAGTTCTTTAAATTATTTTCAAGTTTGAAATCATGTGAAATAGTATTGGTTCAACAAACACCTCAGGCCTGGTTTCACATGAATAGGTGGACCTCATAATTACAGCCTGAATTCAAGTTACAGGTAATGTTAACTGTATTCAGAAGCCATAAAATCATTACTTTGTGAGTAGAGAAATGTTATTGATGTAAGAAACTGTTAAGATTGCATTAAATGACAATTGTTGTTTTGTTATTTAGTGTTTTAAATGCTATCAGAATAGAGACTCTTCCTTCATAGTGAATCATCAGAACAGCATGTTTTTGTTTTATTAGATTTTTTGTATTTTGACTCTGAGAACTAATACTTAAGACCTGAGGTCTTAAAGTAATTTGATGTTAAGCTTAGCTTTTGAACCTCCTGCAAGATGATGTCACCTTGCCTCATTTTTCTTATGTGTAAAATGAGAGACTTAAACTAACTGATCCCTAAAATCCCTTCCAGCTCTAAATCCTATGGGACTATGAGATGTTTTCTCTCATGTCATTTGTCATCATTAGGTTGGTAACTAAGAAATAACATTAAGGCAGTCGAAATGAGCACTAGATTCAGAGGTAGAAGACTGTCAAAATCCTGACTCCTCTACACAGTATGACTTTGAGAGAATCACTTTACTTCCCAAGGCCTCAGTTTCATCTGTAAAATAAGGAAACTCTTTGCTTGATCTTCAAGTTTTCCTCCAGCTTTAAATTCTTTGAACCTATGAAATTCACTATATTTTTTTTAAGTATTTTTATTGGAAATCTGAAAGTTGTTTGTAAAACTTTAAAAATTTTATTTTCTTTAAGTTGGAGAGTTTTATGAGGTGTTCTGCCTTTCCCTGAATAACCTTTAAGGTTTTTGAGGCAGTCTGTGGACTGAGCCTTTTTATAAGAGCCCTTTTTAAACATAGTATGGCTTTGAGCCATATAAATGAGCCACCTGCTTAAAGAGGGAAAAAAAAAAAAAAACTGTTGGCATGTTTGGTCTCCTGCCATATCAGTCAGTCAAGTCAGTGCACCTGCTTCTATTTGGAAATGATCATATTATTTTCCAGCATTTCTTAAATTCTAATTTTAGACACAACTGTATTTTAATTGGCATACTTTCTACTTTACATTTTTATTTTCATATTGAGATGCAATAAATGACAGTTGGGGCCACTCAGAAGGTAGAGTTGTCTCAAATCTTACCTCCCATTTAGCATTCCCTTTCTGTGATTTCCATTACAGTCAGTATTGAAAAGGAAAGAGTGAAATAAATCTAGATCTCAGTGTTTATGGTAGCAGAAATCACTCTCCTAAGCAAAGATCAGTCATTGAAGAAATTGTTAGTTCAACAGGTTATTAGAGAAACCTCACTGTTTATCTGACTCTGAAAATGAAAACTGATGTTATCTTTATAGAATAATAGGCACAAAAAGAAAGTGGGAGAGGCACTTTCAATCTTAAATTTTCTTGAGATTATCACCAAAAATGAACACCCATTTGAAGCAGAATGCACATTTTGCTTTAGTTTAAAAATTAATTTTTAGCTTAAAAATTAATCCCTTACATGACTCTCTTCAACAATGAAATGCTTCAAACCAATTCCAGTTGTTCAATGAAAAGGGCCATATACACCCAGAGAGAGAGATGTGGAATGTGGACCACAACATGGCATTTTCATGTTCTCTATTGATGTTTGCTTGCATTGTATTTCCTTTGTCGGATTATTCTTTCTTGTAGATACTATTTCTCCTGAACAAAAAAATGATGTGTGGCAATAACTATACATATACTCGATTTAAGTATTCTAACATAATTATCATGTAGTGGATATCCTGCTATCTAGGGGAGGGGTGGGAGTAGGGGGGAAAAATTTGTAGCAGAAAGCTTTGTAAAGGTTAATGTTTAGGAATTACCCATATATATGTTTTGCAAATAAAAAGTATTAATTTAAAAAATTTAATTTAATTTAATTTAAAAAAATTAATCCCTTAGAATACAGGTCCTATTTCCAACCAAACTGAAATTGTTAGAAAAGGGGGAGTTTTGATTAAAAGAATTTTTAAATCCTACCAATAGTTCTTAATCTGGATCAGACCAAATGAACATGGTTATTGTTCCTGAAGGAAGCTATGTAGTTTTTTTGTAAATGTTACACATTTTCCCCAAAAGTAAATTCTAACAAATTGCCTTATTGAGGTTATAAATAAAAGGACATTGTAAAAGAGGTTATTTTGAGAGTATAAGAATATGCTTTGAAATGAACATATAAAATTAACAAAAAAGTAACCATTTTTTTAAAAAAATGAATAAATTTTTACTTCCTCAGATGCTGAGTATTTTTTGTGAATAAATCCATAAACACTAACTTTCTTTTTTTTAATTTCAGTGGATTCCAGTGATACAAGATTTCAGCTACAAGGGCACAGTCTGGGGCTTTGTGCCATCTAATCATGAACCAGCTGAAATGCCCATTCCAATTACCCTTCACATTGGAGACTACAACATGGATGGCTATCCAGATGCTCTTGCCATACTAAGGAACACATCTGGAAGGTAGTTTAAGTGAAAAGTACTTATAAATTCAAGTCTTACATTCTGCCTCTTTGGGAACTGGACATTACCCAGATATACTCCATTCATATAAGCATGTAACACAAAGGACCTAATTCTTATTTCTTTCCACACTCCTTGAACTTTTCTTGAGTGATTAGCATTCCTATTTATTTGCATGGAGTCTTTTTGTGCAGAAGAGAAATGAGCATCTGATCCAGAGTAAAAAGCTTATTTTTCACTCCATAGAACTTGCCATTAAAACAGTCTTAATTTTTGTAGAGCATTTTGCCATTTAACCAATTGCATTTGTGCATCACTTCTTCTGTAATGGAACTGAAAATGAATGAAACTACTTTTAGAAAGGTTTATCATGACTATTTTATATTAGAATTTTCAGATGGTCTTTATATGATTTTTTAAAACTTCAGGGGCCTTTATTACATAACTAATCATTCTGAAAAAAATTAAGGTTCTAGATCAGTTAGTCTAAAAGCATTTATTAAACATCTACCAAGTGCCAGGAATTGTGCCATGGGATAACAATACAAAGATAAAAATGAAACTGATCCTAGGGAATTCATATTCTAAAATTTAGTAGAAAAAATTAGAACTGTTTTTGACATTAGCCACTAGCTAAAATATCAATGTCTTAATGTTTTTCCTGATCACAAAACCAAATTGTAGTAGTCTACTTTTGTCTTCTAAGCAACTTAATTTTCAGTGAATTATCATTTGAAATATTTATTTATCACTGACTGCAGAAGGAAATTTAATTTTAAAATTCCATGCTTATCTGGCAATATGGTAATTCAGCTTTCTTAATACTTTCAAAACTTTTAAAAGTCTTTAACTCTTACCAACAATTCTTTGTTACCAAAGGAGGATCTTATGAGATATTTTGCCTTTCCCTAACTAACCTTTAACTTTTTTGAGGTCCCCTATTGTCTTCTTAGTGAGATATCTTGAAATATCTGCAGCAAGGTTAGAAGTCTTATTTAATACTGCTGACAAATTTTTAAGAGTTCTTTGAAATTGTACAATTATATTTTTAAAATAGTCTACACATGGTATCATCCTGTGCAACTGAAGTATAATGAAAATATGTGCATATTGATGTGTTCCTTTTCTTTCATGGAATACAAATCTAATTTTCCAAGAAAATAAAGGTCATTTAACATTCTAAGAAATAAACTAGTAAAAAGAAAAAAATTATCTTTTTTTTAATATTAATAGTTGAGAGAGAGCATGCATTTATTAAGTACTTACTGTTTGCAGGCATTATTCTAAATGCTGATGACACAAAAAGATTCTGCATAGTTCCTGTGCACAAGAAGCTCACTTTCTAATTGAGAAAAGCAATACATAAAGGAAAGCAGTTGTGGGGTGTAGAGGAGGGCAGCAATTTAATAAGCATTGATAGAGATGTCAAAGAAGTACTATGAAATTCTGAATATGAGCAAGAAGAAGCTAGAGCAGACTTCACAACCTGTGTTTTCAGGGGTGAAATCCACTTGTTGGCATGGAGTAAAGACAATAGCCCAGTTGGAAACAGAATATCTATAGATGTTCAAGAAATATGGACAAAATAATTATTATCCTAAACTTTTCAAGGAAATACCATTTACTTTATTCTGAGTCTTAACCCTTCTCAGAGGAGAAAAAAAAATCATTTGGGATACCTAGGGCTTCTCTAAATTAACTTTCAATGTATTTAAGAGTTGTGGTTCATGACTTTTCCTTGTTTATAAACTATCAGAGGAGTGATAGCTCTTCATTTGTAAAGAGATGTTTGCCCCATAAGAGCATGGGCCTAAATGTTCTTGAATAATGAATTTGCTGAAAAAATACAAGATAAACTGCATTATAATCCTTTCTGCCTAAATTTATTCTTATACCGATGGTATGAAAACTATTATGGTTTTACCACATTGCACATCATCTCTTCATATTCTTCTCTAACATTTCTATCTCTTGTCTAGATATTGATATCATGTACTGGCAATACTTGTAGGGTTACTATCTATAAAGTTTGTCTATGTGTATGTGTATATGTAAGAGAGTCAGCAAGAAAACAGCAAAGTATTTATAATCCATAAAAAGCAATTGAGACTGTTTTTTTGAAGGTTTGAGTTTCTCTGCACATAGTATATAGTTTTTACTTGATAATATCTAATCCCCATAGAAGTCATGCATATGCTAAATGTGCCCTCATTTGGAAGACGTATAGTGTGTTTTTAAATATCAAAAAAAAAATTATTGGTGATATTGTGACACAACTTAAGCAAACATCCCAAAGGAATAAAATATCTTTTTTAAAAGTAGCATATAATACTTAATTTTTTAATGAGATTAGGTGACAGAAGGGACTTATAAAATAATATTTAATTTAGCCTGTGCTAATCTCTAACAAACAGGTCACATAATAGAGATCTTTACAAAAGAAATTCTTGACTATATTCTCCGGAGGTACTTATCTCCTTTTAAGTGAAAAACAATCACTTACCTAATGGTTTTGCTAAACAAAGGATGTCATGAATACAACTATTAACTCTGTTGAAAGAGGGAGAAAATCATATATTAAGTAGGATAAGGGATAAAAAATTGTGCATTCCTAAACAGTAATATCACTTAGAGAATACTTTAAGATTTACAAACTCTTTTTTTTAAATATAAACAACTATATTATAGGTAATGGTATATAATGGTGTTATAGGTAATAGATACTGAGCAGCGAGGTGGCACAGTGAATAAAGTTCCAGGCCTGGAGTCAGGAAGATTAATCTTTATGAGTTTAAGTCTGACCTAAGACACTTAAGAGCTGTGTAGCCCTTGTCAAGTCACTTAACCCTGTTTGCCTCAGTTTCCTTATCTGTAAAATGAACTGGAGAATGAAATGACAAATGATTACACTGTCATTGCCAAGAAAACCAAAGAGTCAGATATGACTGAAAAACTCAACAATAACGAATGCTAGTACTAATATCCTTGATTTTATAGATAAGGAAATTTGGGCCCTAAAAAGTTAAGAGATTCACCTAGTAAAAGTGTTCCTGAAAGAGAATTCAAAGCCCAATAGCCTTGCTCTGAGTCTAGCACACTGTAGGCTCACAAGTTAAAGAACTGCTCACCTGAGAATGAAAATTGTTTATTCATACTAACAAATAGCATATATTTCAACTAAATAGCACAGTGTATGTAGTGCTAGGCCTAGAATCAGGATGACCTGATTTTAAAACTGGCCTTACACATTTACTAGTTGTGTAACTCAGGGCAAGCTTTGCCTCCCTCAGTTTCTTTTTTTTTTTTTTTTTAATTTTATTTTATTTGCATAACATATGTGTGGGTAATTCTTCAACAATAACCCTTACATAGCTTTCCGTTACAAATTTTTCCCCCCAACTCCCCACCCCTCCCCTAGATGGCAGGATATCCACTACATGTTAATTATGTTAAAATATTGGCAAATCTAATATATGTATACACATTTCCAAACTTATCATTGGTGTGCAAGAAAAATCTTATCTACACAAACGATATATCAGATAAAGGAAACACAATGTAAGCAAACATCAATCAAGGAGTATGAGAATGTTATGTTGTGGTCCACATTTCGCATCCCTCTCTCTGGGTGTATATGGCTCTCTTCAGTGAACAATTGGAGGTGGTTTGAAACATTTCATTGTTGAAGAGAGCCATGTCCATCAGAATTAATCGTCATATAGTACTGTTGTTGCCGTGTATAATGATCTCCTGGTTCTGCTCATTTCACTCAGCATCAGTTCATGTAAGTCTCTCCAGGCCTCTCTGAAATCATCTTGCTGGTCATTTCTTACAGAACAATAATATTCCATAATATTCATATACCATAATTTATTCAGCCATTCTCCAATTGAAGGGCATCTATTCAATTTCCAGTTTCTAGCCACTACAAAAAGGGCTGCCACAAACATTCTTGCACATGTGGGGCCTTTTCCTTCCTTTATGATTTCTTTGGGATATAAGCCCAATAGAAATACTGCCTCCCTCAGTTTCTTTAACTGTAAAATGAGAATAACAGCACATGCCTCACAATAGTGTTTTAAGCATCGAATGAGATAATATTTCTTTAGTGCTTTGCATAGTACCTGGTACCTATTAGGCACTTAAATAAATATTTGTTCCCTTCTTTTCCTCCCTATCTTTTTGTATATACACAATATCATGAAAAAAGAAAGGAAAATTGAAAACCATATTTTTCTAATAAATACTTCAGGATTGGCTTAAATACTGATAATATTTTAAAATCTTCACTGAATATTCCTTTTTCTAAAAACAGATTTAATACTTATTAAGCCTATTGTAAGAGTGAACCAACAGGAAAGTATGTGTGAAGTAGAAGTTTTTCAGAGAAACTTTGATATAATTTATCAGACCTTTTCAACAACAACAAAAAAGTGCTTTCTGATTCTTGTTTTTTAAAAGTTAGTTATTTTGTAAAGTTTGTTAAGTTCATGAATTGTGATGAACATACATTTAATTTAGAGGTTTACTGTGTGGAAAGTTTGTTCTGACTGCTTTGAAAGTCAGATAGGAATTCATTATGGAGAAAGAAAAACTTAAAATGTGCACATTTCTTAAAAATAACCTGAAGTGTATTGAATGATATTTGTTTTTATTAAGAATAGTGCATTGAGCTAGTTTTCAGTTACCCTTATTTTAAAGAAACTAATTAGGCTTCAGCATTTTTGAGGACTATGTTTAGCACCGAGTTGAGTATTGAGGACTGTGTTTAGCACTGAGGGAAATATAAAGTTTAGCAAAGATCATGGAGGAGAATGAAATACAAAAGCACATAAATATCATACACAGTATTATAAAAGTACATTAGAGAGATTTTTTTTTTAAGTGCCCTTCAGCTAAAAGAGAAAAATTTTTGGCAATTGAGGAGGTCAAGGAAGCGTCATGAAGGATGTTCAGTAAAGGACTGCTAAAAGGTTGTATAAACTTTGAAAATGCTGCATGAGTTTTACTCAATACTGCTAGATGATTGTGAACTCAACATATATATGTTGGAAAGAACATTTCCTTAAATACTTTCAGAAAATAATTTCATGTGTAAACTTAAATCCTAAACCATAATTTAGAGTTAGTTTTAGTATTCTGAAGGAAAAATTCTGATATACCATTTTAAACTAAATTTATATAACTGATATTCTTACTGGTTTTGGGGATGTTGGTTATTTTGTTGTTGTTGTTGTATTAATTTGGTTTGGTTTTTTGTTTTTGTTTTTGTTTTTTTAAATCAGGGACACAATTAGATAGTTATTTTTTTTTTGTTAAGTTCATTAACATAGTTTAGCATCAAGACTACAGCCTTGGAAAAAACAAGTAAGAAGAAAGAGGAGTCAAAATCACAACCAAATAATATGAAAATTGATCCTACTGGCTAGAAAATATTCAGTTCCACTGAGGAAAGAACAGGAGAGAGGTATCCCGGGAAAGAGCTTACAAGCTAAAACAAGATTCCATAAATTTAGGCAATATGTAAATCACACACACAAGTTTTCAGTGTAAAAATCTGATCCAGTACACATTTTACATTTTTTTTTGGGGGGGGGGACATAGAAGAAAAATAAATAACTGCAGAGCTATATGCAGTATTGAATTAACACTTTCTGCACCCTTCACATTTGCTTCTCAAACAATGTTTAGTGTCCTCTTCTGGTCATGTGGAACAAATACAAGGGAACAAATTTGACCATGACATTTGAAAATCCAAGGTCCCTGAAAACTTAACTCCTCAAGTTCTGAAATCCATTAAAAAAAAAAAAAAAATCTGCCCATTGACCCCATGTTTCAGAAGTCAAACAAAAAGTCATTTACTCTGGAACTCAGAGAATCCGTTCTTAAGAGCCATATTCTTTAAAGGCAAAGTAAGATTACATTCTCTGTGATATTTCAGTCCTTTACAAGCCAAATAAATGTGTACGAGTTCTTAGTATTTCAAAGATGCAATTATATAAAGTCATTGTTTCATGTGATACTGTAGTACTCTAAATTGTATCAGTCAAGTAGCTAAAAAATTAGAACTAGATAAACAGATTAGAGGCTTCTATTCTACATAGAATATACACATCTGACCACACACATATATGCACATTGTGTGGGTTAAACAGAACTGAACTACAAAGCCCAACTGAGTGGACACATTTTTCTGGCTATTTGAAAAGATTGTCGTTTATCTTTATTGATTTATTTGAGAGTGTACAGTACAAGGGATTTTTTCAAATTATTTTTGTATTATTTAGCTTTAATTGTGCTGTCATTCATGAAATGGAGCTGCTCTGGTTTTATCTCAAAGATGATAAGGACTTTTTGTATCTGTGTAGAATTTTAAAAAAAGAATAAAGTTACATTCCATTCAAAAAAAAAAAAAAAAAGACTACAGCCTTGGTTGGTTGGCTGATTGGCAGGATAAGATAGCAGACACTGAGGTCCTTTCTCAGTTTAAACTTCTGAGCATTCCAACTTTACTGCAGAGAGCACAACTCCATTGGGCTGGCCGCATTATTCTAATGCTAAATATTCACTTGCCCAAAAAATTATTTTATGGAGAACTCACAAAGGGCAGGCATTCATAAGATGGTCAGAGAGAAATTCAATAGTGCTTTCTTTTTGATGGAATTGAATGCTACCTTCTTAGAGATGAATGAACTATTCTGCTGACACACCCTGTGGACTTCTTGTTTTTCATTTAGCAGCTTCTGAATTTCTCCATCATTTTCATTAAGCCAGTAATGATGTTTACAAGTGTTCTGACCCAGATAAGCAAATGTAGTGCTGTACACCAAATCTTTGAAAACTGCCCACTCCTTTTCTGCTCCACTATTGCCAACTGTGTTGGCTCAACTTACTTTCCAAGTTGGCAACAAACTGCTCCCTCTTAGAGAAGCACTCTAATCTGTTGACATTAATTTTTCTAGTAGTCTTTTTGCCTTGGGACTGCCACTTTTGTTGAATGCAAATATTCAACTTGGAGAGGACAAGTCTATGATCAGTCCAGCACTCTGCACTACACATTGTTTTGGTCATTTTCATATCCTATCTGTCTCTTCTCACAAACACAATGTTTCCTCCTACAGTGCATCCACAAAGCTTTATTGCAATACAGTGTTGGTGATGAAAAGGTCATGAGATGCCCAAGTGTTCAATAGTTTTTGGCATTGCTGTTGCTGTTTCCAATTCCATTCCTCCCACAGATTTCCTGCCATGTCTGGTTGTTGGAGCCTGTTCTATCATTAAAGTCACCCAGAATTATAAGCTTGTGCTCTTTTGACACATTGATAATAAAGGTCTTCAGGTCTTCATAAAATTTTTCTTTGACCTCATCAGAGTTTGTCATGGTGGGAACAAAGGCCCTGTTGCTGGTAGCATGGTGTTTTCCTGCAAGTGGCAATTGCATTGTCATAAGCCTGCCTCCTTATGGAAGGCATGTGAGCTTGTTTATTTTATTAGTTTCGAGTACAAAAATTACACCAGTTTCATGGCACTCCCTTTCACTGTAGCCACTCCAGAAAAAAAATGTGTGTCCACCTACTAGTTCAGTAAGTTGGACTTCATTTGCCAGCCTTGTTTCACTCAGAGGTGCTATTTGCATGTGGTACCTGTTGAGTTCTCTCATAACAAAAGCAGTTCTTCTTTCAGATCTACTAAATTTTGTGCTGTCTCTATGTGTACACACATTCCATGTACTAATGGTTAAAGGAATCAGCTTTTCAGAAGCTTGTGTACATTTTTTTTTGTGTCTTGACCACAGGAGTGAGATCCCCCAATAATTATCTATGTCCAAATATGGACTGATCTGCTTAGAATAGAAGATAAAGTTTACAAAGTGGTCTCCATTTTTTAGTGGCTGGGAAGACACTTCAATATGAAAACAGAGGAGAAAAAAAAAGTTTAAAGAAGCAGTAGAGAATCCTGTTGGTGCCCTGTGTCAGGAGGCTGAAAGATGCAAGATTGTGACTTAGGTTCAAAGAAAGGATCCCTGAATCATTAGAGCTCGGTAACAGATAAAAAGATCTCTCTGAGGAAGAGGGGACTGGACCTGAAAAGGAAGAAGCAGCCTCCTGTCCTCTGGAGGAGTGATGATTTGAACACTCAGGGGCTCTCAAGTGAGATTGTCTGGAAAGAGGTAAAAAAGAACTGAGATCCTGATGATTACTCCTTCCTGAAGGAATTTAGGCAGTTAGTTATTTGTCAGCCTGATAACAATAGGAAAGATCTGCTCCCTTCCTCAGACATATATGAATGGTATGTGATAGAGAGCATCCCAGGGATTAGGAAACCAAATAACTACTATCTACTTAAGATTAGGAATCTAGAAAGCACTGCTTAAGGTGAAAGTCTTTGGAAGCCAAACTGGACTTTTGGCTGTTCCCTGATGTATACTTCTCCTTCCCATCCTATGAATTTTCATAGGCCATCCTCCATACCTTGAGCATAAACTCCTTTCTTATATCTACCTATTGAAATCTTTTTTTTTTCCCCAAAAAACTAGCTCAGGTGTAAACTTCTGCATGAATGCTTGTCTGATTCCTTCATTCCAGCTTACAGTGGTCTCTTACAACTCTTATGTGTTTGGAATACTTTCTCCTAATAGCACCTTTGGTTGTATCATATTCTGCCTTTTTTGTAGGTCTTTTAACATTTTATGGATACCAGAACAGCACTTAAGCTATTCATCTGTTATTCTTTATACATAACCAAGTTTCCTACTTTTTTGATAATACCTTTTTAAAATTATGCCTTTTACATTATTTCATACAAGTCATCATTAGCAGTATGATTAGCGTACTTATAACTTCTATTTAGCCTTACATTATTTTCTGGGTTATTAGCCATTTTAATTCTTTGGAGATAATATCTCACATTTAACAACTATATAACATCCCCAGAAGACTATTGTAAGATTAGTTATATGTATAACATATATATCCTTATATAATTGTGAAAGAGAAATAATCTTCACAATTTTAAAAGTTTATGTTAGATTGTTTGAGGAAATACTTGCTCTGACCCTACAAAACCTCATCAGTTGTTATCATTAAATGATCACATGACTTAGGTCAAAATTTTCTCTAAGCTTTCCTTTGTTTAGCTTTTAATAGAATTCCAGGCACAAACTGCATTTTAAATATAACTATGAGATTCAAAATCCTGAATATTACCCTATATTAAGGAGGAATTTGCTTATGAAATTTCTTTTATGATATAGCTTCTCACGTCCTGGGATCCACATGTTACTTCAGTGTTTACATTAGAAAGAAGACAGGAACATTAAAAATAAAATACACCTAGCCTGTATGTTGGGTGCATATATAATACTATACAAATTACTTACAGTGCACTGTATATCTTCAGGTTTTTTATTTTATTATTGTGAGGACTTTTGAGGATGAATACAATTGGGTTTTAGTTTTTTTTTTTTTTAATCTTCCAGCACTTTGCCTAAATGTCCTATGATTCTTGAGGGCAATTGGAGCATAGCTCAAAGGCAACTGAGGTATGATTATTTAGAGATGAGGAAAGAGTACCTCAAAGGTGTCTGTGTTCCATACTAATTATTCAGAAAGCATATATTATGTTTGGAATAATGCTGATAAAGTCAAAGTATATTGATAATAAGAGAAACAAAGATGAAAATAATAATTTTCTTGTTGAGTGATGAAAAATATACTTTCTATTATATAGTGATTCAACCTTTGATTCACTAATCTTGAAGAAAACTACCCAAGTTACACTGCTCAGGAGATAATACATTTGTCTATACTTTATTCCACCTTTGTGAGAAGAAAGCAAATAATCAAAATTCATTTCAAAAAAGAAATTTTTTTTCTGAGGCAGTTGGGATTAAGTGACTTGCCCAGGGTCACACAGCTAGGAAGTGTTAAGTATCTGAGACCAGATTTGAACTTAGGTTCATCTTGACTTCAGGGCTAGTGCTCTATCCACTGTGCCACCTAGCTGCCCCAAGAGAAACCTTTTTAAGAAAGCAAGTTGCTATGCTCAATCACCAGCCTCATGTCCCCTACTATATTTAGCTAAAACTGCAACATAATGCAATAATTACAATGTTTTATATGCTCTGTTTAATAAGACAGGAAAGTATGAAGCATATTTCATAAAGATTTCCACTTAAATCACCTTTGTAATTTAATGGACTGGCATTCAAAAGGTTAATCCTTCAGCTGTTTAGAATATTTGTTTATCCAGTGTGGTATATTCCCATAGGGGCCTATTAGCCATGCTTCTCTTTTGTGTTTTAAAGTAGCTGTCATTCCCTGAGTCACAAATGTGGCTTGATTCCAGTAAAAGTCTGTTAGAAAATAAGATCAGACTTATCAGTGATCTACCTAACTTTTTTTCCTTTTTCCTAATACTTTTTTCTTCCCTTTCAACACATTTTCATTTTTGTAAGATTTTTTTAAGCCTCGTTTTAATTTTGGTTACTTAACTTAATATTAGTCCTCTCTTTCTTTAGATCACCATTCTTTATTATATTTTGCAAATAAAATACATTTATTTTTCATGATCCTTTAAGTGAAAAAATGTAACGTATTTAAGTTTGGGTTAGTGAAAAGCATTCCATGCTTTATTTTATCTAGGAATATGAACTAATATTTTCTGGCATACAATAGGTATTTATTAATCTCTACCTTCCATACAATAGCTATTACTTTTTCCTATGAAAAAGAATTTAGGATTTTCATCTGCCCAGATGTCAATAAGTGGATAACCAAGACTTCTGGGGTGGAGCCAAGAGGGTGGAGTGAAACCAGGATGCTGCTTGAGCTCTCCAAGTTTCCCTCAAAAACCACATGAAACCAAGCCTCTGAATAGAGTTTGATGGGATGAAACCATTCTCCATCTTAAGATAAAATAAGTGGGTAACCTTTATTTTGGGTTCCCTTGGAATCAATAAATCAGATAGCTTCTGTGTATTAATAACATAAACCATTCTTTAATGAATGATGATTTTGGTTGTGAAAGCCATCTGCATTTGTATTTTCTTGGAATTTAATGAGCATTTATAATCTTATTAAAAACAGTCTTTTTTTCTTTTGTTGCTACTAAAAATAGAATAACTTTTGCCAACTATTTCTCCAAAAAAGCAATTATTGGTCAGTACTGTTTACTACTGGTGTCAAGTTCATCACTGAAGATTCAACATTTTGTTTTCATATGCAGAGATTTTCAAAATGTATTTGATTCATTTTTTATGGTATGAAGTATCTTTTGAGACATAAATTTATTTTCATTATGTGTGTTTATAATCTTATTCAATTGCTTTTCACAGAATGTCAGAAAAAATCTAAGTATAACTATAGTGGCAAAATCAGAAATGTCCAAATATTTCTTTAAATTCTACCCTAAGCCATAATTCCAGCAAAAGTACTCTAAAAAACATGTCTTTACCAAAAAAACTGTTGTTTTAACCTTTTACACCTGACTTTTGGAGTAGCCTACTACTTTCCCTAATTCTCAATACTTACAATCCAGTTTCTAAATTAAGTAATTTGAAAGAAAAAAAAAATTTTGGTAATCATAAATCATTCCATATTACTGTCTTAATCATAGAATCCTAATGCTACAAGAAACCTCAGAAACCATGAAAAAGTTATTTTATAAATGCCATAATTTAAGTGAATTATCATTGAGGAATCAAAGGATTGAGACACTCTTCTGTAAGGCCTTTATGGCCATTGGTCTGAAATAATTTAGTTGTTTCAATGTTAACAGGTAATTTGCATATAAAAGCATATGACTAATGCTTTTTTACTTTATAAGCCTTCAAAATAGTTGACTTTGCCTCAAAACAACCATCTTATATATATGCTATTTTTCCCAAGGAAGACTGAGTCATAGTATGTGGATATCTCAGTACAAATCTGTTCCCACTCCTGGAAATTCAATTCCAACTAAATATCTTATTGATAGTGATTTAGTAGCAAATGACAGCCCATCATTAATTATACCCAGAGAGGATATTTAATGATGTATGAGCTTATATGTTGATTCCTCCAGACCAGTAATGTTGATAAATTTTGTTACTTACAAATGATTGCTACCAAAATTAATAGCAATTAACATTTTTTTGTTATTAATGAGAATATTGTGAAACAGGTTTTTGCATAAAATTATATTTTGATAAAGTAAATTTTTTGGCTTATTAACATGTTACATTTATCTTTTTAAACCATTTTCAAAGAGACATAAAATAATATTTTATCATGCATACTTTTTAATTTAATATTGACTTCTGTGTCAGGTATAATTGAAAAGGTCATTTCTTTTGTGTTTTTGAGTATGTTAGTGATTGGTACTCCCTAAAAATTTCAGTTTTATTGTTTTTAAACTGACCAAATAAGATTTTAAGGTATTAGTCTAACAAATTGAATATTTGACATTAACTTATTAACATTAAAATTCATATTTAGACATAATCAAATATTTTTAGCATAATCACCCATCCTTATTTTCAAATCAGTCACCAAGAATTTATTAATTTCTTACTGGCACTGTATCTAGAACTAGGATTACAAAGAACAGCAAAAAAAAAAAAATTGTCCCTCAAGGAGCTTTTATTATAATGGGGAAGACAATATTTAAATAATTAGGCACATACTAGATTTCTATGAAGAAAAACAAAAGTAATCTTTGAAGGCAAGGCTCTAGAAGGGAACAGAGGGGATGGAAAGACTGCCTGTTCAACTGAATCCTGAAGAAAGTCAGGGAAACTTACCTTACAGAGGTGAAGGGACAGAACATTCCAGGCAGTGGGACAATTAGCAGAGTTCTGAGATAGAAAATTGAGTAGTTTGTAAGAGGAACAGCTAATGGGCCCCTCTACAAAATTGTAAAGGTAGGAAAAGACTGATTATGAACTGTTTTAAAAGCCAAACAAAGCACTCTACAGTTGATCCTGAAGTTTATTGAACAAAGAGATAGCATAACCTACACTTAGAAAAAATCACTTTGGCAACTCAGTAGAGCATATTTTGGAGAGGGGAGAGGTTTGAGGCAGATTATTGCAATACTCCAGATAAAAAGTAACAAGACCTGAAATAAGATTGTAATTCTGTGATTACAGGAAAGGAAATGTTTCTGAGAGATGTCATGAGAGTAGAAATGACAAGATTTGCAGTGATGTGGAATGGGGGAGAGTGAGAAGGCTGTGACAACATCAGGGATATAGTTGGCTGGGAGGCTTGGAGCATCCTTGTCATTACATAGGAAAGTTAGGAAAAAGAGACACTTTGGGGGGAAAGAGAGTTCTGTTTTGGATATCTTGAGTTAGAGATGCCTATAGAACATCCAGGTAATTAGCCTTGGTTGTAGCTTAGGAGAAAGCCTAGAGCTTAAGACATTTAGATGTAGATCTGGGTATTATCTTCATAGCTGCTTACTTAAGTGAATAGTATTTGGGGGGAAGTGGAATTTTTCTCTTTAGAACCACAAGTAAACAATGTGAATAAGATCAGGCACAGCAGAAATTGGCCATATTTAACCCATGGCATAAGGAGATGTGATAAAACAGTGGTGTGATAAAGTTTTCCTCCCCAGTAGTGTATATGGGCCTTTTTTGTCAGTCTGGTGAAGCCTGTCAGCCCCTTTTCAGAAAGTGTTTTTGAATGCATAAAGTGAAACACAGAAAATTATAAAGTAAATGATGTTTAAATAAATATGTAATTTTTCTCATTTAATTTTATGCATCTCCATAATCTTATCAGGGTGGGGATGTGAATCCCAGATTGAGAACTCCTGGACTAGAGTCATCTCAGAAGTAGGTCTTAAAGGGGGATCGCTGTATCCTTAAGATTATGTTACTGACAATATCTGCGGGGAAGAGTGAAAAAGTAATTAATCCAGATGTTGACATTGGGGGGGGACCTAAATTTCCTCAAAAATGAATTTCTATCAAAATATTGTTAAGATATTTGTTAAGTTCCTGCCTTTGCTATAGAAGGATATGTACAGAGCTTTCAAACAAAAACATTTTTATGGCTAGATATGGCATTTAAGAAAACATAGTTGGAAACAAGATTGATTTTAATCAAAACAGCTTTTCAACAGTTAAATGTCCTTTTTGCTGGTCAATACTTAGGCATGTAATCAATTTCAAATGATCTTCTGATCCCTAGTCATTGTATGATACCTCACACATACGTATAACAGCAGCATTTTTTAATGCAAAGATCAAAGTTACATATAGACAAAAGAACTTCGGAAAAAAATCTAGACATAGCAGTTAAAATCTTTTCTTTCAAATTTGAATGATTCAGTGAAATTACTACAGGGTAGGATGGGCAAATAGCATTCTAAATGCTTTTGAGACAATATCAGAAAGAATAGATGCTAATGATCATGAAATGTACAAATTGTGAAAGCCTGAAAGATAACATCCTGAAGTATTCTTAATTAAGAATTGGAAGTAACTATGTCATCTTTGAAACATCTTTCAGAATCCATTAAGTGATTTCAATTTGGAGCCTTTTTGTTGTCTGGTAAATTAGATGTTATGCTGATTCAACCTCTCTTTTGTTTTTAAAATAAATATCCAGAGTTTGGGAGGAAGTGACAATATGCTTTTGATACTGGATCAGCCTCTCTGTACTACTCCTTCCAATCTGCCTCCCATTCTCACTTTCTTCCTGATCAAAGGAAGGAGAAAAGAACAGATTCAAAGAAAAGGACATGTTACAAACCACATAAACCCAATTCAGCCACACAATTTTCTTGGTTTCTTTGTCACTGTGGGTCTAATTCTAATCATTTTAATTAGGTAGTTTTTGAGGTAGCAGACATTTTAAGGAAATATAGTTATTCTTGCTCTTTCTCCTAACAAATGAGTACATTTTACTTTATATCTATTGTCCTAAAGCAATGCCTTACTAGGTGGTAACATTTTTTTTTTCATCTCTTTCCAAGCCTGTGACTTTTCCACTTTTTCAGTTGCCATGTTTGCAGAGTCTTCCAGTAACATATGAAAAATAATTGGCTTTATGTCAGAACTAATGGTATTAAAAAGATACAAGAAAAAGTAAGATCGCAGGATTAAGATACCTTGGGATAATCTATCCCTATCCTGCTTGCTGTATTCTTTATTTTACAAATAAGGAAATGAGCCCAGAAAGATTATAGAACTTGCCAAAAAACAAATATCCAATTCCTGATGAGGTCAGCACTAAGTGAAAAGAAATTTATGGGGGGAAAAACTGGGCAAACAATGCAGTGGACTATTTCTTGATACTTTAATTCTAATAATGATTTCATAACTAATAATGAGTTCAGGGTTCATTTCGACAAATGACAACATCTAACAGCCTCTCAGTCCAGAAGACCTAGGTTCAAGTCCTACCTCATACTACTTGTGTGACTGTGGGCAAGATATTTAATCTCCATATCCCAAGTACAAACTAGAAATTACAGGCATTGCTCAAGGGAATTTCCTCGAAGGGGACTTCCTACACTCACAACAAAAACAAACCAAACATATTGGCAAAGTTTGCATAAGAACAAAATCCACATTTTTCTAGCTCTAATTTTGCATGCTTTTTCAATATCTAGCATTAATGGAAATTAATCATATGAAGTGAGTTTTGAGAATTTCTGGATTTATCTAAATACTATAAGCAGCATAGCAAAAGTATAAAAGTCTGTCTGATTTTGAAGGATCCATAAATAGGATTTGTTAAATAAAGTTTTAGCAGTAACCTTTTCATCATTTATTCAGGATACACTACATATTGATTTAAAATCACATTCTAAATTATACTTCATAAATAAGAGTCCTGGTATTTTGGCTATTCCCTGTATTCTCATCATTTGTTAAACATGTAATAGACTTTCTAAAGAATGATAATAATTAGATGTCTCTGTCACCATAATCGTCAGTTTTTGTTTTTCTTCTGTGTATGTGTTTGTGTTTTGCCAAAAACCAGTGTGGAATCCATTAAAATAAGTTATTTATGGATCACTCTTTATATTATATATTAATATATAATCTTACAATTTGTACATAAAGTCGCCTCTGACTTTCACTGAACTTTTATCAAACTTTAACTGATAATCTGCCAGTTATGACAGTAGCACTAATTATCATAATACTTTGAATTTATCTAGTAGGTCCCACAGTATACTTTCTTTTAGAAGTCATACTTTATTATCCAGACTTTTAGTTGTTTATCTCAGGACCTCAAGACATAGTTTTTTGGTTGTGTGTGTGTGTGTACCCATAAATAATTTCATAAAACTCTGAAGCAGGGAGTTGTGGATATAATATTGCAGATAATGCCACAGTGTTTTCAAGTGTTGATTAGTTTGGATGAGCTGGTTTTTTCTCCTTTTTTATTCTTTATTATAAGGGATAACTCTAAGAGGAAGAGCAAAAAGGAATACATAGACAAATATAGGTAATATAAATATAAAGGATATCAGTAAAAATTATTTGAAAATATTAATCTCTACCCTAGTTATCAAACAGGTTTATTGAAGACTAAATAAGATAATGTATTTATGTAAAACTGTTGATTTAGAGTACAGATAGATGGCCCAATAAATAGATTATCAGAATTAAAGTCAAAAAAAATCATCTTCCTGAATTCAAATCTGCCCACAGACATTTATTAGCTGTATGACCCTAAGCAATTTACATAGCCCTGTTTGCCTCAATTTCCTCATCTGAAAAATGAACTGAAGAAGGAAATAATAAACCATACCAGTATTTTTGCTAAGAAAACTCCAAAGGATCACAGAGACTCAGACATGACTGAAATAACTGATCAACAATATGCCAGTATAAGGATTATTGATGTAAACCTCTCTAACCAATGGGTTTATCAGGTTTTCACTATAATTGTGTAGCTATTCTTTCCCCTCCCTCCCTCCCTGTCTCTCTTCCCCCCTTCCCCTTCTCTCTCTTCTCTCCCTCTCTGTTTCTCTCTTCTCTCTCTGTCTCTGTCTCTTATCTGTCTCTCTTCTCTCCCCTCTCTCTGTGTGTCTTTCATGTTTGTTACAGTAGGGTTCACCAATTCTCACACTTGGGACTATTTCAAATAAGAATGGGAAAAACAAATTAGCGAACAGACTTTCAGATATCAAGAGATTATATAACTAGTTAGTGACAAGGTCACAAAAATCCTGCTCTAAATACTGTGTGTGTGTGTGTATGTGTGTACATGTGTGTATGTGTATTAAAAACTAAAAAAAAAATACTAAGGAATAAAGTTATTTTGCTACATATAACATCAAAAACATCTCAGTTTATCAAACATATGTTTAAAATAAAATATTTTTTAACCTTTTCCAAAGTATATAAACTTCTGTACATTGAACTTCAGTGATTATAATTCTTGGGAGAAAAGAAGTGTTTTTGTTATCCCTTTACATATTGATCTCTTAACAAGGAACTGAACTTAATGATCAATTAGCAGTTTACTCTTAAAAGAGCTATTGCATTTGAAAGCAAGAACTTTCAGGGTGATCGAAATTTGGTACATTGCTACTAAAAAGGGCATGTGAAAAAAATTAAAGCTTTCTTTGCCTGTCAGCCTGAAAACACCTGTATATTGTCACTTTGATCAAAAGTTTGTAGGCAACATGAATAATGTTTTTCTTAAGCTGCTAACTAATGAATATATTAAATGCCTACATGAATTTCCTACATCGGTAAATAGTGGAAGTTTATGTAGCTAGTTATCACAAGCCATTTTTCATTGCTATTTCTTTTGAGAAGTTAGGAGGCACGATGGAAAATCAGGAAGACCTAAGTTCAACTTGTGTACCTCAAACGTTCAGTAATTGTATGAATCTAGACAAGTCTCAACCTTTTTCATACTCAGTTTACTCCTTTGTAAAATGGTTATTACAGTAGCTTCTGCTTCCTGAGGTTGTTGTGAGTATCAAATAAGATAACATAAGTAGTATGCTTTGCAAACAGTTAAGGACTATATAAGTGCCAGCTGGCTATTTTACCTAATTTTGTTTAGTTCCCATAATTACTTTCATCTATAATACTATCAAATGTTTCACCTTCATATAAATAAGATTTTACCAGAATGGCTTATTCTTTAAGTGGTACCTGAAAATGAAGTAAAAACTGTCACAAGATTGATTAGTAGATCCTTTTCATACAAAATAAAAATTCTAATGAATATAAATATATATGCATATATGCCCTAATTAATGGTTATATATATATGTGTTATATATATATGAGAATGTTAGTCTGATAGAAAGCTCACTGAATATTAAATGTAAGAAGACTTTCCTTCAAATTCCGGTTTTTCTACTTATCTGTCATGTGACTACTCTAAGCCTCCATTCCCTCTTTTTTCGGCATAATAAGAGCAATCTAGCATTGTTGTGAAGTTTATGTGATATATATAAAGCACTTGTTGACTTAAAATTGTTACATAAAGTTGTGTCATTATATATTTACACTGAAAGATCATACCATAGTAGAAAGTTCTAAAATCAAAGAACCTGGGTTCAAATACCACCTTTATCTGTATGACCGTGGACAAGTCATTTAATCTTTCCAAGCCTGTGTGTGTGTGTGTGTGTGTGTGTGTGTGTGTGTGTGTGTGTGTGTGTACATTTCCTAATCTGTAAAAGAGAAGATTAGCATAGATGGGCTCAGAAATCCCCTTCAAGACTTAAGGTCTATCATTATTTTCCAGTACAAAAGACAGACTTTTTTTTTAAAGTACAAGAGCTTTTGTGAGACCCAGAAAACATATTTTTTAGAATAGTTGTATATAGCCAAAAAAAAAAAAAAGAAAAGAAAAGAAAACCCAAAGTGAAATTATGTAACAGTGAATGGATATGTATTTCCTTCCATTAAAAGTCTTTTCTAATTCTGACCACAGTATTATCTTTTTTTTTAGGGAGTATCTTCTGCCTCAATCTACATTTTTTATTATTTATTTATTTACTCGGAGTAATATCCTGGTAGAATCTGAAAGCAATTTGATGATTAAGACTTTTTCCTATTTGTCCACATATCTTCAGTAGGGTTGTGTCTTGGGGATAATTAATAAATATTTGTTGAAAATGCAAAAAAAAATAGTTATATATAGCTGCTTAGTTAAAGATAACTGAAGAATTGTCGCTCTATTAAGCAAATTATAGAAAGTCACACCCATATGTGCTTTAAAACGATGATTATTTAAAATTGTAAGCTTAGGAGAGAGGAATCTTCATTTAAGGTAAGTGTCAAAAGCTCCATCTTGAGTAACAACCCATTTTTATTGAATTCTTACTTTAATACTTCTAGAATTGATAATTTTATCAGTATAGGGGCTATTTGAAACATTAATTTGATGACTTTATATCTCTAGTAGTAACACTTATTCAGTTCATTTTATCTTTATATTTCTGTTTTTCCCATTCTGAATCATAAAATCTTACAGTTGGAAGGCATTTCAAAGGTCATTTTATCCAAATCATGCATAAATAGGATTGCCCTCTATAGCACCTCTGACAAGTGGTCATTCAGCCTCTAATGACATTTATTGAGACAACTCACTATCTCTGAAAGATCTCATTCCACTTAAGACAGTTCTAAGTGACAAAATTTGTTTTCTTTACATTGCACCAAAATATTTCTCCTTGTAACTTCTGCATTTCTATAGTTCTTATTTCTAGGGTTAAGCAGAACAAGTCTAAATCATTCTAATTATCATTTTTACATAAAATAATCCACCAAGTCCTAGAAAACTGTTGTCATGTGCCTTCCTAAATCATCTCTTCTCCAAGCTAAATATCCATAATTCTTTCAAATAATTCTCCTATAGAGTGGTCTCCCACACCCCCATCATCCTAGCACACTCTCTCTCTCTCTCTCTCTCTCTCTCTCTCTCTCTCTCTCTCTCTC
>JAJPUD010001415.1:339274-357651 GCA_023553655.1 Myrmecobius fasciatus | reverse complement strand
TCTCTCTCTCTCTCTCTCTCTCTCTCTCTCTCTCTCTCTCTCTCTCTGTATATATGTTTATGCATATACAGATTTGGTCAGACCTAGGCATAATACAACTTAGCTATCACTTCCTTAGTCTTGGACACTTTAATTCTCAATTCAGTCTAAAATTCATTGCCATACCATGTTGTAAAAGAAAATGGGGTGCGTTTTGTTGTGACTTTTTCCTTTTTGAAATTCAACTGTCTTTGTGAGTGCCACTGTCCTTTATTAATATTAACAAATTATTCTTTTAAGAATGCTTTATGGAATTTTACCAACTATCAAAGCCAGTATAATGTGACTGTTTCCTGATAACACTCTCTTCACTTTTTTGAAAATGAGGATTTTGCCTTTTTCTCCAACCTAGAACTCTTCTCCTTTTTCCTACATTTTTCAGAGACCAGCAGTCACATCTAAAACTCCTTTCACTTTTTGGGATATTTTGGGATAATTCATCTGGCCCTGGTGACTTGAATTTAGTGAGAACATCCAAATACTCTTTTATTATCTTCTTACTTTGAGGACTTCTTGTGGTTCAGTCGTTTTTCACTTACATCCTACTCTTTGTGATCCCATTTGAGGTTTTCTTACCAAAGATATTTTTGCCATTTCCTTCTCCAACTCATTTTACAGAGAAGGGAACTGAGGCAAATAGGGTTGCATGACTTGCCTAGGATTACACAGCTAGTTAGTGTCCGAGGCTACCTAGTACCCCCTTATTTTGAGTAATAATACTCTAATAGTACTTTTTGTTCTGTTATATCTAGAACAAACACTTTCTCTTTGAAAGAAAAAAAAAAAAAACCAAAAATGAAATGTGTTTTTAATAGTTGTCATTGTTCTGTACTCTTCAAGCAGGAATCCTATTCTTTCTATTCTTTCTTTGGTTATCTACATTTCCCCATTATAATTTATGAGTCTAACTTGTACTTGGCATTCTTGAATAGCCTCATCTCATCCCAAATTTTAGTGTTCCTTACACTATTCTAAGTCTTAAGAACCTGCTATATTTTTGTATTCATCTTATTATTTTATTCAATTAACCAATATTTTTTAAACCCCTACTAATCCAGTAACGGTGCTAAGCAAGGGGGGGTATAAAAAGAGACAAAATGCAATCCTTGCCTTCAAGGAGCTCACAATCTAATGGAGGAAAATAATGAACAAATAAATATTTATAAACAAAGCCATATTCACGATACATAGGAAATAATTGAGAGGAAAGTCACTAAGAATTAAAAGGGTTTGAAAAAGGTTTGCTGTAGAAGATGGGATTTTGATTAGAACTTAAACGAAGCCAGAGAGTCAGGACGTAGAATTGAGAAGGAAGAGCATTCCAGGCATAAGGGATAGGCAGCAAAAGTATTCAGATCTGAGAGATAAAGTGGCTTGTTTGTGGAACAGCCAGGAGGCCAATGTCACTGGATAAAAGACTATGTATGTGTCAAGGAGTAAGGTTAGGAAGGACCAGGTTTTGATATTTAATAACAAACAAAAACAAGGATTTTGTATTTGATCCTAAAAGCAATAGGGAGCTATTGGAGTTTGCTGATGGGGATGTGGGGGGTGGTTCATGGTTAGAATTGTACTTTAGGAAAAATCACTTTGGTAGTTGAATAAAGGGTAGATTGAATTGGGAAGAGGCTTGTGGCAGGCAGACTCTCATCAGTAGCAGTCTGTTGCAGTAGCCCAAGTGTGAGGTGGTAAGGGCCTGCACTGTGTCAGAGGAGAAAAGGGAAGGTATTCAAGAAATCTTGCAAAGGTGAAATTGGCATGGACATTTTTATAAGCAGCAGGGAAGCAGCCAATAGACAGGGAGAGATTGAAAATTAGCAATAAAGTAGAGATGAGAGAGGTACAGGCTATTAGAGGAGTAAGGATGGAATGGAATCACTTGAGCAGGTAGAAGGATTAGCTTTGGTAAAGAGCCATTCTACTTTATTATGTGAGACATCAGTAAAGGAAGAGTGAATGGCAGAAGGTATCTGTGTAATAGAAGATGAGAAAGAAAGAAGAGGTGAAATATCAGGTCAGATATAGAATCTAAAGCCAAGAATATGACAAATGGTTAAGGAAGAACCAGGAATACAAAGCAACCAGTACTTAGACTGTCTCCTTTGTATGGAGGGAGGCTCCAAGTAGAAAGGAGAGAGACAGCAGGCATATTATTTTAATAAATATCATGTGTAAAATTAAATTTTCTTCTACATCCATGAAATCCTACTTGGTATTGTGTCTAACTTTTTGTTATTTGTTTGCTAATTTTCCAAAATAATTTTTCCTGTCATAAATTATTCTGAACTGACAAGAAATATAATCAAAGTTTTTTTCCTCCCTAATTTGTGGTTTTGTTTAAAAATCTTTGCATCTTCCTCCAGAATAAAAAAAGTGAGATAATATATTCCTTAAACCACATTTTTAACATTGACTATTGTATATTTATTTTAAATCTTCAAACTATTTCAGAATAAAATCATTCTTAGTCAAAGACAAATCCATTGAAAACCAGAGATGTAACTGGCTCACTAGTTTAAAAGTGCAGTTGGTTTGAAATTACTAGATTCTATAATAAGAAATAAAAGAAGAGGCACACCTGAGGTTCAAAAGATGTTCAAGAAGGAAAATGGTTTTTAAAAAGGAGCAGAGACCAAAGCAATTGATATTTGTAGTCAGTTTTCAATGTTTCAGTGTGCCTTTTCTATTAATTATAAGAGAGAAGCTGGAGTGTGAATCTTAATTTTGCTCATTTATTGATAACTTGTGAATATTTATAATATAATTCCTGACTATACTTGGCATCTAATTAACTGGTCAGTCAACAAACATTTTTGAGCACCTACTTTTTTGTGCCAGGCACTATGCTAAGCAACCAGGGAAAATGCCTAGTCAATGAATATCTTGTGAGAGAGTTAACAAGGAGACCAAAGTCACTATACTGCAGAGTGCATGGGGAAAGGTATAAGAAAACTAAAAAGGTAGGAGGGGACCAGGTTATAAAGGCCCTTGAAAGCCAAACAGAAATTTTATGTTTGATCCTAGAGATAATAAAAAGCCACTATAGATTACTGAATAGTGAGAGTGGGATAATATGGTCAGAACTATTCTTTAGAAAGAGCACTTTGTTAGCTGAATGGAGAATGGACTGGAGGATAGAGAGACTTTTTGAGGCAGGGAGACCAAACAAACAGCTAATGCAGGAAATAATCTATGAATGAAATAATTTCAGATTGCTGAATTTCAGGAGAGAGAAAGATGCATATTCAAGGTGTTACAAAGGTAAAATTGACAAGGCTTGGTAGCCAATGTGATTGGGGGGTTGAGTTGATAGAGGAGGTAGGGCAATGAGTGAGTGAGGAATTCTAGATAATACCTATTTGGTTAGCCTGAGTAAGTTGGAAGATGGGGGGTACCCTTCACTATAATAGGGAAGGAAGAAGGGAGGATGGGGTGAAGGTAGAAGAGAGAATGACTTCAGTTTTGAGATATTAACTTAAAAAAATCCCTATAGGACTATTCCAATTAGAGATGTGAAGGGGCATTTTGGAGATGCAAATCTGAAAGTTAGGAGAAAGGTTAGGATATAGCCAAGGTATACAACCAAGCAGAAAAGTTAGTGTTATCCTAAAGGCAAGGGAAAGTAACCACTGGAGTGGTTACAAGGAAGTAATGTAGTCAGACTTATGCCTCAGGAAGATTATTCTGGCAGTTATGTTATAGATGGAAAAGAGAGGAGAGACTGTGTACAGAGATGTCATGGGATAAAATCATAGATTTAGAGCTAAAAGAAACTTCAGAAGCCAGTATACACAACCTCCTCATTTTTTAAATAATGTAACTGAGATATAAAAGATTAAGTGATTTGCATAGGTCATAGCTATTTAAATGTCTGAGGTAAAAGTCTAATGCCCTACCCACTAAACCATTTTACCAAATGGCCGTGTAAATAGAATAAAGGAATAAAATGCCAAATGTGTTGTGACAGTCAAATCAACAAAACTTGGCAGCTGATCTGGATCAGAAGAAAGAGTCAAGGATGATATGAAATTATGAATCTGAATAATTGGGAAATGGTGATGCCCTATACAGAAATAAGGAAGTCACCAAAAGAAAAGGGTTTAGAGCAATCAGATGATCCTAGATCAAGACATAGAAGGGAACTCAGAAGCTCCAAAGTCCAGTGCCGTCATTTTATGGATAAATAAACTAGAGCTCAGGGAACCTAGTCAACTTGCCCAAGGCCAGATTGGGATCTATATTCTGTGATTTTAGAATCTGTATTTTTGCCTTTTATGCCATAGTCTCATGAAAATTGATGCTACATCGCTTTTATTAAAAAAAAATTGTCATCAATGATGTCTTGGTTATATATAACTGTTATATGACACATAGTCATATATGTCTTAGTTGCATGCCATGTCAATATATAGTACATAATTTAATTGTTTCAGGCATAAACACACAGCCTAGAGAAATTCATGTCTAATCCATCAGTTAATAAACATTTATTATTCATCTCTGTAACTCAATGCCTACTGTATAAATACTCTAATCTAGAAAATGGAAGCTTTTCAACTGTCAGTATCTATGGCACTTCCACTTTAACTGTATTCAGCCAAGATCAATGTTCTTTCAGGAATGAATTCATGTCTCTACAAAACATTCTTACCTATATTTTCAGTCATTCTAGAAATGGAAACCAGTTATCCAAGATACCAGTTTACTTTTTGTATCCTCTAAATGTAGATCCATTGTGGTCATGACAAGCTGTGGTATATATTACAAAAATTTTCAGACCTTCAATATATGCCTCAGTAAAAGAAATTAATCTCTAATACTAACACTTTCCAACAGAAAAAAAAGAAAATAGCAAACTTAATACTCCCCATAAGACTTGTAAGTTAAAGCAGTTAAACCTTACCTGCTACATTGTAATAACAAAATATAGCAATTATCAGAATCCTCTGAAAATTAAGCAGAAGCAAAAATCCTAGAAAATGTAAGGAACTATTTAGTGAATAAAAAATTGTATTCCTTTCTGTGCAGCCTTAATGCTTTTCTTACAATTCTAATCTCAGTGATTGATTACTATTATTAAATGATTAGAACCTTTGAGAAAACCTTTACATTGTATTTTTACTAGAAGTCCAGAAAAATCAAGCCCTTAATTGCCGTGGTCTATAATTTAATGAAAGGAAAGGAAACATGTAGGAACTTGTCTATCCGAAACCATGTAATATTGCCCCTTGACACAGAGTAAATATAAAACTGAAGATATATTTATAATATCATTCTCACAAATGGGGTAAAAGTGAGTCTGAAAAGGAAACTTTCTCTTGTAGCATGTCAACAGAGGGCAAGACAGTTACATTTAGAAAAATCTGTCTTAAGTTCCTTTTCATAACAAGTTGATATGAGAAGATATAATGAATAGTTTAAATGTTTTATGTATTAAATCAAACATTTGTTTTAATTCCAACCTTATCACATGTGGACAGTATTAAATTTAATTTTATAGTAAGCATTCACTCTTGTACCCAAGGATATTTTTAAACTAAAAAGACTTTGAAGTGCAGATATGTTTTAGAGAATGGACAACAAAACTGAGACAAGGTTTGTGCCACATCAATCAGTGAACAAATATTTATTAATTTTCTGTTTTGTGTAGGCATCCTTAAAACAGACAAAATTGAAGTAGTCCCTACAGTCAAGGAGTTTAGAGTTTATCAGAGGAACTTTTTAATCAGAATGATCTGCCATTAATTGATGGCCATGGATCATGATGATGATGATGATAATAATAATAATAATAATAATAATAGCTAGCATTTATATAATACTAATAGCTACCATTTATTTATTTCAGGTTTACAAAATGCTTTATTTATATTGTCTCATATTTTTCTATCTGCTTAGTATCCTTCAACATGTAAAGTGTAGCACATACTCTTATAAAACATTTTTCAGTTTAATCACCTTTAATAAACAAACCAAAGGTACAATGTTAAGGACAACCAGCTGAATTCACTAGAATTATGTGATACAACAAAACATCCCAGAAAGTCTAGAAGTAATTAGATTCAATGTAATACCACAACTACCTCCAACAAAACAAAACCAAGCTGATTATTTTAAACATAAAGCAAACAAAACATAATAGAACAAAAATGTATTATGAATTACCTAATGTTTTTAGTCAGATAATTCCTTCAAAATTGATGACTTTTATGACTTACAAGAAGAGATGAAGAGATATAATAGAGCAAGGCTAAAGAGGATCCCAGGGAAGGGGTAACACCTTCACTTAGATTCCTCTGGTAAAGGATAGAAAGCCTAATTTAGACAGGGTACATTGATAGAGTAAGAAACATTTGGAGGATTCATGAGTATGAATGTAAAAGGAGCCACTGAAATAACATTAAATTTGCAGTTTGGACAGGCCAAATTAAACTTGTGATTTATAATATGGCAGATTATGGTCCTTTATGCCAATGTTTTTATCACTTTGGGTTTCATCCTATTTGGTCACCCAGATGTAGTACTCCTTTATTTTCATACTTAGAGCCTTCCTATCAATTTAATCTCCTTGAAGTCTGTGTCTCTTTATTCAACTTTGTAACCTCCACTGCTCCTACCTGAAGGCATGTACGTCTTAAGTGTTAGTAGACATTTGTTTGTTTTTAATTCAGCTGAAGAGAACTGAATTGTCTCCTTGTATTGGTTAAAGAGGATGAATTTTCAAAACATTTTAAAATAACATAGTACCACTAAAACATTAAATCTTACTTCACATTAAATAGAATTATTTTGAAGCAAAACCATAGCATAAATTGTAAAGGTTTTGCCATTAAGTTGTTTTTCTAAACATTAGTTGCTTATTTGTTAGAGTGCCCTAATCCAGCCTTCACAAATTTGCTATAATATTTTTCCATTGATTTCCATTATTATGAAAACAAAACTACATACAGGCAGTTGAAAAAATCCTATTAATCAAAGTAGAAGACAAATCTGTCTTCTGTTGTCCACTTGATAGTTTAAAAAAAAAAAATAGCTCAGCATGCCAAAGTTGATCTTAATTCTTAAAGATAGCTGTTGCTGGTCTGGTAGAGTCTGACAAGAAGAAAAAAATCTTAACAAAGAGAAAGTTCTCAGTGTGGTTAAATGGCTAAAAGTATTCTTTCAGTATTTCTTTTTAAAGATTTATTTAATTATGTATGTGTGTTGTTTCCTTCTCAGTAAAGATTTTAATAGATGATTAGATGCACATTCCTAATTTATTCTTTGTAAAATGTTTTTTCCTTCCATTGGCATCTTATATTATCTAACTCATCACATTGTCAGACCTTTAAAAAGAAAATATAATTGAATGCTTGAATTTAGTTGTCTTTTGGGGGGAGGGGTATTACAAAAGGATGGACTTTTGATCTTTCCTATGTTTCAGTGTAATTAACAGTAATTTCTTTTGCAGACTACAGCATAAAAATTTCCTTATAATCTGAATTATGCACCTTACAAAACACAATAAAAGTACATACTTAGTTTCGTAAATTTTAGAGGTAATGTTGGGATATAATCAGCAAAATTATTCAATTTATGGGCTTCCTTAATTAGAAATTAATGAAGGCTACTCTAGACATTTGCTGATCTATTGACAAGAAATGTTTAGCATCTAAACAGACTTTTTAAAGTTTTCCCTTACATGGGCATCTCTGAAGATGAAACATCTCTTTTCCTTCTTTTCCTCTTCATTTATTTTATCATTCAAAAAATTATTGAGTACCTACTATATGCACTACCCTATACTAAACACTCTTTTGAGGATACTGACATTACTGTTGTTTAACGTTTTAATCAACTTTATCGTGAATATCAGGTTTCTGATTTTATGTACACATTTGATATTCAAAGTCATTTGTATTACAGTGACACTTGGCTGATTTGGGGGATTTCACAAATGGAAATTGCATATTGGAAGAGGTTTCAGTTTTTATTACATCAGAGCAGATAAGGCATGCAGTTTGAGTACCAGCAGACATTGACTTCAGAGCAACAATTCCAAAAATTGTTTCATTTTTTTAAAGTATTTCTAATGGCCTTGTTCATGCTGCTTCTTAATTTGCTTTCCTTTTTTCTCATAGAAGCAATTCTCTCACAAATTAGGCAAAGAGACAGAATTAATGTATGTAAACTAACACTCATGTGTCTCCTGTTTAGGTTAGGCTATTAATGAAATTGTTGAATTAGTTGTAGAATCTTCTAGGACATCTAAGAGGAAGAGAATCTAGAACAGAAAGAAATGACTATGAACTGGACCCATAACCTCTAAGAGCATTCTTGGAGAAAATCAGCTCCAAGTTAAATGATCCTCCAGCTACCTCACTTAATGAGAAATTAGACAGATTAGCATAACACATTAACAATGTAGAATAACACAGACTGGCTTACCTAGTAATTTACTGAGAAGCAACAAAGATTTTTATGGCCTTTAAAGAAAATTAAATTCAGCCTCAAAGGAATAGGATAGGCATCCTTAAGACAATAAGATACAATAAATGAATACATACTGGATTATTGTATGAGATGGCACTTTTTTTGTGTTTTTGGGTGTGATAAAACATTGAAAGATAAGTACTTTTGAAGAATGCCCTGGATTAAAAATTTGTAAAAGAAAAAAAAAAAAAACAGGTGAAATAGGGCAATAATTTTTATTTCTGGCAATAATATAGGAATAAGTTTAGGAATAGATAATAGTCTTCCACATAAGATCTACAAATCAAGAAATAATGGCCATAGGAAATATTAACTAAAGAAAGGCAAGGGGACTCGAAGTACAAGTGGAGCAGAGCTTTTCTCTCCATCTAGATATAATATTTTTGGAGACTACACATTTCTACAGAACCTAGTAAGTAGAATCTTTAAAATAGTTATTTTTTGTATCAGAAATTCAAGTCCAATTGTATAAGTCTTAATAATTTGAAAAAATTTAGTGAGCAGGAGCATGTGGCATATAGTTGGTATGTTATTTATACTTAGCAGCATATGTCAAATAGAAATTTTAAAGGAAGGCTTGAATGAAGTCTACAAGTACTTTTCAGCTGTGTAGTTGAAAGGAAAAAAGTTACTGTGAGTTGTTGTATTTGTGTTTCTGAAGCAGAAGTGTTTGTTCTGCATTCCTATTCTGGGTCATGATTTTGACACAAAGCCAATGGCAGATACTGATAGGCAGAAATGCTACATACACTCAAAAATTTTGAGGATGCAGCTTTTCAGAAATTCAGAAATTTAAATGCATTAAATATAATCTCTTAATGACAAAAAAGAACATCTCACCACTACTAAAAAAAATAGTAAAATTGACTGAAAACTAAAGTGCATAAGGAAAATACAGATTTTAGTAGTAGGAGCACTAGGAGTTAGAACAAAAAGTTAAATTTATTCTTTTTTTTTTTTTTTTGCTTTTTTTGCTGAGGCAATTGGGGTTAAGTGACTTGCCCAGGGTCACACAGCTAGGAAATGTTAAGTGTCAGAGATCAGATTTGAATTCAGGTCTTCCTGACTTCAGGGCTGGTGCTCTTTCCACTGCACCACCTAGCTGCCCCTAAATTTATTCTTAAGGGTTGAGAAGTTACCTTAAGGGGCAGCTAGGTGGTGCAGTGGATAGGCACCTCCTGAAGTCAGGAGGACCTGAGTTCAAATGTGGTCTCAGACACTTAACACTTTCTAGTTGTGTGACCCTGGGCAAGTCACTTAACTCCAATTGCCTCAGCAAAGAAAGAGAGAGACAGAGACAGAGACAGAGAGAGAAGTTACCTTAAAATGTTCCCTCCCATTAGTTAAAGTTGTCATGTTTTAGGAAAGGTTACTTCAAAGTATTACAGTTAAGCATTATTTCTCTAAATGTATGTTGTACTATGTACTTGCATGTACATGTATGAATGATTAAAGTACTATTCTAACACTAAAGTTGTAGAACTTCTTTTTAAAAGTCTCTGGATACTTATAACAATGATAAAAATGACAGTGATACCCTTCAGAAATGGGTTAACATATGCTATAGAGGGTGATAGGCATATCAGAAGAGTAAAACAAACTGATAAAGAGATGGGAGACCATCTTCCCTGCCAAAGGCCAGTTCATTATAGATAGCACTCAGTGTTAGCTATTGATAACATAGGATTTAGATTTCATACTTTCCACAAAGCTTATTTAAAATCATTTTTTAGTTCAAGTAAGCATAAACATATTAGCCTGCCACAGTGATGATAGAAGTATTGTTAAGATTTTTATAGGAAGAATAACTAAATGCCTTTCTTTTTTCCTTTTTTATAGCAATCAGCAAGCCTTTTTATTAGAAAATGTCCCCTGCAATAATGCAAGCTGTGAGAGGGTTGGTCGTATGTTTAAAGTCTACTGGGAGCTATCGGATCTTAATCAAATCAAAGATGCTGTGGTTGCAACCTTCTTTGACATTTATGAAGATGTGAGTTCAGAGCTTTTCAGTGTGTTTGGTTTTTAGATGCCATCTGCTTATTCTCATTTGAGTTCCTCCTCAGTATTTGACCAGAAAATGTAAGTTCACTAATGAAAGCAAATAGTTGAATTAAAGAAAGCCTTAATAGTGAATAATAAGGGCACGGATTCATTGATGCCTTTCACTGATAGAGGAAAAATGGCAACTATCTGGACTAGATATATGCATATTTGGTATTAATGGGCCTAGGTGCCCAAGCTGCTGGAATTTTATATTCATATACAATATGTCAGCTGTTGGGAGTTTTCATCAGAAGACTAGAAAATTTGGCTGCAGAAAACCCTTCAACCAATTGCAGAGAAAAGAACTTAGTTTTTTTATAAGGTGTGTGATTATGAAAGTAAGTTCATAGCCTCAAATTGTTATTCTGACTCCATCCCTGATTGGCAGATAAGTTTGTACTTAGCTCAAGATGCCTCTGTTCGTCCATTTGTAAAATAGAAATACAGCTCTCTTTCCATATCAAGGGTTGTAGAACAGAAATAAAGGTAGTCTTCAGAACATTTTGAGGACTCCTAAATGTAAAATAATGAAAAAAAGCATCCTAATTACTCTTCTCAGACTTAGAAAATAAGAAGTAAGGAATAACTAAATGTCAATTTCTGTTAAAATTTGAAAATTATAAACTTCACCTTAAAAGTAAAAACAATCAGAATGATCAAGTCTCAATTTCAGGTGTTGATTATCTCTGGATTTATTCAGGCTCTTCATCAGCTTCTTTTTTTCTTGCTGCCATTCTTTGATCTTTTTTTTTTTTTTTATCAAATAGCACCAGAGAGAGGACTTTGAGGAGGAAGGTGAGACATAGGGATGCAGGTAGGATGGGATGAAGACTAGAAATCAGATAGGAACTCCTGCTACTAATCTAAGCAGAGAAAAAACAAGTTGTTTTACTTGGCATTGTCCATTTCTTTTGTCCCCGTGTAACAATTATCTAAAAAGTACGTTGGGTTAAAATTCATTTAAACATTAAAAATATTTGTGGCCTCAGACCCTCTCAAACATTTTCTAAACATTATTATTTTCATTTTCCCCATGAGTTTTGTGTATTGGCATGGTCATTTGTTATTTAGCTTGGTACCTTTATAATGTTATGGTTTGATCTGTATTTTTCCCCAGGGTATCTTAGACATCATTGTTCTAAGTAAAGGTTATACAAAGAATGATTTTGCCATCCACACACTAAAAAATAACTTTGAAGCAGATGCCTATTTTGTCAAAGTGATTGGTGAGTATTCCCTTTCATTATTATGAAATAGTAAGATTAGGTTTGGGAATATTCAGCAAATGTTCAAACACGTATTTCCAAAGGTTAAGTAAATGTATAAAAATGTATAAAAGTACATCAGAATTCTCTCCCTTTTTATGTTAGAATACATATTGTCTTTCGGTAAGAAGATCTAGTACCATATTTAGAGTTCACAAATCCATTAGCTTTTCTTTATATTGCCTTTAATGCTACTAATTTTCAGGATACATAGTTAAAACTTAAATGTGATCAACTCTGTTGTCTCATGCATTTGCTAAAAATTTTTGTATTTAATAATTTTTCAAGCT
Organism: Myrmecobius fasciatus; assembly: GCA_023553655.1. Lineage (NCBI taxonomy): Eukaryota > Metazoa > Chordata > Mammalia > Dasyuromorphia > Myrmecobiidae > Myrmecobius > Myrmecobius fasciatus. Next base: position 345,542 of record JAJPUD010001415.1, on the reverse strand, counting down.
ATTGCTTTTGAATTCCTAAAAAAATCCATGATTGTTGTTGATGCTGGTCATATTACCTCTTAAATTTTTTTTTATTCAATCCAGGTAGTTAAATTAAGGTGAAAAAAATGTTATCTCCCAACAAAAACAGATTGTGTTTAGATATTGGTTAAGGAAAATTCCAATTCAATATTCTTTTCCTGTAATAGATTTCATTTAAACCAAGTTTTACTTTTATTTCTTATTTTTCTTTTTGATATTATGAACTTGACAAACATCAATATATATGTACATTTTCCTTAAATAAACAGAAAAAAGATTGTATATGTACAGCTTGAATTTTTAAAATTTATTTTAAATTTAATTACAATGCCATCTCTGCCCAACTTCTCTATTTTACCATTATTTCAATGCATATTTATCTTTAAACCATGTCAAATTATTCCATTTAAATATCATTGTAATCCAGTTATTCTGCAAACTAATGCTTTATATCTTTGTTTTCCAAGATTCACTTTTATGATTGTTTCAAACTGTTAAATATAAACTGGTAAACAAAAAAAATGTTGACATTGCTATAGTGATGCTCCTGGATACAATTAAATCACAAGTTATGGTTGAAACCCAAAGTTCTACCACAGGGAATTCATTGAAATAAAAATTGAAATTTGTAAATTTATTAATTGAAATATAAATGCAGAAGCCTTGAAGAACCATTTATTGGAGCACTTCTGCAACAATTTGAACATAGGATCTAATGAATAAAGATTTCTATTTTTTTACTCATAACTCATAATATCTTTTTAGAAGTTTTAAAGTTTCAACCATAGTCCATTACCAAAACGAATTGATTTCGTAGCCTGATTATTAGAGTCAAGTCTGCTTGATTGCTGATCTGGAGAGGTACCTCGCTTCAATCTGAAATTATAAATACATTAAAAGAATGATGTGTTTCTTCAGTTTGCATTATGTCATGAAGACACAAACCTTCTAGATCTTTGAGTGGCAGAATGAAAAATAACCCACATTACCAAAGAATAGAGCCATGAATAGACCATGTAATGCCTTTTTTTAATCTTAAAATTGTAAAAATAATACCAAACAGTTAAACATTTAAAGTTTAAAAAACATTTTATTTACTGTTATCTCATTGGATCCTCTTAACAGCCATATGAGATAGATACTGTTATTATTCCCATTTTACAGCTAAGAAATCTGAGACTAAGATAGTTTAAGTCATTTGCCCAAGGTCATACTACCAGTAAATGTCAGAGGAAGTATCCAAAATCTATCTTCCTTACTCCAGGTACAACTGTGCACTGTGCCAACGAGATGCCTAAGCACGTAGTTCCATGGCACCTTTACAAACAGTGGTCATGTGCTCTGACAGAAAGAAATCATAAATGTAAAAAGACAAATAATAAATATATACTTTACATACTGAAATAGGAAAGCAAGTCAGCAAGCATTTACTAAATACATACTATGTACCAGATACCTCATCAAACTCTAGAGTACAAAAAAAAAAAAAGTGAAGGGGCAGCTAGGTGGCACAGTGGAAGTGACTGAGGTCAGGAGGACCTGAATTCAAATTTGGCCTCAGACACTTAACACTTTGTAGCTATGTGTGACCCTGGGCAAGTCACTTAACCCCAATTGTCTCAGGAAAAAAAAAAGAGAGAGAGAGGAAAAAATGATCATTTTGAAAGCTTGAGTGGAAAAAGGAGTTCAAAAAGACTTGAAACAGGGAGACCAACCAGAAGATTTATCAGCAGTTCAGGGTAGAGGTTTTAAAGACCTGCACCAGAGTGGTAGAGGTGTTAGAAGAGAGAAGGAGGTATTTTAAAGAGATATTATTAAGGTAAAATTAACAGAACTTGGCAAAAGATTAGGGAAGGGGAGGGGAAAATGAGAAGTAGAGGATGACAACTAGGTTGCAAGCCTGGGTCACTGGGAAGATGGTAGTACCTAAATAATAAAAAGAATGTGGGGGAGGAAAAAGATAAGTTCAGTTTTAGACACATTTAGTTTAAGATGTACCCTAGGCTTCTAATTGAAGATGTCTAATAAGCAGTTGGAGATTCATTACTAAATGTTAGAAGAGAAGGAAGGACTGGATAAATAGATGAGTCATCAGCACATAGATATGGAATTTGAATTAATCAAGAGCTGATGAGATCACTAAGTGAAATAATATAGAAAGAAAAGAAAAGAAGAAGGCTTAGGACAGAGCTTTGGTGGATCCTACCATCCACACATAATGTGCATGACCTGGATTACAATTAAAGAGAGCAGACTGAAAACTGATCAGACAAGTGTTAGGAAAATTCATGTCTTATAAACTTAGAGAAAAGAAAGTATCAAGGAGAAGAGGGTGGTCAAAGGCTGCAGAGAAAGAATTTAGTAAAAGAAAACATCTTGACAAGTAAAGGAGAAATAAAGAAATTTGAAAATAAAGATTGTAGAAGTAATAAAATTAAAAGCATATATTTTTTAAAATAATAACAAAATTAACTAATCAAGAAAAAAGGCAAGAAAGTCAAATAATCAAAAAGTTTTTAAATGGGCAAGGTGAACTTACAATAGAAAGAACAGAAGAAAATATCAGAAGCTACCATGTACAACAATAAGCCAGAAAAACTAAGAATTCAAATATAAAGGATGGTATGTATATTATATAGATTTTGTTCATACTGTCAAATGTGTATCCATCCCACATATGGCTCATTCCCCATCTTTCTACAACTGACAGTGAAATAAGCTATCAATTAACTAGCCATTGAATATATTTTGTACATCATTTGGTTCAGGCCTTAGACTATTAACCCAATAGCTAAATGTCTGAGAATATTCGGTGTGCATATGTTGGATTTTCTAAAGGCTATAAGTATCCCTTCTAGCTCACAATAGAGTACTCAGAATATCAATTGTTCAAATATTTCTACCTTACCACCATCTTGAGCTCTCCAATTTGTAGGATAGTTTTCTGGTTTCAGCCCCTATATATATCTAAGAATATGATCTGAAATATATTCCAGTATTACTTCAATAAAAAAAAAATTCATCTTGGCTGTTAGCCCCCATACCTTGCTTTTGAGAAACCTCATTCTCCTCTGTAAATAACTTCATTACATTCCTCAGAAGATTGACTTTTTATTAAAGATATAAATAATTAAAATATATTGTTTTTAAAATGTTTAATAAAAAAGTTTATATTATTCTTTTATATCACATTATTCCTTCTTCTTCCAACCTCTTCCCAGAGAACCATCCCTTATAACAAAGAATTTTAAGAAAAAGAAAAAAAGTTCCACAATATTTATCAATACATCAAAATATTGGATGTTTATATATTAGTGTTCTACAGTCATGAATTCTTATCTTTTCAAAAGAGTAAAGGGAACATTCTTTTCATTTCTTTGTAACCGTGTGTGTGTGTGTGTGTGTGTGTGTGTGTGTGTGTGTGTGTTTATTCTATCCATTTACTTTAATGTAGTCTTCCTACATGTTGTTTTCCTGGTTCCTTTGGTTTTTTAGATCATACAAGTCTTTTGGTGCATCTCCATTCATCATTTTCATCATTCATTAAGCACAGTAATCTATTGTTTTTAAATACTATAATTTGTTTAAGCATTCCCTAATCAGATTTGTTTCCAATTCTTTGCTGTCACAAAAAATAAATTAATTAAATATAATAAAATAATTATAAAAGAGCAATAGCATAGCAAAACAAAACTATAAAAAGTCATTCAAAAAGAAAAACTGTATACTGTTTTACCTGATTAGCTCTCCTTCTGCAGCACCTCCTCCCAGATTGTAAATGGAGGAATGAATAAAGGAAAGGATTGTGGTTTTGGAATTCACTGGAATCTGCTTGGAAGGTACTCAGAAATAAAACAACAGCAACAGCCAAAAACAAACAAACAAATAGGGAAAGGTTCAAGAATCCCGTACTACTGGGGTCACCATGATTTGGGCAATTCATGGCAGTTGCTGATCTGGTTCACTTTAATGCCTTAGCTAAGATTTCTAGACCAAGGGTTCTTAATTTGAGCTCTAGTGTGAACTTGTTTTCTAATATCTTGACAATTATATTTCAATATAATTAGTTTCTTTTGTAATCCTTTAAGTGTGTGTATATATATATATATATATATATATATTTAAATTTTAAAACTTTATATTTAAAGGGGACTTCACTATACTGCTCAGAGAGTTCATTAAACAAACAAAAAAAAAAAGGTTGAGAGTCCCTGTCCTAGGCTCAGATAGCTCCATATCCATATCCAGTTTGCACAGTTCTTCTTTTGTTATGTACACTCAGGTTTCAGGGGCATAAAGAATAAACACAGGTAGATGGCCTTATTCTACTGGGAGATACAATTCTCAGATAACCAGATAATTTTTGTAAAGAATTTAGGACAATTCCTGGAATTAATAGGAATTACATAAAGGCTTATTGTCTTTCCTTCTCTCAGCTTCATTGAAGAAATATTGTAAATGGGTAATTTGAAGCATTTACCCTCTCTGTAGATAGCCACATGAAAGGAATAGAATAGAATGGCAGATTGACAATCTTTCTTTACACAAAGCCCATGAAAAACAATTCACATGATATAGCAAAGTTCACATGCCTGAATGTCAAATCTTGTCCTGCCTGCCAAGCTTTCATGTATTTCTGGTTTTGACTCTCTTGCACATGACAATTATAAACACTGATACCCAAGGGAAGTGAATGAGTAACTACAAAAATATATAATGCCTAAATAAAAAAAAAACATCAACAACAATAATAGAAGTCATAACAACCCAGTGTCAGAAGAAGAAATTGAGCAAGCTAATTATAGGGAGAGGAAAGGAAGGAAACCTTGCCACATGGATTTTCAAGTAAGTTCTGTAAAACATTTAAAGAATAATTCTTGTTCTCCAAGTTATTCTCAAAAATAGAAGTAGGAAGCATTCTACTATACAGTTTTTATGGAAAAACATGAACCCAATTCCCGAGAGAGAGAGAAAGCAGAGATCTCAATAATCAATATTGATCGCAAACTTTTAAATAAATTTTCAAAGAGAGAGCAACAGTGTGACCAGAAAATAATTCACTGTGGCCAACTTGTAGTCATGCCAGAAATATAAGAATAGTTCAAAATTAAGAAAACAATCAGCACTATTAATATGTGTATAACAGAAAAGGGAAACAACAGGATTATGTCAGTAAATTCAGAAAAAAATCTTTGACAAAATTCAGCACTATGTTTAAAAAAAACTGAAAATTTAAGAATCATATTCTGGCAAAACCATCTTTAATGTGATTTAAAACATATTTAAAACCCAAGTGCTTATTATTTTCAATGGAGAGCTATCAGAAGCTTTCCCAAAAGAAAGTAAGATAAGGCAAGGTTGTCCCACCCTCTCTGTTTACATAGTGAAATGCTATCTATAGCAATCAGACAAGAGAATAAATTTAAAGTTATCAACAACAGCAAAAAGAAAATAAAACATACTTATTTGCAGATGACAAGATGATGCCCTTTTAAGACCACAGAGAATCAAATAGAAACTAATTGAGATGATTAATTATTTCAGGAAAGTATTAATATACAGAAGAGTAACATGGAATAATAAAGTACTAGCCTCATAGCAAGGAAGACTTAGGTTCAAATTCTACTTCAGATAAATGCATCCAAATATACCCTGGACAATTCACTTTTCTTCTCAGTACCCAAAACCAGAGGTGTCACAGTCCATATGCAATCCACAGTATTCCCAAATGTAGCTCAAACCAGATAAAAATATAATTGGGAAATATTTAACAAAATAAATAAAAATATTATAAAACATAGATAATGTTAATATGTGGTTTTCTAAGTCAAAATACAACCCACAGGGATACTTACAAATCCCTATTTAGTATCCCGCATTTCTAATTGAGTTTGATACCATTGGCTTAGGGAACTCTCCAAATTTTAGGTTAAAAAATAAATATACAGGAACCATTAGCATTTCCATGGCATAGCAACTACAAAATAAATAAAATAGCCTAATTAACATGCACACAAAATTTCTATAAATGCAACAAGCTATCCTATGAAAATAAGGGAGAGACAATTAGCAAGACATTTGTGGTCATCTGTGGCCTGTGCCAGTTTAATCAAAAAATTTAAAAATCTACCACAATGCTTATTACATTACAAAGAGTATACTTTTTATACCTAGATAAAGTAATAAAATCATATAGAAAAAAAAAAGGTCCAGAATCTCAAGAGAAGTAAAGAAAAAAGTATGAATG
>JAJPUD010001415.1:281392-329403 GCA_023553655.1 Myrmecobius fasciatus | reverse complement strand
AAAAAAAAAAAAATGATGAAGAAGCAAAAGAGAGCTCTCACCATAGACAGCTTTTATCAAGGCAAAGAAACAACCTCAGATACAGAGGTTTCTTTAGACAAAAATCCAGAAAAAAACAGCAAGGACCATCACTGGTCCCCATTTCAAAAGGCCTTTCTGGAAGACTGCATAAAGAACCTCAAAAGAGAGCTGGAGGATAAATGGGAAAATAAACTGAAATCAGTGCAAGAAGGATACAGTATCTTGCAAGAAGGATATGATACTCTGCAAAAGAGATATGAAAAAGACACCAATTTATTAAAAAATAAAATTAGTGAAGTGGAAAAAGAGTGCAGTGAACAAATTGGCCAGTTACAAAAGGAACTTAAAAAGGTAACTGAAGAAAACAACACTTTAAAAATAAGAATTGAACAAATGCAAGTGAATGACTCACTAAGACTTGAAGAATCAGTCAAACAAAAACAAAAAAATGAAAAATTAGAAGAAAATATGAAATATCTCCTAGGAAAAACAACTGACCTAGAAAATAGATCTAGGAGAGACAATCTAAGGATTATTGGACTTCCTGAAAGCCATGATCAAAAAAAGAATCTAAACACTATCTTCCAGGAAATCCTGAAAGAAAACTGCCCTGAGATTGTAGAATCAAAGGGCAAAATCACCATTGAAAGAATTCACCGATCACCTCCTGAAAGAGACCCCAAAATTAAAACCCCAAGGAATATCGTGGCTAAATTTCAGGACTATAGCACCAAGGAACAGATTCTGCTAGCAGCTAGAAAGAAACAATTCAAATACCGAGGATCAATAATTAGAATCTGTCAGGATCTGTCAGCTTCCACACTGAAGGATCGAAGGGCTTGGAACCAGATATTCTGAAGGGCAAAGGAACTTGGATTACAGCCAAGAATAACCTATCCAGCTAGAATGAGCATTATCCTCCAGGGAAGAAGATGGTCATTCAATGATACAGGAGAATTTCACCTATTTCTAATGAAAAGACCTGATCTGAACAAAAAATTCGACACCCAAACACAGAACTCAAGAGATGCATAAAAAGGTAAAAAGGAAAGGACTCTTGAGAACTTTATTTTTACTAGGGGGATACTCAAAGTTTGGGGGTATAATTAACTAAATATTACTTTGATAATATGAAAAAGAGAACTAGAGGGGAAAAGGTTGTCATACTGGGGAAAAGAGGGAAAAAGTGGTAAAATAAGATCTAAAAAAAAAAAGGAGGTAAAAACAAGGTAAAATCACTTGAAGAGGCAAAGAAAACCTAATATAATTGAGAGAAAGAGGGGAGGGAGACAGGCACTGTGTAAATCTTACTCTCATCAGGTTGGGCTCTAAAAGTGTATATCAGACATTTGATTTCACATAGAAACTTGTCTGTTGCCAGAGGGAAGTGGGAGGGAAAGAAGGAAAAGTAAGGGACAAACTAATAGAAGGGAAAATAGAAGAATCAGGGGAAAGGAGTAAAAACAGGGGGAGGGGATCTAAAGGGTAGAGTATTGTTTGGGGGAGAGGGTCATCAAAAGCAAAGTACTGAGGAGGGGGGAAGGGAGAAAGGGGAAAGGAAAGGGGAGTATTGTTTGGGGGAGGGGTCATCAAAAGCAAAGTACTGAGGTGGGGGGAAGGGAGAAAGGGGAAAGGAAAGGGGAAAACATAACTTGGGTAAATAAGATGGCAGGAAATAAAGAATTAGTTATTCTATCTGTGAATGTGAATGGGATGAACTCTCCCATAAAGCGGAAGCAGATATCAGACTGGATTAAAAACCAGAATCCCACAATATGTTGTCTACAAGAAACACATCTAAAACATAGTGACACATATAGGATGAAGGTAAAAGGCTGGAGCAGGACCTATTATGCTTCAGGTGAACAAAAAAAAGCAGGGGTAGCAATCCTTATCTCAGATCAAGTAAAAGCCAAGATAGATCTAATCAAAAGAGATAAGGAAGGAAACTATATTTTATTAAAGGGTACCATAGATAATGTAGCAATATCTGTACTAAATATATAGGCACCAAGTGCAATAGCACACAAATTCCTAGGGGAGAAATTAAGAGAGATGCAAGAAGAAATAGACAGCCAAACGATACTAGTGGGGGATCTCAACCTTGCTCTCTCAGAATGAGATAAATCAAACTACAAAATAAACAAGAAAGAAACTAGGGAGATAAACCAATTGTTAGAAAAGTTAGGTATGATAGATCTATGGAGAAAGTTGAATGGAGACAGTAGGGAGTTGACTTTTTTCTCAGCAGTCCATGGAACCTATACAAAAATTGTCCATGTATTAGGGCATAAAAACCTTAAAATCAAATGCAGAAAGGCAGAAATAGTAAATGCATCCTTTTCAGATCATGATGCAATAAAAATCACATGCAATATAAGGCCAGGAGAAAATAAACCAAAAGGTAATTGGAAATTAAATAATCTAATCCTGAAGAATGAATGGGTGGAAGAACAAATCATAGACACAATCAGTAATTTCATCCAGGAGAATGACAATAAGGAGACAACATACCAAAATTTGTGGGATACGGCCAAAGCGGTTTTAAGGGGCAATTTTATATCTCTAGATGCTTACTTGCATAAAATAGAGAAAGAAAAGATCAATGAATTGGGCTTATTATTAAAAAAAAACTAGAAAAAGAACAAATTAAAAACCCTCAATTAAATACCAAATTGGAAATTCTAAAAGTAAAAGGAGAAATTAATAAAATCGAAAATAAGAAAACTATTGAGTTAATAAATAAAACTAAGAGTTGGTTCTATGAAAAAACTAACAAAATAGATAAGCCTTTAGTTAATTTGATAAGAAAAAGGAAAGAGGAAAATCAAATTGTTAGTCTCAAGAATGATAAGGGAGAACTTTCCTCCAATGAAGAGGAAATTAAAGCAATAATTAGGAGTTACTTTGCCCAACTTTATGCCAGTAAGTTTGAAAATCTGAATGAAATGGAGGAATATCTACAAAAATATAGATTGCCGAGGTTAACAGAAGAGGATATAAATTATTTAAATAGTCCCATATTAGAAAAAGAAATAGAACAAGCCATTAACCAACTCCCTAAGAAAAAATCTCCAGGGCCAGATGGATTTACATGTGAATTCTACCAAACATTCAAAGAACAATTAATTCCAATACTACACAAACTATTTGAGAAATTAGGGACAGAAGGTATACTGCCAGAATCCTTCTATGAGACCGATATGGTGCTGATAGCTAAACCAGGTAGGGTAAAAACAGAGAAAAAAAACTATAGACCCATTTCCCTAATGAATATTGATGCAAAAATTTTAAATAAGATTTTAGCAATGAGATTACAGAAAGTCATCCCCAGGATAGTACACTATGACCAAGTAGGATTTATACCAGGGATGCAGGGCTGGTTCAATATTAGGAAAACTATCAGCATAATTAATTATATTAATAACCAAATTAACAAAAACCATATGATTATCTCAATAGATGCAGAAAAAGCCTTTGACAAAATCCAACACCCTTTCCTATTAAAAACACTAGAGAGTATAGGAATAAATGGGCTTTTCCTTAAAACGATCAGTAGCATCTATTTAAAACCATCAGCAAGCATCATATGTAATGGAGACAAACTAAAACCATTCCCAATAAGATCAGGAGTGAAACAAGGCTGCCCACTGTCACCATTACTATTCAATATTGTATTAGAAATGTTAGCTTTAGCAATAAGAGAAGAAAAAGAGATAAAAGGAATCAGAGTAGGTAATGAAGAAACCAAATTATCACTCTTTGCAGATGACATGATGGTATACTTAAGAGAACCCTAGAGATTCAACTAAAAAACTACTAGAAACAATTCACAACTTTGGCAAAGTTGCAGGATTCAAAATTAATCCACATAAATCATCAGCATTTTTATATATTACCAACAAAGTTCAGCAGCAGGAGATACAAAAAGAAATTCCATTCCAAATAGCAGATGATAGGATAAAATATTTGGGAATCTATCTGCCAAGGAAAAGTCAGAAACTATACGAACTAAATTACAAAACACTTTCCACACAAATAAAATCAGACCTAATCAATTGGAAAAATATTAAGTGCTCATGGGTAGGCAGAGCGAACATAATAAAAATGACAATACTACCCAAACTAATCTACTTATTTAGTGCCATACCAATAAAACTTCCAAGAAATTATTTTACAGATCTAGAAAAAATAGTAGCAAAGTTCATTTGGAAGTACAAAAGGTCAAGGATTTCAAGGGGATTAATGAAAAAAAAGGCAGGTGAAGGTGGCCTTGCTGTACCAGATCTAAAACTATATTATAAAGCAGTGGTCATCAAAACCGTTTGGTACTGGATAAGAAATAGAGCAGTGGATCAGTGGTACAGGATAGGTTATCAGGACAACCTAGGCATTAACCTTAACAATCTAGTGTTCGATAAACCCAAAGACCACAGCTTTTGGGATAAATACTCTCTATTTGACAAAAACTGCTGGGAAAATTGGAAACTAGTGTGGAAGAAATTAGGGCTTGACCCATACCTAACACCACATACCAAGATAAGATCTAAATGGGTTTATGATCTAGATGTAAAGAGGGATTTTGTAAGCAAGTTAGAGGAACGTAATATAGTTTATCTCTCAGACCTGTGGAGATGGAACAAATTTATGTCCAAAGAAGACTTGGAACTCCTAATTGAACACCAGATGGATAATTTTGACCATATTAAGTTAAAAAGTTTCTGTACAAACAAAACAAATGCAGACAAGATTAGGAGGGAAACATCTAATTGGGAAATCATCTTTACATTTAATGGTTCTGATAAAGGGCTCATTTCTAAAATATATAGAGAATTGTCTCATATATATAAGAATTCAAGCCACTCTTCAATAGATAGGTGGTCAAGGGATATGAACAGACAATTTTCAGATGATGAAATTAAAACCATCTCTAGTCATATGAAAAATTGCTCCAAATCCCTATTGATCAGAGAAATGCAAATTAAGACAACTCTGAGATACCACTACACACCTGTTAGATTGGCTAAAATGACAGGAAAAGATAACGATGAATGTTGGAGGGGATGTGGGAGGGCTGGGACACTAATACATTGTTGGTGGAGCTGTGAACGGATCCAACCATTCTGGAGAGCAATTTGGAGCTATGCTCAAAAAGTTGTCAAACTGTGCATAGCCCTTTGACCCAGCAGTGTTTCTATTGGGCCTATATCCCAAAGAGATCTTAGAGGAGGGAAAGGGACCCACATGTGCAAGAATGTTTGTGGCAGCCCTTTGTGTAGTGGCTAGAAACTGGAAACTGAAGGGATGCCCATCAATTGGAGAGTGGCTGAATAAATTATGGTATATGAATGTTATGGAATATTATTTTCTGTAAGAAACGACCAGCAGGACAATTTCAGAGAGGCCTGGAGAGACTTGCATGAACTGATGCTGAGTGAAACGAGCAGAACCAGGAGATCATCATGCATAGCAACAACAGTATTACATGATGATCAATTCTGATGGACATGGCTCTCTGCAATAAAGAATTGTCTCAAACCAGTTCCAGTTGTTCACTGAAGAAAACCATATACACCCAGAAAGAGGGACATGAAATATGGACCACAACGTAACATTTTCATGATCTCTACTGACATTTGCTTGCATTGTGTTGCCTTTCTCTGATTCTTTTTTTTTCTTGTAGATAGGATTTTTCTTGCATAACTTCTCAAGCATCTCAACATTATTAACATGTAGTGGACTTCCTGACATCTAGGGGAGAGGAGGGGACTGGGGGTAAAATTTGTATTGGAAAGCTTTGTAAAGATCAAGGTTGGGGAACTACCCATACATATGTTATACAAATAAAAAGCTTAAAATAAAAAAAATTAAAAAAAAAAAAGAAAGAAAATGTGGTGGTGCCCAGTAACAAGGAAGTTTGAAAATTTAGTGGATTTGGGGCAGAAAAAATAATGTAATGACACTTGTGATCCAAATTGCAGTTCATCCATTACTGCTCATCTGGAATGCTCACTCTGAAATGAGGTAGGGCTTTTACCCACTAGACAATGTTTCCAAGTTCACACTTCTATCTCTTTACTTGCTGTAGTCATTACGTTATCTGCAGGTAGGAGGTCTGGATAGAATCTTCTTTACGGCATCAGGCAGAACCCAGGGAAATGGTTATTTTAGGTCATTTCTGTCCCAAGAGGTTAACAGTAACCTCAGAATCATGAAGCTTGGCACAGCTTGCACAGCTGAGGGAGAATAGAATAGTAGAATGGTAGAGTATTTGGTGATAATAGCCATGTATAAATGTGTGTGTATTGAATTTGTCCATGATCCTGTAATTTTTTAGGGTCTGTTTATGAACCCTGATTCTGATAATACCACCATTTCCACTTTTTAGTCCCTATCACTCTAAGATATATAGATATAGATATCTTATACACACACATAGATGTGTATGTGTATGTGTGTACTGACTGACTTGCTAAATAAACCGTTCATACAACTACATATAACAGTCTGGAAAACAATTACTCTTCAGCTACTTGATTTTTCCTGTGTGGATTTCTAAAGACAAATTCTTGTTAAGTTCTTATTTAGGAGCCTGTGAAGTATTAGAGGGATTGATATTATTAGTTCAATGCTATCTACAAAAAAGAACATCTGCAGGGTCTGTTTTTACCCTTGTTACAATCAACAAAGAATCCAGACTGCAAGCCCCCAAGATAGCAATGGAAAAAATCATGATGGGAGCAAATAACTTGCTAATGATAAACTGCTATATAGCAAAAATAAGGATATTCTACATGTTGTGTTAGCACCCATATAATTTTAAGAGAAGGCTGCAGGCATGTTGAGTAGAGTTCTTATGAAGGAGTCCTGAGAATACAGGGATAAGAATTGTCTAAGATGAGGTGTGAATGGTTTACAAACTGCTCTTACCCACCTCAGTGAGATCCCAGATCCATTAAAATCTAGCATCATGGGACTTTGAGTTTACAAACCTTTTCTAATTATATTACCTCAGGTACATAATAAGCTCTAACAACACATTCTCTACCATTTTACTGCTAGGAAAAGTAAAGCCCAGGACACAGAAGGTGCTACTGCCAAAGCCAAAATGTCAGTTTTGCTTATTTTTTCTTGATGCTGCTGTATTTATGCAGAAGCAGTATATCCCCCAGTGCTGAATAAAACACATTTGCTTTCTGCTCTTGAATGATTTCTGTATTCTCTGTGGTAACCCAGGAGATTTAGGGGAGTAGATTAGTCCTTCATCACTTATTACAGTAACTGCGTGAATATCACTGAAAAGGTCAAGCACTTTTATAGTTGAGACATTCATTTGAGCACAGGTTAACCTTTATGATAATAACATATCTAGGTGTTCTGACCAAAGTCTTAATTAAACAACATTCTCAATTAAACAGAGTTCTTTTGCTGACATTGAATTGATGTTGAAAGAACAGGTGGTTCCTTTGGAATTTTTTTAAAAGTCTAAGACCAAATAAAATAATCCTCAATGTTTTATTTATATTCCATGGGAAGTTTTTCTTTTGCCACAGATGTATTGATTCAAAAGCACTTCATAGCTAGAGTTGATTTCATTAAATAAATTCTGTGGGGGAAAAAAAACCAAAGCTTTAAGTGTCTAAGTATCTTAGTATTGTGATCATGTCATCTTAAAGTTAGAATTAAAAACATCAACAGAAAGACAAGTCTGGTTGCAAAGTCATTTTTTGAATGGAAATTACTGTATAAGTCAAGTGTTAGCAAATATTTCTTATTGTTTCTAAAATGTTGCTACAGAAGTTCTGATATTTTTTAAATTATTTCAGAATGGTACTAATCCATTGATCTGTTAATTTTCCAAATATTTTAATAATAAAGTTAGGATTTGTTTTCACTAGTGCCTCTGATAATGAAGAGTAAGAGACCCCAAAGAAAATTTCATGGACAGGAACTTTAGGGAGAAATTTAGCTCTCATCTTGAATTATGCTGACTGCTGCCACCTCTCTTAGAGTTCACTTTTTCATTCCTCCATTCAATAGACATTATTAGTTATCTACCATGATACCTTATATCTTACCTCTTTTTTTTATGCTGACAATGTTGGAAACTCCCAGAACTCATCTGTAACTTAAACTCTTAGTTGCCTGGAGCACTAAGAGGTTAAGTGACTCCCCAAGGTCACACAATTAGAATATACCAAAAACAAGATTTAAACTAAATCTTTTAGAATCTGTATGCATTAATCCAAACTGCATCTCATCTTGCACATACTTGCACATTAATATATGCTTAAAAAATATAAGCACTTTACAAAGAAATTGTTTGATCTTCATAACAATCCTGGGAGGTTGAGGCTATTATTATCCCCACTTTACAGTTGAAGAAATTGAGGTAGACAGAGGTTAAGTGATTGCCCATGATCATAAAATTGGTAAATGTCTGAAGCTGGATTTGAACAAAGTTCTTCCTGACTCCAGGCTCAGCACTCTACGTTTTGCATTGAAAAGAGATCCTATTATGGACATAGGCATGATAATAATTTGAACAATAGATTTCCTCTTAGGTTTTTGGGCAGGAAAGTGGCATAATGAAGTAAATGTCATATAGGCAGTACTCCTAGTGAAAGGAATAAGTGTATATCAAGGCTAGATTAAAGGCAATGAGACCCAGCTATACAAGTCTTTTACCGTAATATGGTTTGTCTATAAAGAATACTTGGTATATGGTATTGGCAATGTTAATGGGAATCCTCAGGTAGGTCTTCCTGAGTCCAAGGCTTGTTCTCTATTATGGAATACTGATGGATAGTTCTATAATTCCGTCTTAGTCATTCTCCTCTTTGCTTATACAAAATTCAGAATAAGTTTAGGAGCTTATAATTAAGCCATTTTTATCATTATACTTAGGTCTTGAGCATAAGGAAGTTAATATTTAACCTATGGATGTCTACATCTTAATCTTTTAGTAAATTCAGTAACAAAAAAAAAGAATTCAGATAAACTAAGATGTCTCTATTTTTGAAAGAAATTTTACTTAATGAATAGCATTCTGCTAAGAATTAATGGAGCAATCTATATGCTGGTTAAGGAGAGCTTTTTAGTTTTCCCATTAAAAATGTTTTCTTTGATATTTATTCATTCATTAAACATCTATTAAGTGTTCAGTGCCTTTTGATTAAGTATATGAAAACTTCCCCTAAGAAAGGTATTATTGTATCAGAGAGAATAATCATGACCTAACTGATTAAACCTAATATTTAATATATAAAAACAGTAACATATAAACCGTAATATATAAAAGCCACATATTTTATTTTGGGTTGGGTGGGATAGGATTACTGAGGATATAAATGAAAAGAAAGTAAGGAATGGTGTTATATTACATTTGTTATGTGTATATTTACATATATATGTAAATCAAAGATTTGGTAATCTTTAATGTTTTTATAATTATATTCTGAGTAATAACTTGTCAATCATACATAAAATATTTGCCCACTTTAAAGATTAATGGAAAAGTTCATTTGAGATATAAGAAGTTCAACGTTCTCTTTGCTATTTTTGGCATATATTTTAATTTGTTTGCATTTACCACATCCCTGATAAAATCTCAGTTGAAATTAGGCTAACCAATTGAAAAATAGGAAAAGTAAGTAAATGTCATATAATCTTGCAGTGATTAATTGTCTTATCTCTAGATTTTGCCAAGCACCATCAAGTTGGGCAGGTCAGAAAAAGCCTTTGAAATATTAGTTTAAGTTGGGCAACAGTAATTTCACCTGCTCAGACCTAAAGGAACTAAATTTATTTCTGTTTATAATTGTGAATCAATATAGTACATTCATGGATTTTAAAGGAAAAAAAGAGATTAAAAACATCTGGCTTGTCATTTTAACAGTATAATAATCTGTTCTTGTTTTTTTAAATTTTTCAACAGTGCTCAGTGGTCTCTGTTCTAATGACTGCCCTCGTAAAATAACAGTAAGTCACATCAACTATCATTTGTAAATATTGATATAAAATGCTGTCTAGGATAGTTCATTTGTATAGTAATTTAATATTTTCAAACTGTTTTTCATTTATTATCTCATTTTACCCTCCAATAACCTTGTGAAGTAGATACTATTTTGCCTATTTTTCAGAGAAGGAGACCAAAGCTTAGAGTGACTTAGTTAAGTGACTTCCCCAAGGTCTCAATGATGACAAACTAATTAAAGGGCTTTGTCAAATGGTGATCAAATTACTATCTAATAATAATTTCTAGCATTTCTGTGGCAATTTAGAATCTACAAAGCACTTTCCTTATCCTATCCCTTTCGTTCCTTACTACACCACATATGCTCCACCCTGACTCTTTGTTCCAGATGACAAAATTGAGCCAGAGAGAGTTTGAGGGACTCGTCCAGGGTTCCACAACTCAGAAGTACCAGAGGCAGATTTTGAATTGAAGTTTTCCTGACTCTAGATCTAGCATCTACCCACTGTTCTCAAGTTTTCTCTGGTATCTAAAAATATTCTGCATAATAAATAAATCATTTTCTTTACTTTAAAAATATCAGAATTTGAAGTGAATAACCAGGAATGTTTTAACTACCTTAATTATTTAGCAACATTTTGAGTGTTCCAGAAATCAAAAGAAAGAGCTGTATATACTCTTTATGCACAGAGAAGAAAATTTTCCAGTGAACATGTGCTGATTAGCATAATCATACTACCAGTGGAAAAGTACCAAGAACTTTGCTGTCTCCGTGATATGTAAAGTTTGTTGGTGGTTTTACATTATTGGGTTTTCCTTTCATTGGATCCTAGATAGAGAATCATCAGGGGCCTTTGTTCAGTTAGCTTCTTATTTGTCTAAAAAAGAAAATTGGGCTCAGAGAATAGTGTTGAGCCCAAGTTTACACAAATCCCCAATTTGAGCCCAGGTCTTCACATTCTAAATCTAATATATTTTTCACTCTGCCCAATTACTTTGCTCTTTTTTTCTTCTGATTTTAGCCAGTTCTTTATTTATTAGCATATTCATCAAAAGACCAAGAAAGGGAAGAAGAGAAGAGATACAATCTTGCTAGTTGTCTTAGCTATACATTCTCACAAATGAGTTCATGATGAGGAAGTCTGTAACTTTGAGACAAATTACATTGAAAGTTTTTCTCTTCCTCTATGTCCATTTCCCTTTTTCCCTCTGTCTCTTTATCTGTTTGCATATATAAAGTATTTCTCCCTTATGCAAATGGGTCTTCAAATAAACCTGAATACTCTTTTGAAATTTTAAAAGTCACATCAGTTAAGTCCAATTTGTAAAACTGCTCTTAGATTGATTACTCTGACAGTTTAGTTCCCTCAGGCTTCTCAGCAGTTGATATATTTACCTCCTATTTATCTATTTATGACTTTCTTTGAGGTTCAGATCCTGTTAAACAGCCTTTCACATTTTTCATTTTTCATTTTCCCTCCCCATAGATATCATAGATCACAATGAGAGTGACAGACTTAAAGATGGAAAGTACACAACATACTTCCCCAGTGTTCTGTCCATCAAATACATACCCAATTTGAAAATTATTTACATCCTTAGAGTTTGCCTTCTTCACATTGATTTTGATTTCAGAGTAATTTTATCATACTACAAAGTATTATCACAGTAAGACCCTGAATTAATCCCCTTTCTTTCACCACAAAAACTGGTATATTACAAATTTTTTCACTGCTAAGATTAGTTAATAGAGTAACTCTTATTTTTACTTTTTAAAAATATATTTAACATTTTATTTTCCCCAATTATAAATAGAAACAATTTTAAATATTCATTTTTAAAATTTTGAGTTTGATTCTTTTTCCCTCATGATTTGATAAAGTTTATACATGTGTAGTCATGCAAAGCATCTTTCTGTATTAGTCATGTTGTGACAGAAGATAGTCAAAAAAAGGGGGGGTTAAAAAGTATGTTTTGATCAGCATTTAAACTTAATCAGTTCTTTCTCTGGAGATGGTTAGCATTTTTCATCACAAGTCCTTCAGAATTGTCTTAGATCTTTGTATTGTTGAGAATAATTAAGTTGTTCAGAGCTAATCACCATACCATATTATTGTTACTAGGTGCATTATTCTGCTGATGCTGTTTATTTCACTTTGCATCATCAGTTCATTAAAGTCTTTTCCCTCTCTACTATTTTTCTCCTTTTATCCTACTCTCTCTTTTTTACCCTCTCCATCCTCAAAAGTGATTTGCTTTTAGCTAACACTTCCCCCAGTTTGTCCTCCCTTCTATCATTCCTCTCTTCTCTTATCTCTTCTCCCTACTTCTACTTTACTGTAGGGTAGATTTCTATACCCAACTGAAGATTTAAGTTATTCCCTCTTTGAGCTAATTCTCATGAGAATAAAGTTCAAGCACTCCCCCCATATATATCCTTCACTATAAAAATTCTTTTGTGCCTCTTTTATGTGTATATCTCATTGTACCTCTCTCTTTCCCTTTTTTTCCACCCCTTAATTTCTTTTTTTTAATATTATTCCTTTTTACTCAATTTATACCCATGCCTTCTGTTTATGTATACTCATAATTGCCCTAATAATAAAAAAATAATAATAAAGCAGTACTTATGCAAAAAGCACAGTTTTAGAGTGGATGAAGTACAAATTGCCAAAAGTTGGTGGGGGTGGGGGAAGAAGGAGAACTAAGTATTCAGATCATGTATGTCAGAAACCAAATTCAGTTCAAGAGACTTGTTACAGCTAGAAAGAACCTTATAAATCTTCTGTACAACAATACTTCTGTACAGCTCTTTACCATTTTATTAATGAGGAAACTGAGGTTGGAAGAAATAAAGTGACTTGTCCAAAGTCGTACAGATGAAAAAGTCTTCTTTTTTAAAAGAGCAGAATTTGAAGCTAAATCACTTGTTTACTACTTCGTTGTCCTTCCTACTACACCACACTCCCTCAATGTTCTACATTTACTTCTTGTTTTGTTTTGTTTTGTTTTTTAAATAATGTCATCTTTCCCCAGTTACATATAAAGTTACATATGTATGTTACATACATACAATTTTTAACATTTGAGTTCCAAATTTTCTGTCTCTCATCATCCCCCTCCCTGAGACAATAAATAATTTAATAGAAGTTCTACATGTTCAATTTACTTGTGATTAAAATTAGAACAGAATCACAATCCCAGTGCAAATAGAACCTAAAAAGGACCTTCTCCTGAAGATGTCTGAAAAGTGTTCCTCCAACTATTCCTTTTAAGATCACAAGTAGGAAACTTGCTGCCTTTTAAAGGCAGCCTATTCTAGATTGAAAAGTTATGATGTTTAAGAAGTTTCTTCTCACATTAAGATTTAAATTGCTTCTCTGCAACTTCTAACCATTGCTATTTCTTTGTTCTGCCTGGAGCCAAGCAAAACACACCTTCTTTCATAAGATAACACTCAACTAATCCTTTGTCCCACTTAAGTTTTTTCACCTCCATGCTGAATTTACTTAGTTCCCTCTGCTCATTTTGAGCAATGGAATCTTTAATCTTTCTGCCTCATCTGTATATTTTTCAACTTATCATTATCCATCCTAATACCTACAGTTGAATACAAGATTCAAAATGTCATGTAATTAGGACTGGCCACAACAGAACTATCATCTTCCTAGTTCCAGGGCCTCTGGATGCAGTTCATCATCATGTTAGTTTTCTTGGCTGCCAATCATTCACTTTGAACTTAGATTCCACCAAAATTTCTCTTTTCAAATGAACTCATATTGAGCTACAGTTCTGTTATGTTGTACTTGTGAATATGATTTTTTTTTGCTCTAGTATGAGACTTTGCAATTATTATGCCTTTCAAATGTTGAGATTCAGCCTAATCATCTAACCTCTCCAAACTTTTTAAAATCCTAATTCTACCAGCCATTGTTTTAGCTAGTCCAGTTTTGTGCGATCTATAAATTTTATAAGTATGCTGTTTTCCATTATCTAAGACATTAATAAAAATGTTTAAGACAACAGGACCAAGCACACTTCACTGAGGTGCTCAACTGGAATCCTCTTTCCAAATTAACATTGCACTATTAATGATTACCTTTTAGGTGACCAGCCAATTTCATCCAGCTCCTATCTCACAATCTTTTTTGTTTGTATTGCATTAAAGACTTTGTAAACTGCTTTGCTGAATTCTAGGTAACTGTTTACAACATTCCTCTGATAGACAAATCTAGTAACTCTCCAAAAAGAAAATGAAACTTTTTCTGGTGTCTCATGTTCCAGAAATGTTGGCTATGAATTATGCTGACTCTGTGGTCACTACTTTCATTTCTAGATGTTCTCAAATGATCTCTTGAATAATACAGTATAAAAATTTCCCAGGAATATAAATCAAGCTCACAGGTCTGTAATTTAAGGACTTCACTGTACTCCTTTTCAGGAAATCAACACATTTGCCTTTTCTATGGCATCTACCCATTCACTATAATATTTCAAAGGAAATTGATAATATCTTGGCAATATTATGCTCCTTCCATTCTATGGAATGACATTCTTTTTCAGAGAAAATGACAAACTCACCAAGGAAAGCAAGATGCTCTCTAGCCAATGATATCAAACCCTTAGAAAACCACAAATTAATATTATCACATTGTATTTTTATTTATTTTATTAAACATTTCCCCAGTTAAATTTTAATCTTGTTGAGGATACCCACCTTTCCTGTATTGCCAGGCTGTCATTCATAATGTGGAGTCACATATAATTTTACTGATAAATCTTCATACTACTTAAACTGAATAAGTACTGGAAAGCCTTAGGTGTTAGATTTTTAATAGAATTAGCCAGTGATTATTATCACATTTTTCTTATGCCACAATATCCCTGTAAAGTATTTTTTCTTCAGCTTCCCAGTGTTTTCTAATTGCCTGTATGCTTGTCAAGGAAATCTGACTCCTGCAGAAACACTGGCAAGGTCTTGCCACTCTAAGGTCATGTGTTGGCTATGTGCCAGACCATCTGGAAGTTTTCCCTTTTAAAAAAAAAAAAAAAAAAAAAAGGTCAAGTTGTTTTGTTTAATTATTAGGAAAGAAAAAAATAAGGATCAATTCTAATATTATGGTTTTTATATGGGCCATACTTTTTCTGTTTCCCTTATCAAGTGACTGCCCACTTCAAGTTCACATCCTCAGATCTGCAGAAAAAAAAAAATCTATTGAACAGTTCAGAAAGCTTCCTAATTACCTCAGCTGAGTTTTTGTCTTATTTCTCTAGTTCTTCCAACCTGCAGTTAGCCAACTCTCCTTATTTGCATCGCTACCAGAAACATTACTGTTTTTACTATATTGTTCACTAATGCCTCCTAAAAAGGATACTAAGTATTTCAAAATAAAATGTTTTCAAAAAACAAGTGCATCTGTTTAGTTTTCATAATTACAAATATTTTCATAAAACATAAAATCATTAGTGTGCCTTTCTCTATTGAGTACAGTATTCTTTTCTAACCTTAATCAGTTGATCATTACACATTTAAATACCTACAAGTCATACACTGTACTAGGCCCTGGAGAGTAAAAAAGCAAAAACTGAAATGACTCCTGCCTTCTTCAGTGAGTTTAAATTCAATCAAGGGAAACAAAATATATATGTATAAGTATGTGCAAAATAAATACAAAGTAATTTTTGTAGGGAACCACTGAGTGCTTTACATCAGGAAATGTCTCATGTAGGAGGTTGTAACTGAGTTGGAATTCTGAGAGATAAAGATGAGGAGGAAGAGAACTCTAGACATGGGGGACAAACTGTTCAAAGGCACGGATGTGGGCACACCAGGGAATTTGTATTTGATCCCAGAGCAAGTTCTTAATCTAAAATCTGTGTATCTGTTTTTGTTTTTGTTTTAAATACCTTGATAACTGGTTTCCTTTGTACTCCTGTATATTTTACACATTCTTAAAAAAAAAAAAAAAAAAGCATTCTGAGAAGGGTCCCATTAATTTTACCAGAGTGACAAAGGGGTCCATGGCACAAACAAAATTAAGAATTCCTATCCTAAAAGGAGTGGAAAAATTTACATGAAGTAATGCTGAGTGAAACAAGCCTAACCAGGAATACACTGTACGCAATAACAGCAAGAATGTGCAATGATCAACTTTGAAAGACTTGGTTCTTCTCAGCAGTTCAGTGATCTGAAGCAATCCCAATAGACTTTGGACAGAAAATGCCATCCATATCCAGAAAAAGATCTAAGGATACTGAATGTAAATCAATACATACTATGTTCACTTCTTTTTTTCTGTGTTTTTATTTCTCCCATTTTTTCCCTTTTGCTCTGATTTTTCTCTCCCAATATAATTCATAAAGCAATGTGTATTAAAAATAAATAAACTTACTACAATAAAAAATTTAAAAAAATAATTCCTATCCTAGAAGCAATAGGGAGCTACCAGAATTTATGGAGTAGGGATGTAATGTAATCATAACATTATTTATATATATATATATCAATTTAGCAGATGTATTCAGGATGAATATGAATATATTCTACAATACAGGGAGAAGAGAAACAAGGCAATAAGACCAATTAGGAGGCTTTTGCAATAGTCTAAGTGATAAAGGCCTCAGCTAGGATAGTGGCCATGAATAAAGAGAAAGGGGATAGATTTAGATGATGTTGAAAAAAATAGAATTTACCTGGCTTAGCCACTTGATTGCATGAGGCAGAGAAATCTTGTATTCACATTGTTTCAAATTCAAAGGTTAAGAAATGAGGTTAAAAAAAAAAAAGTAGGAAGAAGAGTGGGCTTCTAGAGGAAAAAAAAATGTTCTGTTTGGACATATTGAATCTGAGGTATCTCTACTATATCCATTTGGAAATATCTCAGTCGTCAGTGGTTGGCATACGACAGTAGATCAAGAGAGAAAATAGGGTTAGATATATGGATCTTTGTTAGATCCTTTGGCAGAGGGATGAGAATTAAACACTTTGGGAATTAATTAAGTTTTAAAGAGAATTAGAATAAAAGAATAGGGATCAGGACAGTCTTGATGTATACCCAAGGTCCTGTGTGAGCCTGTGAGCTGTGCTAATATACTCTGTGGTGTAGTTCACATCATTTTAGAGGAAAAGGAGGATAAGAAATAAAATGCTTCTTCTAGGTATACCTGTGCCCATGGTTAGTCGATAGGACATAGATGGTGATCTACTAAAAATGATTGAAGATGACAAATTAGGTATATTGAGAAAATATTATCACAAAAACCCTGAGGAAAGAAAGTATACAGGAGGAAAACTGGTCAGCATTGACAAGGGCTGCAGAGAAATCAAAAAGTATTCATGTGAAAAAATTCAGGAACCAAGAGAGAGGCAGGAAAGAGAGCAGTTGACTAAAAAAATCAAAGGAGACAAACAAAAATAATTTCACCAGAATATACTATAGACCAGGACTTCATAAAATTTTTCTACTCATAGTCCCTTTTCTCCCAAGGAATTTTTATGGAACCCCAGGTATATAGGTTTATAAAATACATATACAAATCATATATTTACTGATAATCATAATTTCATGATCCCATATTTAATTATGAGACCCCATATGGAGTCTTAAACCATATTTTAAGAAGCTGGGTTATAGATCATTTGGACAGAAAAAAGTTGATAAGTTTGGGGAAGAGTTCACATACCTAACATGGATGTCTAATAAAAAGATTACAAGGGACTTCAATTATCCATTCAGACATCTACACTATTAGCCATTTATTAAGCAGCTACTTTGTGTAAGGTACTGGGCGTTAAGGAATATAAAGACAAAACCAAAAAATATTTTTTGTTGGGAGTTCTCTTTTTGCCAAGAGAGAGATAATAAGTTCCTATTTTGCCTAATGGTTTTTTTCTTCAAAAAATGAAACACCTATAAGGAAATTTCTATTATGACTCCAGTTCTTAATAAGGAGAAACTGGTTGCTAGGCTGGAAATGATCAAAAATTGAGGAACAAATCATTCTGTCTGAAAATGTATGATATAAAAAAAGAAAAGCTAAAAATTGTCTTATATACTTTAGATTTTGAGAAAGAAGATTTTTGGAGGAGGGGTGGGAGTCTTAACATTACATTAATTTCTCTCTCTTTTTTTAACATCACTGTCATTTCTCAGTAACTTTGTCTCCCAGTAGAACCTTTCCTTGTAACAAAGTAGTACCATTAAGCAAAACAAACTGACATATTGATCATATCCAAAAAAAACATGCCTCATTTTGCCTCTGTACCATTTCTTTAGTTAGGGTAAGAGAAAAAAAGGGAGGAGAATATGTTTCATCATCAGTCCTCTAGAATCAATATTAGTTATTGCTTGGAATTACCTGAATTATAACATACTGTAGTTTTGTTATCTTTTATATTATCCATTAGTTCTTATGTGAATTCTTTATCATTTCTAAGAGTATAATAATTTTGTATTCCATTCATATACCAGTTTGTTCAGCCATTTCAAATTAATTAGCACTCTGTTTTATTGCTGCTATAAAAATTGCTCCTATACACCCTATACCAAAGGTATAGGTTGGAATGGACTCATGATTTAGATATAAAGGTTAATACTGTAAGAAGAGAGAGAACAAAGAATAGTCTACCTCTCAGGTCTGTGTAAAAGGGAAGAATCCATGGCCAAAGAACTAGAAAACATTATGAATGCAAAATAGATAATTTTGATTACATTAAATTAAAAAGTTTTTGCACAAACAAAACCAATGTAACCAAGATTAGATGGGAAGCAGAAAGCTGGGGGAGAAAATTTACAGCCAGTTTTTCTGATAAAATCTTCATTGCTAACATATATAGTGAATTGACTCAAAGTTATAAGAGTACAAGTCATTCCTCAATTAATGGTCAAAGTATATGAACAGGTGAATATCAGATGAAGAAATTAAAGCCATTTATATTCATGTGAAAAAATACTTTAAATCATTATTAATTAGAGAAATGCAAATTAAGACAACTCTGAGGTACCATTTCACACTTCTCAGATTGGCTAAAATGACAGGAAAAGATAATGATGATGGAAGGGATGCGGGAAAACTGGGATATTTATGCTTTGTGGAGTTATGAACTGATTCAACCATTCTGGAGAGCAATTTGGAACTATCCTCAAAGGGCTATAAAACTCTGCATACCTTTTGATTCAGGAGTATCTCTACTGGGTCTGTAGAGACAAAGAGATCATTAAAAAGGGCAAAGGACCCGGATGTACTGAAGTGTTTGTAGCAGCCTTTTTTGTAAAGCCAAGGACCTGGAAACTGAGTGGATGCTTCTCAGTTTAGGAATGGCTGAATGAGTTATGTTATATGACTGTTGTGGAATATTATTCTTCTATAAAAATGATGATCAGGCTAATTTCAGAAAAACCTGAAAAGATTTACATGAACTGATGCTGAGTGAAGTGAGCATAACCAAGAGAACAGTGTATGCAATAACAACAAGATTATGATCGTTCGTGTAGATAAGATTTTTCTTGCACACCAATGATAAGTTTGGAAATATGTATACATATATTCGATTTGCCAATATTTTAACATAATTAACATGTAGTGGATATCCTGCCATCTAGGGGAGGGGTGGGGAGTTGGGGGGAAAAATTTGTAACGGAAAGCTATGTAAGGGTTATTGTTGAAGAATTACCCACACATATGTTATGCAAATAAAATAAAAATTAAAAAAAAAAAACAACAACAAGATTATGCAGTGATCAACTGTTATGGGCTTGGTTCTTTTCAACAATGTAGTGATTCAAGGCAATTCCAATAGACTTGGCATGGAAAATGCCATCCATACCCAGAGAGAGAACTATGGAGACTAAATGTGGATCAAAGAGTAGAATTTTCACCTTTTGTTAAAGTTGCTGTTTGTTTGCTTGCTTTTTTTTTTCTTTCCATGGCTTTTTTTCTCTTTTGATCTGATTTTTCTTATGTAGCATGGCAAATGTGGAAATATGTTTAGAAGAACTGCACATGTTTAACCTATCAGATTGCTTGCTGTCTTGGGGAGGGGGAAGGAAAGAGGAGAGGAAGAAAAATTTGGAACACAAGATTTTACAATGATGAATGTTCAAAACTATCTTTGCATCTATTTGGAAAAATAAAATACTATAAAAATAATTGTTATTATAAGTATTATAATATATGTAAGACTTTATAGAACTTTACCTTCCTGTTTATCTTTCTTAGACCACATGCCCTATAGTGTTATATTTGGGTCAAAGGATGAAAACGTATTTTAGAGGATTCAGATAAAGTATAGGAGGAGACTCCAAGGACTTCATAAAGGAGTCTCAAATTCTGCTCCAGATGTCAGCTTAAGAGGAATGGAAATCTCTGAAATTATGAAGATACAAAGAGAACTTATTTTGATAAGGAACAAATATATAATATTGACATGTATACACAGGGTACTCACCAACCAACTATATTTTTATAGACGTAGAAAAGATGGAGGCAAGGACAAATAATGGAAGATAAATACAGAGACAAAATATTTTTTCTTTCTTCAGTTACCTTTTTAAGCTCCTTTTGTAACTGGCTAATTGAATTTTTTTGTTCATTGCACTCTTTTTCCACTTCACTAATTTTATTTTTCAATAAATTGGTGTCTTTTTCATATCTCTTTTGCAGGGCATCATATCCTTCTTGCAAGATATTGTATCCTTCTTGCACTGATTTCAATTTATTTTCCTATTTATCCTCCAGCTCTCTTTTGAGGTTCTTTATGCAGTCTTCCAGAAAGGCCTTTTGAAAAGGGGACCAGTGATGGTCCTTAATAACTTTCTCTGGAGTTTTGTCTAAAGGAACCTCAGGATCTGGGGTCAGCCCTTCTTTCTCTTGATAGAAGCTGTCTATGGTGAGAGCTCTCTTTTGCGTCTTCATTTTTTTTTTTTTTTTTTTTAGACTGCGTGGATGTTTCTTTAAGGCTCGAAAAAAACGGTGGCTGAAGGACTTTGCCCTGGGGCAATTCAGCAAATTAACTTAAGGTGCTGGGCCAATGGGGGCTAGGACTAAGTCCGAATTACTCCTTAAAAAAGGCAAATCTGCCAAAACACCTGTCCCCAATCAGGGCAGAGTATCCCAAGTGCCTCAGATAAACTCCAGGTGTTTGGAGTTTGGAGTTTGGAGTTTCTTCCACGATGCACTGAGTCCCACCCTCACTTCTGGCCTGCACCGAGACCACTGTTTATTCCTCTGTCCGAGTTAAACAAACCTGATATGAAGTTCTTCAGAGATATCCGAAAGCAGTGTCCAAATATTTCTGGATTCGTTGACTTGAAGATCGGTTCAGAGGCTTATTTTATTGTTGATTTGAGAGAAGATCGGAGGAGGATGCAGAGAGTCACGTTTTTACTGCTCCATCTTGGCCAAAACATTTTTTCTTTAAGAATAAAATCCTGATCAAGATAAAGTTCAAAATGACAAGTAAAACCGACAGCAATAAAATGAGTTTGTCGAAAGATTCTTTAAAAATCTTAAAGAACCTCCCAAAGGAGGTTGGGATTTGCTACCTAGGAATAAAGAAGAGAATGAAAGTAGGGATAGGACCAGTGCTTTAGAGTGAATGGAATAAGGGGAAATGGAGAAGAGGCAGAGTTTTTACTCAACTCTTTTAATTCTTTTTTTTTTCTTTCTTAGAGAATGAACTTTAGATTGAAAGATTCTGAACAAAAATGACTAATAGTTGATAACCAAAATAAATAAAGAAATTGTAAAAGAGTACTTAGTTCCCCTTAATAAATTCTATTACCAGGCCCAAATTTCTCAGGTATTAAAGAAACTGCCAAATGTCATTGCTAAGCCTCTGTCATTGATATTTGAAAAGATTATGGAGAATAGAAGAAGTTCTACAGAATTTCAGAAGAGCAAATTTTATTCCAGTTTTCAAAAATGGGAAGAGAATTGTAAATCAAAGCCTAGTAGTGACTTAGGATCCTGGGGGACTGTCAAACATATTATTAAAGGTTTTCTTTAAAAGGGTGCTATGATTATAAAGAGCATGTTTTTTTCAAGAACAGGTAATATCAGACTAATCTAATTTCCTTCTCAATTAACTTACTAGTTAAACAGACTGGAGAAATGTCATATAGATATATAGTGATAGAGATAGGTGTAGGTGCATGTATCTACACACACACACACACACATACATACATACATACACCCATATATTGTTGAACTAAATTTTAATGAAACATTTGACAGAATTTCTTAATCTATTCTTATTAACAAATATGAGAACTATGGATCAGGTGATAGTACAGTTAGATGGATTTGGAACTCATTAAATGGCTGAACCCACAGAGTAGTCATTAATTTATGTGGTTAAAGGGTTAATGTGAAAGATTTTCAGTGAAATACCCCAGTAATCTGTGCTTGGTTTGGGCTTTTTTAATATATTTATCAATGATGAAGGTAAAGACATATATTATATAGTTATCAAATTCATAGAAGATGCCAAAAAAAAAAAAAAAACTAGGAAAGAAAGCTAAAATGCAGAATGACCGGTAAGATACAGAAAAACCTGTAAACATCTGATCAAATCTAATATAAAATTATACTTAATAGAGATAAATATAAAGCCTTAGGCTATAAAAATCAACTTCAGAAGTACAATTTCTACAGATTATTGTATACTTGGTCTTTCTCATTGAATGGGAACTTTGAGGGTAGGGGCTGGTTTGGGGTTTGTTTTTTTTCTTAATCCTCCGCACTTAATACAGTGACTGGAAAAAAGTAAACATGATAAATACTTCTTAATTGATTTTAGTAGAGGGAAAATGAGTGAATTTTATGTTATAGTAGGTAGCCTTTGTCATGTGATAGAGACTTGCCATTGTCTAATGCTAAACCGTTCATAGAACAGATGGCAAGAACTTTCCAAAATGACCTTGCTATGAATTTTATTTCAGCCAAAATGACACTATTTGCATTTGCAACAAACTACAATAAAACTTTGTTATCTCACCCTTTGGGAAACTAGAGATTACAGATTGGCTAAATTTAATTAATTAAAAGTCAATTCACGTTACCCCAGGGAGTATCCCAGTTCTCTTTGCTTTCTTGAGACTTCTAAGGAAGTTTACTATAGACCCATGGGTCAAAAATCTAAAAAAAAAAAAAAAAAAAGAACCTACCCCTTCCCCAAAAATCTAAAAACCTTAACAGTCAAACCCCAAATGAAAACTCCTCAATTCAGCTGCTCTATTTCCAATAACTGATACATAAGATATGCTCTTAGCAGTATGCTAATTGCTAGATTAGATATTTGTAGCCAAGTATTTTCAAAGTGCCAGTTTCGGGAACTCTGTGACTAGGAAAGAATCAAAGAGCACAGCTTTTCGTATAACATAGTACAGGGGAAAATATTATCATGGGAGGACAATTATATTACTGTGCACAAATGAAGTAACATTGAAAAATTGAATAAACTGATAATAAAACATTATAATTATGATGTTTGCTGAAGGATGTAGGTAGAATTTATTTTAATTGTTATTTGTATTTGTAACCTCTAAGACTATAATTTCATCCATTTCCAAACCATGCCTTCTGCAATCCAGCTTTTCTTTTCATTTCCCTTGCACTAAAACCTGAATTCTGCTCTGACAGAGAATTTTCACTTCATCCTTCTTGAAACCAAATCTCCATATCATCACACCTGTGATTTCCAGACCATGCCACAGCATGTGTGCCCCTTCCCACTTTGTGCTCCTCTTTATATTAGAGTCAAGAAGATTCATGTTCATTAGTTCAAATCTGGCTTCAGATACTTACTAGCTGTATGATCCTGGGCAAGTCACTTATCCCCGTTTGCTTCAGTTTCTCCATCTGTAAAATAAGGTGGAGAAGAAAATGGCAAACAACTCCAGTATCTTTGCCAAGAAAACCCAAAAATGGAGTCACAAGGAATTAGATTGTAACAGTCCCCCATTCGAATAGAAAATACCAGCAAACAGAACATCTTATTTGCTTCTATTGTATCCCTAGCACTTAGCACAGTTTTTGTCCTTTAGTCTTGTCCAACTCTGTGTGACCTCTGTGGACTTTTGTTCATAAAGATACTGGGGTGATTTGCTATTTCCTTCTCCAGGATGTACCCATTTTATAGATGAACTGTAAAGCAAAATAATAAAGCAAAAATAAGGATTGTATGACTTGCCCAAAGTCACATAGTTAGTAAATGTCTGAGGTTGGATTTGAACTTAACTCTTCCTGACTTCAAGCCTGGTGCTCTCTATACTGTATCCCATCTGACACAGAGTAATCCTTTAATAAATGCTTTATCACTCATTCATTCATTTAAAGTACTGTTCTATATTGGTAGAGGGCATTTACTTGTATTATTGAAATCATAGATCCAGTCCCCTACATATGTAACATGGGCTCTCTATTATAAGTGTAATTATAATATGGAAATAATTTTTACCATACTTCTTTAGAGCTAGTATATTGCACATGCCTATTTTAAAAGTTTACTTAAGCATTAAATGACAACTCTGAATTTCTAATGTATAGATATAGATATTTATAGAGAGAGATATATAGATATATGTATATATACATATACAAATAAACATGTGGAAATATATGTACATATGTATATGTACATTACATGTACAAATATGCATATATACACATAAACACTATGAGTTTGATGGATGTCACTGATTTTCTAAAAATTTTGACAGCTAAAGCAATAATTAAGTGCTTTAATGTTCAAGAAGAGTAGATTGATTTTTATAATCCTTCCATCAGATATGCTAATGAAATATTTTCTTTTTTCTACATAAAAATAGTTCTTTTAAAACTATTTTTGTGATATTTATCTAGTATTATTTCCAAGTCCCATTCCATCATTTTTTTTTAAATATAAAAATTGAAGCCCAGAGGAGTTAATTGATTTGCTCCAAAGTTTTAGCTACATGGCAAAACTATAACTATAATGTAGGTCTCCCAAAATATATCAATTATACTTAATCCTCGATTATTGTGAAAAAACACTTTATAAATCTTAAGGTGATAAATAAATTTGAATTATCATTATTATTTCATTATTTAATTCACTGCATCCCTAAGTAGTTACTCTTTTGGTAAGTGAATTTATCCACAGCATTTACTTTCATTGGCAGTGTATTTTTCAGGGATGTCCGCATTGATAATGAGGTTGATACATGCATTGCTAGAGTTAGCTCGGTGTTTGGGAGGCTCTGAAGGAAAGTATGGGAGAGAAGAGATATTAGATTGACTACCACATTGAAGATCAACAAAGCCGTTGTACTGACTTCATTGTTATATGCCTGTAAAACTTGGACAGTATCAGTGCCATTCCCGGAAACTAAATCTCTTCCATTTGAATTCTTAGGAAGATTCTGAAGATCACATAGCAGGATAAGGTACCAGATGCTGTGGTTCTTTCTTGAACTAAACTACCACACATTCATACTCTACTCTCAATGGGGCTGGCCACATTATTTGAGCGCCATATGTACACGTGCCAAAAAGACTATTTTATAGAGAACTCACACAGGGCCAGCTCTTATGTGGTGGTCAGAAAATGTGATATAAGGTCATTCTCGGATTCTCTCTCTAAAACTAATTGCATGACATGGGAGACGCTGGCATAGGACCAGCCCCCATGATGATGGGGGCAACATGACATGCCCCCATCAGAGAAGACGCTATGCTCTATAACCAAGACAGAATTGAAGTAGTTCAAAAGAAATTCCAGATGCACAGTTGGAAAATCCATATGTTCATATGGGCTATTTATATCTGACCTGTGGCAGAACATTCTGAGCTTGTATTGGTCTGATCAGCCACAGTCAGAAACACTGTGATTTTACTCTAACATAGTGATGATATTTTTGGTCCTTTTCAAGGGAAGGGACAACCAAACAACTCTACTGGTCCAGAGAACAACTAATTGAAATCTGTGCAGATATTGCAAATGCATTTTTATAAATCTTCCACTGATGATCTATTCCAAATCTTGGAAACCTTCCTCTGAATCCTTTAATATATTATACATTCCAATATACCATTCAGACTGCCTATTCATCAGTCTTATTTCATACCTGCCCTACCTTTTTACACATCCTTGATAATGTCTTTTATTCACTGTCTTTCACTGAAGATAATAGTTAGATGATTCATCTGCTTACATTACTCTGGATCTTCTCATTTTTGCTTTTCTTTCACTCTGCCTCTCCACCACTATCTTTAAAGAATGTATTGATTCCCAGAGTTTATATAGTGTTAGATAAAATACTGTGACATCTATCTAGTCGGATTCTTTCTGGAAGATCACCCTAAGAGGTGATATTACTTTGGCAAAACATCAGATTATCTCATAACAAATGATAAGGGTAGCTGTGAGTGGTCAGTCTTGGTCATCATATTGTCATAATTGGGACAGGAAAGAAGGATTTCTGACTCTAAACTAAAGATTTTCTACATTCTATATTGCCACTTGGATTTCTCTCACAATTCTCCCCATGGGATTCAAATCCTAAATGTCCTATTTTAAAAAACCTTTTCTATAGATAGAAGAAATTTTTTCATCTAATTTATCATTTCAGGAGTGTTTCAGAAATGGGAAGTGATGTACTTGTTAGAGACTCATCTCACTACTTTCCCATATTCCTTCTGGCCTTATCAGATTTGCTTAAGCTGCAGGATGATAATATGTGTTTCTAAATTGAGTCCAGGATCTCAGATGTGCTGGAACTAATAGCAAACCTTTTCTTTTTCTAATTAGCATGAATGGATTTTGTTTATTTCGATATTTTAATGGGAGAAAGTCATCTCTTTTGAAACATTCACTGCAACCCCACAAAAAGAGAATTAATGCTGCATTTAACAGGAAATAAATGACATTAATCACACTGTTATGGGTTTTATTCTATGTTGGACCAACAGTGTGATAGCAAATTTGACTTGAAATACATATACCCACTTTTCTTTATACCCTATAGAATTATCTCCACTAGCAACATAATTAGCTTTTAATAATAACTAGTTCATTGAACTTCAAAAGATTGAACCATAAATAAATTAAAGCACTAATAATAAGGAATTTCTTCTCAAGTTTTACCAATTTCTAGCAGCTTTCTTTAAAAGCTCCTTTTGGCTATGTTATTTTCATCAAAATTATTTTAATTATGATTGTCAAGTTGAATTAAGTTCACCTATTTCCTTATTTTCTGAGACTTAGAACATTCCTTTTTCCTTACAGCCCTTTGGAGTGAATCAGCCTGGACCTTACATCATGTATACAACTGTAGATGCAAATGGCTATCTGAAAAATGGTTCAGGTAAGGTAGACAAAAGTCAGTGATGTCTAATATTTCTTCTTTATTACTATCTACTTAATATGATTGAGGCTTTCTGAAAAAGTATCTTTTCTTTTTCTGTAATAGGATAAGCTTGTCACCATCCATGAGCATGACTATTCCTGTCATGTTATTTTTCCCTATTTGTGGTGACTGTCATAAAGTTGGAATCATTTAATATTTGAAATTGAGAGCTTTTTGTGCAAAACTGACAAGGTAAATTAAGCACAATAGCTTCAAAATGAAAATGATGACAGTATACCACTCTCCCTTTATATAAAATCTAATGCTTTCTTAAATCATATATGTTCTCCTGGAAATCTAAAAGTACTTTTCCTCTTGTTAATCTCCACTACAAATAATAAGACCACTTTGAGATAACATTGTCATTTCATTCAACAGTTACAGAAACTGAGAGATGGGTAGGTAGGTTTCCTGACTTGTCTGGGATCAAACATTCAATTAGTAAAAGGCCCTTAAACCAAACCAAACATTTCTCTTATGGTATTGCTGTTATGATACACTGATTCATTCAAAATCATCTTAAGAAGAACGTAAGAAATAGCACCAAAATCTAATCTACTACCTCTTCCTTGTCTCCTAAAACTAGAGTAGAAACTATTAAAATTATTTAGAAGTATCTGTTAGATCTACTAATTTTTTTTAATAAAAGCAATTCTAGTTATAAATTGCAAAAGGTCATTTGATGGAAGAAGCCATTATCAGGAATAAGTTAGTCCAGGCTATGGAAAAGTGAATGAAATAAGCTATACCAGATCTGATATTAGAATGACTATATTTATTAAGAAATCAGAACTTACTGAGACCCTGGGCATAGTAGATGCAGTAATGATATTTGTCAATTAAGTAATAGAAACAGTTTTAAATCTTTAATATACACTGCTTGGAGAGTTCCAAAGACCAAAGAATATGGAAGTATAATTAGGTATGGTCCTATCTTCACAGAACTAGAATTACAAATAACTCTTCTTTCTTCAACAACTTAAAAGGTTTTTTCCTGGTAAGCAAAAGAAAAAATAAATCAGAAAAAATTACCTGTCAAGTCATCATTATTTTTGTCTTATGGTCTGATATAAATCAAATATACTGTAACATCACTATTCTCTGTATTTAATTGCACTCATTTGGGATAATCACATTAGCCAGCATAACTCTCAGTGACATAACCACTGCTGAATAATAATACAGTCAGCATAAACTTATAGTGATAGATCAAATATCATGCTACATGCAAACTCATGCTACATTCCATGCATAAATGTATATCCTCGCTAGACTGGCTGTACTTCTTTAATTGAAATCACTTTTGGGGAACATGATCATAATAACCCACCTAAAATGTGGAGCTATGATATTTATTTGGTCACAATAATTTCAAAGCATGGAAATTCTAGAATGACAAAAGATCCCTGAGCAGAGCTTTCCAGAGTAGGTGGATCAAAAGTCACTACACTAACTAGCTAGCTGTATGTAGCTAAGTCTTGAATATGACACATACTAAAGAAATAAGCCAAAACTAGGTCAGTTCTGGTATAAATATGTAGAGGCCTTTGAAGAGGCAATTTAATGACCTGAGGAAGATCATGCTGAAAGATGTTACTCCATTTTAATTCCTCAAATATCACCTCTGTGCAAGGTACCTGGAAAAATCAAAATTACACAACACACATAACCTTTTCTTAGAGGGTTTGCAGTCTAGTAGAAGAAGACACATTCACTAAAGCTGTAATGCAAAGCATATGATAAATTCTCTAAGAAAACAGAGGAAGTATAGATGTCTCCTCTCTGGATTGATCTCTGAAGAGATTTCTGACCTGGACTTTGAAAGGATAGATTTTTTTTTTCAGTAAGGAAGGAAGAACATTCCAGGCAGAAGAAACAACACAAATTAAGGACCAGAGGAAGGAATGCATGGTGCATATTTAAGTAACATCAGTTTAAGTGACGCATATTACATATAAAGGAGTCATTAGAAATGAGGCTGGAAATATAGATTGAACTCACAAGGAGGGACAAACGTAAGGAATTTGGACTTCTGTAACCAATAAGAAGCAAGTGAAAATGATAATGATAAAAGAAATTATAAAATCATGGATAATCCTGGTAGTTGTTTGCAAAATCAATAAGAAGCAAAGTTTAGATTCAAGAAAACCATCCTAAAGAAACCCATATGTGCAAGAATGTTTGTGGCAGCCCTTTTTGTAGTGGCTAGAAACTGGAAAATGAATGGATGCCCACCAATTGGAGAATGGCTGAATAAATTATGGTATATGAATGTTATGGAATATTATTGTTCTATAAGAAACGACCAGCAGGATGATTTCAGAGAGGCCTGGAGAGATTTGCATGAACTGATGCTGAGTGAAATGAGTAGAACCAGGAGATCATTATACATGGCAACAACAAGACTATATGATGATCAATTCTGATGGACATGGCTCTCTTCAACAATAAAATGTTTCAAACCAGTTCCAATTGTTTAGTAAAGAAAGCCATATATACCCAGAGAGAGGGATATCAAATATGGACCACAACATAACATTTTCATGCTCTCTATTGAAGTTTGCTTGCATTATGTTTCCCTTCTCAGATTTTTTTTTCTTGTAGATCCGACTTTTTTTGCACAGCAAGATAACTGTAAAAATATGTATACACATATTCGATTTGTCAAGTATTTTAACATAATTAACATGTAGTAAACTACCTGCCATCTAGGGGAGGGGTGGGAAATAAGGGAAAAAAATTCATAATGGAAAGCTTTGTAAGGGTCATTGTTGAAGGATTACCCATATATGTGTTTTGCAAATAAAAAGCTTTAATAAAGAAAAAAGACCACCCTAAGTTATTACAATAATCTGTAGATGAAGTGGAAAGGATCTCAGCTAAAGTGGTTCTAATGGGAAGAGAAAGGAAAAGAAGAGACAAGGCAAAACTTAAAATGATTTGAAATTAAGTGATCTATCATGTCATAGACAAGGCTGTTGAATCAAAAGAACCCTGTTGTCATTCAGTCATATTTGACTCATCAATATCCCTATTTGGGGTTTATTTGACAAAAATACTGAAGCAGTCTGCCATTTTCTTCTCCTACTCATTTTATAGGAACTGAGGCAAATGTGGTTAAGCAATTTGCCCAGATTCATACAACTCATCAGCTTCTGAGGTTATGTTTGAATTTAGGTCTTCCTGACTCCAGAACCAGCCTCCTTTCCACTGCACTACCTCCCTGTCCCATAGAAACTTGGACAATCAAATTCAACCCATATCTAATAGTGAAATTGAGTTAGTTACATGAAATTCGTTACTTACAGATCTGATAGCAAAATACAGGCTTCCAGATTTCTAATCCAATGCTTTTTACTGTAATATTTTCACTCAGAACTTTCTATAGTATCAGCATTTGAGGGTATAAAAAAGGAAGTGAGTAGAGTTTTTATCCCTGAAAGAGAATGAGAAACAAATTTTCATCACTCTAAAAGTAGTAGAGCCTTTAATGAGTCTCCATAGCAACACATCTTTGCACATATCCTTGAGTATGTAACTTTGAAGGCAGAGCAGATATTCTTTTCCCTATTGTCAGTGATGACTAAAAAATGTAAAAGCTCCTCCTACCACTATCACTATAGTTATATGTAAATATATGTTTAGTATTCGTTTTTGTCATGCACAATGTATCATACTGGCAGGATATAATAAAGCCAAAAAATGTATTATTTACCACAGATGAAGAGGCTCCATGACTTTGTTGACCACAGTAAGAAAATCTCCTGGCTACCCATTTATTACATACAAGTAAAGTCACATTTTTCTTCACCAAAAGCATTGAGATTAAGCAAGAAATACTACTAGACATCCTTCCCTGATTGAGTAGGAGAGGAGCCTGAAATAGTGGCTAGAGTCCTAGACTTGGAAATAGGAGTCCTGTCTCTGATCCATGCTATCTTTGTAACTCTGGGCAAGTCACTTACCTACTCAGTGACTCTCTAAAGACTATAAACTACCCAGAAATTACTGGCCTGCATTGAGAAAGAGAATTTCCATACCAGTGAAATCACAGTTTCAGATTTCCTCTGGACTTTGACCAAAAAAAACAAAAAACAAAAACAAAAACAAACAACAACAACAAAAAACCCTGAGGATAGTTCTACTAGTAAACTATAATTCTGACATTATGAAAATCTTAGTACAATCTTTAGTTACTGAAAAATTTCTAAATCTTCTACCTAGACCTTGTTAGAAGGGGCAGGAATCCAAATGCAAATTGCTGAACCTACTGCTAGGTTTTCCTATGAAGAGGCAACCGGCATGTATTATCACCAAAATGGTCCAACCTAATTATCTTTTGCTTGTAGGCAGATCTCCTTATTCTTACCAAATTCCCTATGGTCTCACTCCATTTCCCAACATAGTCTGAATAGCTAAATGTTATTAGGAGAACTTATATTACTGAGACTTCATTACTTTTCCAAATAGGCAATAGTACCCTATAAAGCTTAAAAAAAAATTAAATTAAAATTACTTTTGTCCTAGGAACCTTAGGGCTGTGGGTCTCCTATGTTTTAAAATTTATATTTTTGCTTTTGCAGAATAGCCAGTAATCAGTAATTCCCTGTAAATTAATATTTAAATCTACTAAGTGGGAATATCATATTTAGGAGTATGTGGAAACTTTTGTGACCTATTGAATGTTGCTCATTGACTAACAATAACTGTGTTGGGGCTAACCTTTGCTTGTTGAGCACTGAAGTTATTTATTTAGTTCCATTGTAATGGAGCAGGAGTTATTCCTTTTAAACCTTCTGAGATAGCTATTTGTTAACATTTTTGAGAAAAATCCAAGTAACTGTCAACCTCTGTCACCCTTCATATATTTTGAAAACTGTTATTAAATAATCACATGACTCAAAAAGAAGCAGTAAAATGCATGACAGATTGACAGCACAGCATGTTAAAAGGCAAAGAAGCATTTAATAAGGATATAATAAAATTCACAGTGGCTGCAGATTTTAGTTTATTGTGTCTGAAAAGGATGTATCTCAAGCATATGTGCAAATTTTTTCCCAAAAATTTGGTAGTAATCATTCATATTCCACTCTACAGATCAATA
Organism: Myrmecobius fasciatus; assembly: GCA_023553655.1. Taxonomy (NCBI): domain Eukaryota; kingdom Metazoa; phylum Chordata; class Mammalia; order Dasyuromorphia; family Myrmecobiidae; genus Myrmecobius; species Myrmecobius fasciatus. The sequence continues at coordinate 296,912 of JAJPUD010001415.1, read as the reverse complement.
ATTTTCTACTAGGGACTCTAGATGTGGTAAATATATATATATATATATATATTTGTGCTTTTCTCTCATATATAGAGGTCACTCTGGTTCCCTAAAATAAAGTCATCTCTCAGTTGGCCACATACAGATTTTTTCATTTAAATCCCTCCTCTCTCCTTACAGTGAGAGTTCAGGTAAATCAAATACAAAACTGACTCTCTTCTCTTTACTGTTCCCATTTATGTTCACCATGACTTCTTTTGAAGTTTTCCAACTCTTGGACAGCCATTTGTAGGCCTGTTAAATATGTACAGATTACCTTAAGCAAATTTCAAATTCTAGCTTTCTTTCTGTTACTTCTCACACTCAAATGCTTCACCCTTAGCTCATTGGTCAACAGGCATATATATTAAGTGCAAGACTGTGCAAACTACTGGAAATACAAAGACAAAGAATGAAACAAGTCCCAATCTTAAGGAGCTTAAGCTATGAAGGAAGACAACACATATATACATAAGTGTATATGCAAATATTTTTATATGCATTTATACAAGTGTATGTAAATTCTTAAGAAATGCAAATAGTTTGATATTAGCCTATTATATAATCAACTATTACAAAGATGAATAGAAAAAAAATTTGAGAATATCTGCTATTTCAGGCTCTCTAGGCTATTACTTTCTTGGAATGGATCATGACCACTGTCATGTTTTGGTAACATATCTTTACTTACTTTAATCTTCCATCAACCAAATAGCTAGCCAAACTATAATTCTGTAAAGTCATAATCAAGTGGGAAGTGATTTTTCTCCAGTGAAAGTCAATCAGTAAATAATCCAAGTAACAGAATAGCTGTTAGCAGCAGCTGATGTATCCATTTGCTTGGTTGAATGAACTGCAGGAAGGATACAGCTTCAAAGGAAACTGTCACGGAGTTTGAAAATTATCCATCTGTCTAACAAGTAGCAATCCCATCCTTACAGCTGCAGATGAATTGAATGCCTATTTTGAAATCTTAAGGATAAAACTATTTTTAAAAAGAAAAAGAAAAGAAATACCTAAAGAAAAAAATGGAGTTCTAGTACAAACAAAAAGACTTTCTTCATGCAATGGTACTTGCACATTGACTTCCAGGATAGTATTTACATTCAGTATCGATGCCAGCACAGTAAAATTCAACTCCAAAACAATTTGGGGAGGTGGGGAGAAGAAAGAATACTATTTGTCTATTTCTGCTTATGAAGCCTTTGCTAGCAGATGTTTTTCTTCCCACAAGTTGTAAATAATTCAACAAACCTTGGTTAGAATGAAGAGCATTTGGTATCAAGGCATAAGCTTGAAATCCTATTCTTTGCTCAATATTGATGCCCCTGCTATTTTCTTCCTTGTTGCTGCAGTGTCCTTAATTAGATTTCAATAAAACGTTTAGATTTCTATGTTTTTAGTCAGTTCAGTGATAAGATGTATGCCTTGCACAACAAAAACAAATTAAAAAATGCCATTATGTTCTGCAATAAAGACCCAGATCCAAATCTCTAACATGATTCTTTGCTGCAGAAACATTTTGGAGGTTTTGTTTGTTTGCTTGTTTGGGTTTTAACCAGAGTTGTGCTTTCGTTGGTAAAGGAAACTCCTTATGAGGTACTTCCAGTACTAAAGTAAACCTGCATTTTCTCTCCAACTTCTCATCTTAAAAGGGTGCCTAAGGTACTCACAAATTAAATGAGTTGTCCAAGGCTACACACCAGACTTGAATCAAACCCTGATTAGTCTTCTCCGCATCAAATTGATTGAAAAGAAGAGCAGAATTGCCTTTAACATTCACTTCTTAAACTCAGTCAAGAGAGTAGGGAAGAGAATCGTTCTATGTTCATAACACTCACACTGTACCAGGGACTAAGTACTCTACTAGGATTCTCATTTGATCCTCACATTTGTTCACAGATGTAACCTTCAAAATTTTAAAGAATTGGGTAGCAGTGATTTTCTAATCTGATTTTCTCCACAAGTTCTCCATCAGCTGCTAGATAGTATAATGGCTAGAACAGTAAAGCTTAATTAAGTCTGGTCTCAAACCCTTACCAATTGGGTGACCCTGGACAAGCCACTTTAGCTCTGACTGTCCCCTATTTGCTTATCCACAAAATGGGGGTAGCATCTCCCTCCCAAAGTAATTTTGAAGATTGGAAAAGATAACATATGTAAAGTGCTTTCTAAATCTTAAGGGGCTAAATAAATGCTAGCTGTAGGCTAAACTACAGCTAGCTAACACTCTAGCTAACACTAGAACAAATTCTAGTGTTATTAATAGTAATGCAATACATGCAATGCTATATATTGTGTTTGTTGAGCTTCAGAAAAAGCCAATGAGGAATTACTGTCCTTTTTATTAATATTCCTGTTTAATAAATCAATACACTGAGATTTAATTAGGACAAGTGACTTGCTGATGGTCATGCAACTAGTAAGTGTCAGGAATGGAATTTAAACCCATGTCTTCCTGATTTGACATCCAGCACTGTGGTTGCTACACCATATTGCCTGCAAATAATCTCTCAGTAGTTATTTACAGTCCTGAAGACATCTGAATGTGCTCTAGAGAGCACCTAATATCATGTAATCTCTAGTAAGCTGCCAAAAGTTGTTTTTAAGGGTTTTAACTTAACAATTAGCTAATATTGAAAACTTTTTTTATAATGACATCCTGAATCAGAAATTAAGATTTTATTTTTTTCCATGTTTAATAAAGTACTTTCAAGAATATACCATCTTCAGAGGCAGCTAGGTGGCACAGTGGCTAGAGCACCAATCCTTTAGTCAGGACAACCTGAATTCAAATCTGGCCTCAGATACTTAACACTTCCTGGCTGTGTAATCCTGGGCAAGTCACTTAACCCCAATTGCCTGCACACACACACACACACACACACACACACACACACACACACACACACAAATTCAGATACAAGTTATCACCAAAAACTTGAGTTTAGATTTGAGCCAAGACCATTAAGAAGATATTTGACAAGGGACAGGATCACACATTGGGATTTCCATCCTAAGAAATACCCATGCTGTGAAACATTTCATTCCATGGCCCCATTTATAAGTGTATCAGAGTTATTCAGAGGTGTCTAGCAAGTTCATCCTATATCATGTCACAAGTCACTTTCTAAGACTACTGTCCTAGAATACACAAGAATAATAATAAGCCTTTTTAAATTTCACCTACAATATGCAAACTACCCTTGTAGAAAGCTGCTTTTTTTCCTTAATATTTCTGGAATCAAAAATATTGAATTATGTAAAGAAAATATCTATTATATCACTTCTCAGTTTTCTTTGCTATATCTGCATTAAAGTAGTGCCCACTAACTGTAGTTTTGTCTTGGACTCTCTTTTTTCTCCATCTCATTTCTCTGGATAATTTCATTTATCATCTCTATGCTCATGAATTTCAAATCCATTAATTAAGGCCTAATATCTCTGCTGACCTCTAGTCTCACATCTCCAAGTGCTTCCTGAATATCTTGAATTCCATATCCCATAGATATCTTAAATTCATCATGTCTAAAATTGAACTCATCTTTCCCAAAAAATCTTTCCTTCTTCCTAACTCCACTGTCAAAGGCACACTACCAGGGTCACAACTTAGCACTGTCTTTTACTTCTCATTTTCTCACTCTATATATCCAGTCCTTACCAAGGCCTGCCAATTTTAACTTCATATCATCTTTTGCATAGGATTCCTCTCTCTTCCGATGATATCACCCCCTGGTGCAGGCCTTCCTCATCTCATTTCTGGACTATTACAGTAGCCTGCTGGTCAATGCCCTGCCATAAGTCTCTCCCTACTCCACTCTATCCTCTTCCAAGTAGTCCTCCGAGAGCACAGGTTTGACTGTGTCACTGCCACCCTCGACTCTGTAAACTCCAGTGACTCCCTGTTACCTCCAGGATGAAGCATAAAATCATTTGTTATTCAAAGCCTTTCATATACAATGCTTTCCGGTCTTCTTATACCTTATACCTCCCTCTTTTCTCCCACATATTCTGCAATCGAGTAACACTGGCTTCCTTGCTGCTCTTTGATTTGAACACTCTCTCTTCCTCTCCCCTGTGCCTAGAATGTTCTTCCTCTTGATCTCACCTCTCCACCTCCTTTTATAGAAAGCCATTTCTGATCCCCTTTAATTATGTTGCTTTCTCTCTATTTATTATCTCCAATTTATCCTGCTTATATGGGATATAATCCAATTTATGCAGCTTGTTTGGACATAGTTTGGACATATCTCCTCTGTCAGGCTATGAATTCCTTAAGAGCAAAGACTGTATTTTTGCCTTTATTTGTATCTCCAATGCTTAGCATAGTGCCTGGCACATAACAAGCACTTAATAAATGTTTATTAACTATTTATTGGCAAATTATATTAAGCCAAATTTTGAATCTAGAACCAAGGAAATATTACACAAAAAATATATTTAAGAATCTATATTCCATGAATGCTTAAGGTAATAATCATTTTTAGTATATCTCAAATTCTTAGATGGTAATTCTTTTAACTAATCAGTTTAAAGAGTTATCATGTAAAGAATTTTAAGAATTATACTGCAATTCTATGTTGATGTTCTTCCCTTTTGTCTAATTATTGTAAAAGAAACATCTATAAAGGGGTATAGTGAATATAGTTTAACAAACTCAAAAACTTATATGGTGTTGCTTTCATTTATTCATGTAATTCTCCCTCTAAAACACAAGGACATTGAAAGCAAAACACAAATTATTCTCTTGTTAATTCTTCTTATCTTTGTGCAATAGATATCTGGAGTTACAATCAAGAGATAGGAGTGTAAATCATAATTCTGAAAATAATTTTGTGTCATTGGGAAAGTCATTTATCTCTTTAAAAATGAAAATTAAAATGGTTTTTTTCCTATTTATCTCATAAAGTTATTTTGTAAATTCCATAGAAGCATAAGGTATTATTAGCTTTGCCTCATTTGGTATTGATTTGTGATAAATATAACAGATGGATTTTCTAACAGAAACATCTGTCTGCCCACTTGACCTGCAAATATACTAGCTTTTGGGTTGTAGGCAATTAATTACATTGATATTAACGGAAAGTATGGTTAAATTGATCCTCAGACAAGGGAGGATGCCACGGACATTTACAGACTAGGAATTTAGGGTTTTACTTAATAACAATAATTTAATATCATTAGATTTAAAATTGAAAAGTAACTTCTTTCAGTCACAGGCATATGAAGACTTACATGTAAAATGCATAAAAGTAGATGATGTTGGAAAATTACTATCTTCAATATTCAGAAGAAAAAATGTATTTCACAAAATAAGCAGATATTATGATATTGGATTTGTGGTTTTGTTGATTTCATTATGTGAGACTTCCATTTTCTTAATATATTTTACACCAAAAAGTAGATTTACTTTGAAAGTTCTAACATGTATGTGGGATGCGATGTATCTTCATTTAGAGGCACACCCAAACTTCACAGTGACAGTAGTATTTAATGTGTAATTAAATTAAAGAAGTGCAACAGAAAGAGCACTGGATTTAGAGTATAAGAACCTAGGTTCAAATCTCAGTTCTTCTGTTTCTTATCTTTGTGATAAGACTTTTTCTTAGTGGGCTTCAGTTTTTTCCTCTATAAAGTGAGAGGATTTGATTAGATGAACTTAGGAGGTTCTTTCCAAAACTGAATCTATGAGCCTATATTTTTACTACCTACAAAATGCCTATTTTATTAAGCTTATTTAATATTGACTGAGTAGAATCTTGATTGTATTAGCTTTCAAACCTTTTCCAAGTGAGTTCAACTTTTTTTTTAGTTTTGCCAAAGTATAGTTTTGACAGTTTTATTTTTTATTATATTAATAATAGCTAAAAGGAACAGTATCCCTATATCTATAGTTTATAAAATATTGCACAAACTCATGAACAAAACTGATAAGAGGTTATAATTAAGATCTACAGTAAGAGACTGATATAAAAATCTATGGAATATTATCCTATTGCAATATTCTTTTATGTTTAAGTAATTTGAAATACTTAGTTTTTAATCAACCAATATTTTGGAATTTCTATTAGTGATATTATATGATAGACTTAATTATATAGAAAAGAATAAATGTTCACTGTTAATTAGTAAGGACATTAACTGTCTTTACCAGTAGGGAATCATTTAATACATTCAAGTACTTTAGTGAAGTGGATTGGTGGAGTGAAAGAGTTTTGATATCCCCTACAAAGCAAACCATTTATTCTTCTTTCTTTTGCATGGTTTGACCCATTCAGTGATATAAGTGATTTGAGAGGTGTAAACACACACACACACACACACACACACACACACACACACACACACACACAGGTACAGGCACAAAAGTAAATACGGAACATTAAAGCCGCCTTTTAAATGCATTTTTTTTTATCATTCTTTTTATCCCATTATCTTGGAAACAACAACCAACACTGTTTAAATTTTTCCTACTCTTTTTTTTCCTATTATATATAACTAGTAAGTGAAGTGAATGTTTTAAAAGCTACCATGACAGGAGTCATTTGTAGATATATGAAAAGAGGAAAGATGGAAAAGATATGCTATATCTTGGAATATATAATCAAGAGAATCACTTAGAGTTTCTGTAATTGCCTGTATTGATTATCAAATCTCTATTGTTTGCAAGTTGTCCTCTAGGATGACTTCTTAGTAATAATGTTATTCTCCTTATAAATAAAAATGATTTTACCTCCAATTTCAATGCATTTATCTGACATGTGAGCTCACAGAATTAATATACTATGTGTTTATTTCTGGCTATTAGATTTGTTTACCTTTCTCAGAGATAGTCAGGTTTTTTTTGTTTTTTGTTTTTTGGTTTTTTTAATTTGTTTATTTTAACCCACTTTGCTTTATGAACCATATTGGGAGAGAAAAATCAGAGCAAAAGGGAAAAACCTTGGGAGAGATTTAAAAAAAGAAACAGAAAAAAAGAAATGAACATAGCATGTGTTGATTTATATTCTAGTCTTGTTAGTTCTTTTTCTGGATGCAGATGACATTTTCTGTCCAAACTCTATTGGGATTGCTTTGAATCAGTGAACCATTGAAAAGAACCAAGTCTCTCATAGTTTATCATTGCACATTCTTGCTATTATTGTGTACATTGTATTCCTGGTTCTACTTGTTTCACTCACCATCAGTTCATATAAATCTTTCCAGGACTTTCTAAAATCAACTTGTTCATCATTTTTTGCAAAATAATAATATTTTATTAGCTTCATATATCACAATTTGTTCAAAAATTCCCCAATTGATGGGCATCTACTCATTTTCCAATTCTTTGCTACCACAAAAAGAGCTGCTGCAAATATTTTTGCACATGTGGGTCTTTTTCCCTCCTTTATAAAGTTGTTTCAGTAATGATTGGAGCCAATGGATATTTGGTGAGAACAATTTGAAAATGACAAAATATCCTCCTTCAAATCATTCATTTGCATGTATAGACAAAGCACTCTTTTCCCAATATAATTTTTAAGTTCTATATTTTAGATTGATCTTGTCATAATAACACATTCTGAGCTTGCCAAAGAGATTAATTTATTATGTAAAAGTACTTTACACTCCCTCTCTAAAGCTCAAAGAGAACCACTTAAGTTCCCAATGTTGAAAGCCTCTGAATCACTAATTTCCCCCTAATTTTAATGACTTGATGTGTATTTTAAGTATCTAGTCTAATTCTTGATATCCTCTCTTGATTGACTATTACACACATACATAATTGAAAAAAAATATGTATTGTCCTTTTTTAAACTACTCCTACTGAATCTTAAGAATAACAGCTAATACAAATAGAAATGTTACAAGAACAGTTTAAACTTCATCTCCAAAGAGCAAAGATTCTAAATGTAGGCTGTCTTGATTTTGAATTTTCTTATGCTTTGAACTCCATAGCCAGGCTTTGCCATTACCCTAACATGATTTCTTTTTTCTTCAGAAAAATTACACAATGCGACATAAGCTTGTTATCAGTATATTTTGGATAATACTGAAGTAAAATAATTGAAAATTATTCTTTAAAGAGTTGTTGGATTTTGCTTCTCCAGCTACCTTTAAAAGAAAGAAAGCAAGAAAGAGAAACAAAGGAAAAAGAGAAAGGAGGAAGGAAAGGGAAAGGGAAAGGGAAAGGGAAAGCAGCTAAATTATTTTGCTTGCTATAAAAAGGCCATTTGTTTTCACCCTTCTGTAGAAATTTTCAGTGAAAGGGGTTAGCAGCAAAGTGCCTACAGAATTCCAGGATGACAGCAGCCTACATAACACCATTTGACAGATTATATCTTAGCATTTTTTTTTATTAGCAACAGATTTATGGATTCAGTACCTACTCAACTTTTTTTTTTTGCTAGCCAATACTAATTCACTACAGTTCATCAAAGAATCAAATTCTTCTATCATAAAAGACTTCAGATGTGTAATCCAGCTGATTAGCCATTTAGAATTACTGTGCCCTGCAGGTTCACACATTTTTTTTTCCCATTCTAAAACCAACAGGGCCCTTCACTGCAATGACACTAGTTTTCAATATATTTGAGCTCAGTGATTCAGAGAGAAATGGGTTCCTTTCACATAGAAACCCATTTCTCCATTCAGTCAGCCACTATTTGTTAAGCACCTCCTATATGCCAAGTACTGTGTTAGGGACTGGAGACAGACACAGAATGAAATAATCCCTATTCTCAAGGAGCTTTTATTCTAACAGGGAAAGATAACAAGTACATCAATAAAGATATACAGAATAAATATAAAGAGAATCAATACAAATACAATGCAGGGCAGTATTAAGTATAAAGTAGCATTTTCAAGGGTCAGGAAAAGTTGTATAGAAAAACTAGAACTTTGAGACATGCCTTCCACAGTTGCTTCTCCCATGTGGAAGACATTTTTACTTTATCATGAATTATTTTGTTAGGTAATTTATCTGTCTATTATATGCCCAGTTCTCTTGAATTTTAAAAGCAATTCATTTTAAGACTCCTGGAAAAATAAAAGTCAAATGTCACTAAAATATATGCCATTACAACAAAAAATCCTTTGTGACTAAAAAGACGTAAAACTTTCAGGTGATACCTTGAATATAGAATGTCTTATGTAGAAATTTAAGCAATATCCTATTGCTTAAGATTTCTTAGCAATATTCTATTACTTAAATATGAGCAGATAGGTGACACAGTGGACAGAGCACCAGGACTGGAGTCAAGAAGATTCATCTCCCTGCATTCAAGTCTGGCCTCAAATACTTACTAGCTTTGTGACCTTTGGCAAATCACTTAATCCTGTCTATCTCAGTTCCTCATCTATAAAAGGAGCTGGAGAAGGAAATGGTAAATTAATCCAGTATTTTTGCCACAGAAACCCCAAATGGAGTCACAAAGACTTGGACATAACTAGAAAACAACTGGACAACAACGAAAATTACTTAAATAAAGAACATTTAAACAATGTTCTATGCAAGAAATTTCTCATTCAACAAAAGAATAACCCTTCCAGTTTAGTATAACAGGGTTTGACCTCTAATGATTATTTCTCTTAGCAATACATCTAGCTCACTATCTGAAGTAACTGAACTAATATAACATGGTCATTCTGAGCGGTGTGACTTTAAAGTTTTGATTTCATACTGCCTCTTTTACCATTCTTTGTGCAAATAAGCAAGAGGATGTTTCATCATACAACAGATCTGCCTCAATATAGCCCATTTAATGATAGAAATCAGTTATTAGCATTTTCCATTGTCAGCCCTATTGAATTGCTTTGGTGTCATCTACCTGGCTGCCAAATGAATTATTTAAGCAACTGCATGACTCATGACACTCAGTACATAATTGTATAAAAGATATACCTAGAAAGATAACTATCTCAGAAAAAGTTTGTTTTCTCTCTGCAGAATTGTTTTTCATCTTACAAGAGCAAAATGACTTTGAAAATACATCATCTTCTTTCTATGTAGTTATGATTTCTAAGGAAAGTCAGGATCAGTCCATTTGCCAGGTATGCACTGTCTTGTTAAAAACTTTTTATTAGTTTAGCAGCATGAATGTGAGGGATCTAAACATTTACTGCCTAAATTTTGCTCTTAACTTGAGTATTTTAAACCTTGAAAGCAAAGAAGGAAACAGAAAAGAAAACTGAAAAGAAAGGGCAACAATCTGGGTCCCATCAGGTGAGAAGGGAAGAAGTCTCTACAATTAATATTCATTGGGACTTAACAAGGCATTTAGAATTGAGAATGAAAGCCAGATGAGTCAGGAGTTCTTTCTGGCAGATGATGAAGCTTTTTAGGTCTTGTTAATTTCTACTTCTCTCTTTTTTTAATGAAAGGATCAGATCACAGCATCTGAAAATCAAAGGAAATAGCAATCATCTAGTCCAATTCCTTCATCTTAGAGATGACAAAACCAGGTCCTAGAAGGGTTAAGACATTTGTCCAGTATTACATTAAGTTTATAGTACCTTGCCTCCTGGAATGAAGTCCACACCTCCCTCAGAGCAAAAATAAAACGACTGCCCTACTTATCCCTTGCATGGGCTCCTCCACTTAAAGCCTGTTAAGTTTAAGGCTAACATTTCTCTCATGTCCAAGCCAATCACATTCTGAGATGTCATTAGAGAGAAAAAGTAATCCCAAATTTTTACTTAAGTGTTTCTGTCAGACATTGCCCCCAAAATGGGCATGTATGACTTATGAGATAACATTAGTAACAGTTGTTTCACTTCTCTATGAGAGCATTTTATACACTTCAATACATACAAATTGACTGGTTAAAAGTAATCAGTTCATATGGCCAAGGGGCTATCAAACTGTGCATACTCTTTGATCCAGCAGTGTTTCTACTGGGCTTATATACCAAAGAGATCATAAAAAAGGGAAAAGGGCCCACATATGCAAAAGTGTTTGTGGCAGTCCTTTTTGTAGTGACAAGAAACTGGAAACTAAGTGGATGCCCATCAATTGAAGAATGGCTGAATAAGTTATGGTATATAAAGGTTATGGAACATTATTGTTCTAAAAGAAACGATCAGCGGGATGATTTCAGAGAGGCCTGGAGAGATTTACATGAACTCATACTGGGTGAAATGAGCAGAATCAGGAGATCATTATACACAGCAAGATTTATAAGATGATCAAGTCTGATGGACCTGGATCTTTTTTTTTCTTTTTTTTTTATTAAATCTTTTTATTTGTATAACATATGTATGGGTAGTTCCTCAGCATTGATCTTTACAAAGCTTTCCGTTACAAATTTTACCCCCAGTCCTCTCCCCTCCCCTAGATGGCAGGAAGTCCACTACATGTTAATAATGATAAAATACTTGACAAGTTGTTGTGCAAGAAAAATCCTGTCTATAAGAAGAACAAAAAAATCAGAGAAAGGAAACACTGTGAGAAAACATCAATAAAGATCATGAAAATGTTATGTTGTGGTCCACATTTCATATCCCTCTCTCTGGGTGTATATGGCTTTCTTCACTGAACAATTGGAACTGGTTTGAGACATTTCTTTGTTGCAGAGAGCCATGTCCATCAGAATTGATCATCATATACTATTGTTGTTGCTGTGTACAGTGATCTCCTGGTTCTGCTCCTTTCACTCAGCATCACTTCATGCAAGTCTCTCCAGGCCTCTCTGAAATCATCCTGCTGGTCGTTTCTTACAGAGCAATAATATTCCATAACATTCATATACCATAATTTATTCAGCCATTCTCCAATTGATGGGCATCCCTTCAGTTTCCAGTTTCTAACCACTACAAAAAGGGCTGCCACAAACATTCTTGCACATGAGGGTCCCTTTCCCTCCTCTAAGATCTCTTGGGGATATAAGCCCAATAGAAACACTGCTGGGTCAAAGGGTAGGCACAGTTTGATAACTTTTTGAGCATAACTCCAAATTGCTCTCCAGAATGGTTGGATCCGTTCACAGTTCCACCAACAATGTATTAGAATCCCAGCTTTCCCACATCCCCTCCAACATTCATCATTATCTTTTCCTGTCATTTTAATCAATCTGACAGGTGTGTAGTCGTACCTCAGAGTTTTTTTAATTTGCATTTCTCTGATCAATCGTGATTTGGAACAACTTTTCATATGACTAGAAATGGTTTTAATTTCATCATCTGAAAATTATCTGTTCATATCCCTTGACCATTTATCTATTGAAGAATGGCTTGAATTCTTATAAATATGAGACAATTCTCTATATATTTTAGAAATGAAGCCTTTATCAGAACCATTAAATGTAAAGACAATTTCCCAATTTGATGCTTCCCTCCTAATCTTGTCTGCATTAGTTTTGTTTGTACAGAAACTTTTTAACTTAATATAATCAAAATTATCTATCTGGTGTTCAATTAAGAGTTCCAGATCTTCTTTGGACATAAATTTATTCCATCTCCACAGGTCTGAGAGGTAAACTATACTAGTTCCTCTAATTTGCTTACAATATCACTCTTTATATCTAGATCATGAACCCATTTAGATCTTATCTTGGTATGTGGTGTTAGATGTGGGTCAAGCCCTAATTTCTTCCACACTACTTTCCAATTTTCCCAGCAGTTTTTGTCAAATAGTGAGTACTTATTCCAGAAGCTGGGGTCTTTGGGTTTATCAAACACTAAATTGCTATAGTTATTGCCTAGTTTGTCTTATGATTCTATCCTATGCCATTGATTGACTGGTCTATTTCTTAGCCAGTACCAAATGGTTTTGATGACCGCTGCTTTGTAATATAGTTTTAGATGTGGTACAGCAAGTCCACCATCATCAGCTTTTTTTTTTTTTTCATTAATTCTCTTGAAACTCTTGATCTTTTGTTCTTCCAAATGAATTTTGCTACTATTTTTTCTAGATCTGTAAGCTAATTTCTTGGGAGTTTGATTGGTATGGCACTAAATAAGTAAATTAGTTTGGGTAGTATTGTCATTTTTATTATATTCGCTCGGCCTACCCGTGAGCATTTTATGTTTTTCCAACTGACTGGGTCTGATTTTATTTGTGTGGAAAGTGTTTTGTAGTTTAGTTCGTATAGTTTCTGACTTTTTCTTGGCAGATAGATTCCCAAATATTTTATACTATCATCCGTTATTTGGAATGGAATTTCTTTTTGTATCTCTTACTGTTGAACTTTATTGGTAATATATAAAAATGCTGATGATTTATGTGGATTTATTTTGCATTCTGCAACTTTGCTAAAGTTGTGAATTGCTTCTAGTAGTTTTTTAGTTGAGTCTCTAGGGTTCTCTTAAGTATACCATCATGTCATCTGCAAAGAGTGATAATTTGGTTTCCTCATTACCTACTCTAATTCCTTTTATCTCTTTTTCTTCTCTTATTGACAAGGCTAACATTTCTAATACAATATTAAATAGTAATGGTGACAGTGGGCAGCCTTGTTTCACTCCTGATCTTATTGGGAATGATTCTAGTTTGTCTCTATTACATATGATGCTTGCTGATGGTTTTAAGTAGATGCTACTAATCATTTTAAGTAAAAGCCCATTTATTCCTATACTCTCTAGTGTTTTTAATAGGAATGAGTGTTGGATTTTATCAAATGCTTTTTCTGCATCTATTGAGATAATCATATGGTTTTTGTTAATTTGGTTATTAATATAATTGATTATGCTGATAGTTTTCCTAATATTGAACCAGCCCTGCATTCCTGGTATAAATCCTACTTAGTCATAGTATATTATCCTGGGGGTGACTTTTCTGTAATCTCATTGCTTTTATTTAAGATTTTTGCATCAATGTTCATTGGGGAAATTGGTCTACAGTTTTCTTTCTCTGTTTTCACCCTACCTGGTTTAGCTATCAGCACCATATCTGTGTCATAGAAGGAATTTGGTGGTACACCTTCTTTCCCTATTTTTTTCAAATAGTTTGTATAGTATTGGAATTAATTGTTCTTTGAATGTTTGGTAGAATTCACATGTAAATCCATCTGGCCCTGGAGATTTTTTCTTAGGGAGTTGGTTAATAGCTTGTTCTATTTCTTTTTCTAATATGGAGCTATTTAAATAATTTATTTCCTCTTCTGTTAACCTGGGCAATCTATATTTTTGTAGATATTCCTCCATTTCATTTAGATTATCAAACTTACGGCATAAAGTTGGGCAAAGTAACTCCTAATTATTGCTCTAATTTCCTCTTCATTGGAGGAAAGTTCTCCCTTATCATTCTTGAGACTAACAATTTGATTTTCCTCTTTCCTTTTTCTTATCAAATTAACTAAAGGCTTATCTATTTTGTTGGTTTTTTAGTAAAACCAACTCTTAGTTTTATTTATTAATTCAATAGTTTTCCTTTTTCAATTTTATTAATTTCCCCTTTTATTTTTAGAATTTCCAATTTGCTGTTTAATTGAGGGTTTTTAATTTGTTCTTTTTCTAGTTTTTTTAATAATAAGCCTAATTTGTTGATCTTTTTTCTTTCTCTATTTTATATAAGTAAGCATCTAGAGATATAAAATTGCCCCTTATAACTGCTTTGGCTGTATCCCACAAATTTTGGTATGTTGTCTCGTTATTGTCATTCTCCTAGATGAAATTACTGATTGTGTCTGTGATTTGCTCTTTTACCCATTCATTCTTCAGGATTAGATTATTTAATTTCCAATTAACTTTTGGTCTATTTTCTCCTGGCCTTATATTGCATGTGATTTTTATTGCATCATGATCTGAAAAAGATGCATTTACTTTTTCTACCTTTCTGCATTTGATTTTGAGGTTTTTATGTCCTAATAATACATGGTCAATTTTTGTATAAGTTCCATGGACCGCTGAGAAAAAAGTAAACTCCCTACTGTCTCCATTCAATTTTCTCCAAAGATCTATCATACCTAACTTTTCTAACAATTGGTTTATCTCCCTATTTTCTTTCTTGTTTATTTTGTGGTTTAATTTATCTAATTCTGAGAGAGCAAGGTTGAGATCCCCCACTAGTATAGTTTGGCTATCTATTTCTTCTTGCATCTCTCTTAATTTCTCCCCTAGGAATTTGGATGCTATTGCACTTGGTGCATACATATTTATTATTGATATTGCTACATTATCTATGGTACCCTTTAATAAAATATAGTTTCCTTCCTTATCTCTTTTGATTAGATCTATCTTGGCTTTTACTTGATCTGAGATAAGGATTGCTACCCCTGCTTTTTTTTGTTCACCTGAAGCATAATAGGTCCTGCTCCAGCCTTTTACCTTCATCCTATATGTGTCACTATGTTTTAGATGTGTTTCTTGTAGACAACATATTGTGGGATTCTGGTTTTTAATCCAGTCTGCTATCCGCTTCCGCTTTATGGGAGAGTTCATCCCATTCACATTCACAGTTAGAATAACTAATTCTTTATTTCCTGCCATCTTATTTACCCAAGTTATGTTTTCCCCTTTCCTTTCCCCTTTCTCCCTTCCCCCCACCTCAGTACTTTGCTTTTGATGACCCTCTCCCCCAAAC
>JAJPUD010001415.1:244524-276392 GCA_023553655.1 Myrmecobius fasciatus | reverse complement strand
TGGTACAGCAAGTCCACCATCATCAGCTTTTTTTTTTTTTCATTAATTCTCTTGAAACTCTTGATCTTTTGTTCTTCCAAATGAATTTTGCTACTATTTTTTCTAGATCTGTAAGCTAATTTCTTGGGAGTTTGATTGGTATGGCACTAAATAAGTAAATTAGTTTGGGTAGTATTGTCATTTTTATTATATTCGCTCGGCCTACCCGTGAGCATTTTATGTTTTTCCAACTGACTGGGTCTGATTTTATTTGTGTGGAAAGTGTTTTGTAGTTTAGTTCGTATAGTTTCTGACTTTTTCTTGGCAGATAGATTCCCAAATATTTTATACTATCATCCGTTATTTGGAATGGAATTTCTTTTTGTATCTCTTACTGTTGAACTTTATTGGTAATATATAAAAATGCTGATGATTTATGTGGATTTATTTTGCATTCTGCAACTTTGCTAAAGTTGTGAATTGCTTCTAGTAGTTTTTTAGTTGAGTCTCTAGGGTTCTCTTAAGTATACCATCATGTCATCTGCAAAGAGTGATAATTTGGTTTCCTCATTACCTACTCTAATTCCTTTTATCTCTTTTTCTTCTCTTATTGACAAGGCTAACATTTCTAATACAATATTAAATAGTAATGGTGACAGTGGGCAGCCTTGTTTCACTCCTGATCTTATTGGGAATGATTCTAGTTTGTCTCTATTACATATGATGCTTGCTGATGGTTTTAAGTAGATGCTACTAATCATTTTAAGTAAAAGCCCATTTATTCCTATACTCTCTAGTGTTTTTAATAGGAATGAGTGTTGGATTTTATCAAATGCTTTTTCTGCATCTATTGAGATAATCATATGGTTTTTGTTAATTTGGTTATTAATATAATTGATTATGCTGATAGTTTTCCTAATATTGAACCAGCCCTGCATTCCTGGTATAAATCCTACTTAGTCATAGTATATTATCCTGGGGGTGACTTTTCTGTAATCTCATTGCTTTTATTTAAGATTTTTGCATCAATGTTCATTGGGGAAATTGGTCTACAGTTTTCTTTCTCTGTTTTCACCCTACCTGGTTTAGCTATCAGCACCATATCTGTGTCATAGAAGGAATTTGGTGGTACACCTTCTTTCCCTATTTTTTTCAAATAGTTTGTATAGTATTGGAATTAATTGTTCTTTGAATGTTTGGTAGAATTCACATGTAAATCCATCTGGCCCTGGAGATTTTTTCTTAGGGAGTTGGTTAATAGCTTGTTCTATTTCTTTTTCTAATATGGAGCTATTTAAATAATTTATTTCCTCTTCTGTTAACCTGGGCAATCTATATTTTTGTAGATATTCCTCCATTTCATTTAGATTATCAAACTTACTGGCATAAAGTTGGGCAAAGTAACTCCTAATTATTGCTCTAATTTCCTCTTCATTGGAGGAAAGTTCTCCCTTATCATTCTTGAGACTAACAATTTGATTTTCCTCTTTCCTTTTTCTTATCAAATTAACTAAAGGCTTATCTATTTTGTTGGTTTTTTAGTAAAACCAACTCTTAGTTTTATTTATTAATTCAATAGTTTTCCTTTTTCAATTTTATTAATTTCCCCTTTTATTTTTAGAATTTCCAATTTGCTGTTTAATTGAGGGTTTTTAATTTGTTCTTTTTCTAGTTTTTTTAATAATAAGCCTAATTTGTTGATCTTTTTTCTTTCTCTATTTTATATAAGTAAGCATCTAGAGATATAAAATTGCCCCTTATAACTGCTTTGGCTGTATCCCACAAATTTTGGTATGTTGTCTCGTTATTGTCATTCTCCTGGATGAAATTACTGATTGTGTCTGTGATTTGCTCTTTTACCCATTCATTCTTCAGGATTAGATTATTTAATTTCCAATTAACTTTTGGTCTATTTTCTCCTGGCCTTATATTGCATGTGATTTTTATTGCATCATGATCTGAAAAAGATGCATTTACTTTTTCTACCTTTCTGCATTTGATTTTGAGGTTTTTATGTCCTAATAATACATGGTCAATTTTTGTATAAGTTCCATGGACCGCTGAGAAAAAAGTAAACTCCCTACTGTCTCCATTCAATTTTCTCCAAAGATCTATCATACCTAACTTTTCTAACAATTGGTTTATCTCCCTATTTTCTTTCTTGTTTATTTTGTGGTTTAATTTATCTAATTCTGAGAGAGCAAGGTTGAGATCCCCCACTAGTATAGTTTGGCTATCTATTTCTTCTTGCATCTCTCTTAATTTCTCCCCTAGGAATTTGGATGCTATTGCACTTGGTGCATACATATTTATTATTGATATTGCTACATTATCTATGGTACCCTTTAATAAAATATAGTTTCCTTCCTTATCTCTTTTGATTAGATCTATCTTTGCTTTTACTTGATCTGAGATTAAGGATTGCTACCCCTGCTTTTTTTTTGTTCACCTGAAGCATAATATTTTCTGCTCCAGCCTTTTACCTTCATCCTATATGTGTCACTATGTTTTAGATGTGTTTCTTGTAGACAACATATTGTGGGATTCTGGTTTTTAATCCAGTCTGCTATCTGCTTCCACTTTATGGGAGAGTTCATCCCATTCACATTCACAGTTAGAATAACTAATTCTTTATTTCCTACCATCTTATTTACCCAAGTTATGTTTTTCCCTATCCTTTCCCCTTTCTCCCTTCCCCCTCCTCAGTATTTTGCTTTTGATGACCCCCTCTCCCAAACACTCCTCCCCCCCTTTAGAGCCCCTCCCCCCTTTTTTACTCCTTTCCCTTGATTCTTCTATTTTCCCTTCTATTGGTTTATCCCTTTCTTTTCCTCCTTTCCCTCCCACTTCCCTCTAGCAACGGACAAGTTTCTCTGTGAAACCAAAAGTGTCTGATACACACTTTTAGAGCCCAATCTGATGAGAGTAAGATTTACACAATGCTCATATCCCTCCCTTCTTTCTCTCAATTATACTAGGTTTTCTTTGCCTCTTCATGAGATTTTATCTTATTTTTACCTCCTTTTTTTTTTTAAATCTTATTTTACCACTGTTTCCCTCTTTTCCCCAGTATGATAACCTTTCCCCCTCTAGTTTTCTTTTTTCATATTTTGGAAGTAATATCTAATTTTACCCCCAATCTTTAAGTATCCCCATAGTAGAAATAAAGTTCTCAAGAGCTTTCCTTTTTACCTTTTTTTTTATGCTTCTCTTGAGTTCTGTGTTTGGAGGTTGAATTTTTTGTTCAGATCTGGTCTTTTCATTAGAAATAGGTGAAATTCACCTATATCATTAAATGACCATCTTCTTCCCTGGAGGATAATGCTCATTCTAGCAGGATAGGTTATTCTTGGCTGTAATCCAAGTTCCTTTGCCTTTCGCAATATCTCGTTCCAGGCCCTTCAATCCTTCAATGTGGAGGCTGACAAATCATGTGTGATTCTAATTATAGATCCTCAGTATTTGAATTGTTTCTTTCTAGCTGCTAGCAAAATCTTTTCCTTGGTGCGATAGTCCTGAAATTTAGCCAAGATATTCCTTGGGGTTTTAATTTTGGGGTCTCTTTCAGGAGGTGATCCGTGGATTCTTTCAATGGTGATTTTGCCTTCTGATTCTACAACCTCAGGGCAGTTTTCTTTCAGGATTTCCTGGAAGATAGTGTTTAGATTATTTTTTTCATCATGGCTTTCAGGAAGTCCAATAATCCTTAGATTGTCTCTCCTAGATCTATTTTCCAAATCATTTGTTTTTCCTAGGAGATATTTCATATTTTCTTCTATTTTTTCATTTTTTTTTTGTTTTTGTTTGACTGATTCTTGAAGTCTTATTGTCATTCACTTGCATTTGTTCAATTCTTATTTTTAAAGTGTCGTTTTTTTCAGTTACCTTTTTTAGCTCCTTTTGTAACTGGCCAATTTGTTCATTGCACTCTTTTTCCACTTCACTAATTCTATTTTTCAATGCATTATTGTTTATTTCCAATTCACTAATGTTGTTTTTCAATAAATTGGT
Organism: Myrmecobius fasciatus; assembly: GCA_023553655.1. Lineage (NCBI taxonomy): Eukaryota > Metazoa > Chordata > Mammalia > Dasyuromorphia > Myrmecobiidae > Myrmecobius > Myrmecobius fasciatus. Next base: position 272,402 of record JAJPUD010001415.1, on the reverse strand, counting down.
GTCTTTTTCATATCTCTTTTGCAGGGCATTATATCCTTCTTACACTGATCTCAGTTTATTTTCCCATTTATCATCCAGCTCTTTTTTGAGATTCTTTATGCAATCTTCCAGAAAGGCTTTTTGAAAAGGGGACCAGATTATATCTCCCTTGATGGCTTCCTCTGGATTTACTTTATCTACAGGAGCCTCAGGATGGGGTCCGCCTTTCTTTCTCTCCATAAAAGCTGTCTATGGTAAGAGCTCTCTTCTGCTTCTTACTCATTTTTTATTTTTTTAACAAGCTTGGGATCTGTGCAAAGCAGAGAAGTGGAGGCTAGCTATGGTAGTTTACCCTGGGGCAATTATGCTACTTAACTTCCAGTCCGGTGGGCTAGGACCTTGGGTTTGCAGTGGGTTACAAACTGCCTTTTACAAAAGGCAGATCTGCCAGAGCACCTGCCCCAAAATCAGGGCAGAGTGTCCAGAGTGCCTCAGAAACTCTCACCAGCTGTTTTGAGTTTCTGCCACACTGAGCCCCACCCAGTCTCCCTGAGGCAGGGTAAACTGCTCGCCCCCTCTGCCTGACTGAAACAGACTTTTATGAAGTTCTTCAGAGGTAACTTCAGCTAGCAGAATTTCTTAGTCCAAATATTTCTGGGTTCGTTGACTTAAAGATCAATTCAGAGGCTTATTTTACTGTTGATTTGAGAGAAGGTCAGAGGAGGACACAGAGAGTTGCTCACTCCGCCATCTTCGACCTGGCTCTTTTTAACAATGAGATGGTTAAGGCCAATTCCAGTGATCTTGTGATAAAGAAAGCCTTCTACACCCAGAGAGAGGACTGTGGGGACAGAGTGTGGATCACAACATAGCATTTTTACTCTTTTTGTTATTGTTTGCTTAATTTTTTTTCTTTTTCATTTTTTTCCTTTTTAATCTGATTTTTTTGTACAGCAAGATAATTGTATAAATGTGTATGTGTGTGTGTGTGTATATATATATATATATGTATATATATATATATATATGTTACAAAAATACTTGAAGTATCCCTTCTATTAAGAATTTTTCTCTTAGCTCAAAAGAACCTAAAGTCTATGGATATTCCATATGTGTATATATATATATATGTGTGTGTGTGTGTGTGTGTGTGTGTGTGTGTGTGTGTGTGTGTGTGTGTTGGATTTAACATTTTTAACATGTTTAACATATATTGGATTACGTGCCATCTAGGGTAGGAGGTGGGGGAAGGTGGAGGAAATTTGGAATGCAAAGTTTTTGTTTTATTTTGTTTTGTTTTGCTGAGGCGATTGGGGTTAAGTACTTGCCCAGGATCACACAGCTAGGAAGTGTTAAGTGTCTGAGAGCAGATTTGAACTCAGATCCTGCTGACTTCAGGGCTGGTGCTCTATCCACTGCGCCACCTAGCTGCCCCTGGAACACAAGGTTTTGCAAAAGTCAGTGTTAAAAAAATTATCAATACATATGTTTTGGTTTGGCTTGGTTTGGTTTGGGTTTTTTGCTGAGGCAGTTGAGGTTAGTGACTTGCCCAGGGTCATACAGCTAGGGAATGTTAAGTGTCTGAGGTCAGATTTGAACTCAAGTCCTCCTGACTTCCATATGATGCAAAAAAATTGGGTTTTTTTCCCCATAAAAGTAACTACTTCTCTTGGTATTAGGAAGTTATGGCTTATTCTACAATGGGGAAAACGAGTTTATAGGAAATACTATACCACAAAGATGCATTTTTATTACTTATTACATATCACACTTAAATTCTGTTGCAGCTATGAGGTTCTCTAAAATTCATGCAGTAAGTAGTGGAGTGATGACATTGGATTAACCTTAAAGCCATTTTAATAAAGTAATCATTTACTAAACTAAATAAACTATATCATATCTAATCCTACAGAGTTTATATAAGCTAATTTTCAAAGCATAGAAGTCACTTTGGCATATCTATTTCTGTCTTGTTATTTTTAACTTGGAAAGCTAAAAGGGATTGATGGGAGTATGATTTGTTATTTAGCTCATGAAATGAAATGTCATATCAATCCCAAAAAAAGGTCAGGGAATCCTTTGTGCCTAATAGGAAACCTAGAGCCTTATCCCTGGCAAAAAATATAAGAAATGTAATGACTCTAATATTCTAATTGTCTATCATCATTAACATTTTTCCCTACTTTTAGTAAATGGGATAGAAAAATGCAAATGCCTTTGGGCATATGAAAGATAAAATTATGCTGAACATTATTAACATTTAAGAAATTATGCTACAAGGCAATCATGATAGACCATTTCCATATACAAAAAAAAGTACACAGATTTATACAATTTTTTTCATATCTGAATATTTCAGAAATAAATGTATGTTTCTATATTCATTCTGAGATGTTAACTAAATTTATAATGCCAGAGGAGAAAAGAGTTGAATGAGATGCCTCAAAAATAAAGGCAGTTTGCCAGTATATAAATTAACTGCATCTGTTTGGCCTAAAGGCTACCGCTTTGATACTGTGTTTTACATGGCAGATCAAAACTATGCCAGAAATGTCATCCATCTTGTCAGAGGTGGAAAAAATACAGAATTATCTGCACTCAAGCAATGCCCACTATGAAAAAAAAATGTCATCAAATACCAGATTGTACACATTTTCATTCAGGGAATGCTTTGCAAAGCTTGAAATAGCCTTTGATCCATCTCAGGAAAAGCAAATAACCTTATAGGAAATATTCATAGACTTAAAAAGAGGGTTCTTTTGAGCTAAGAGAAAAGTTCTTAATAGAAGAGATACTTCAAGTATTTTTGTAACATTTGTGAACATGTGATGTTACTATGTTTGATACAATTACTGATTAGATATTATACTAAATAACCATTTATGACTTTGACAGAAGTGTTTTAATGCTTTGTTACTTCATAAATGAATGGTTGAATGAAAAAGCATTTATTCCATACTTAATATGTACCAAATACTAGAGATACAACTACAGAAACAAAAAGTCTTCCCCCAAGTAGTTTATAGTATAATCACTAGAGACAAACAGGGGGAAATGGTGGCCACGGAGATGCTCTAAAGCTATAGGAGAGTAGACTGACATACTTCTTCTAGCAACAGTGCTGAAGTTGATTTGATCACGATTCCAGAACTTGAAGCAAGGTAGAGAAAGTACATATAAAAACAGTAAGGCTATTGACAAGACTATCATGAAGATGGCCAGGGAGTAGACGTGAAGAAAAGCATGAACTAGGATCTGCCTAAAAGTAGTAGACCATGTGTGTATCAGTTCCTAATTTGGACAGTCGGGCTTCAATGCAGAAGTTCCAGATATAAAGAGAGAAAAACCTAGCAGGTGTCAGTTCTGGTTAAGATTGTGAAGAAGTAATTAGGGAGTGACCTCATCAGTAACATATTTCATAAAGGAATGGAGCCATTAAAAAAAAAATCCTTGAAAAAACATCAAGTGATAACATTATTTCTACCAAATTTATCTGGGATCCTATATATGTTTACAGTAGTATGTGGATTACTTGGGACAAATAATTAATTATGATATTTCATTTTATGACAGCAGTCACACATGTGTACTTCTGTTCAGAGTAGACTAATTGAAAATGCCCAACCTGGACCAGATGAAATCAGACCTAGTTGGTTTGCTCATCTTTAATTGGTTCTGTCAGTTGAGTGCTAGATTTTAAGCCATAAACATATTTCAATTTTCTCATGTTTTAAATTCTATCATTTTTAAGAATAGATATTACTCCAAAGAATTGTATAGAAGATATAGCTCTTAAAGAACAAATTTCAGTAACCATTAGAGTTATTGAAAAGGCTACTGCTGTGGGGCAAGTCAAATATTTTGTATCATTCAACCCCACAATGAAACAGTCAGTTTTATTAAAACTCAATAGAAAGTGTAGTCTAAAACAAAAAATAATGTCAAGAACTGAGAAACTTTTATGACAAAGCAGCCTAATTAATCCTCCAGAAATAAGCAAAGACCTTCACAGGGAACTGGCAACTGAAGAGATTGTTATTGATTCCTCTACATTGTATAGGGTGGGTTTCTTGAAGTTGGAATAGCAAGACCAGTAAAATATAAAAATAAAAAAATTAAGCTACTAAGAAATACTATGAAAATAAATTATTTTCATGGACAAAACAGTAAAAAGATTGAAATATTGAAGGTTGAATAAAGATAATTTTTATGGATGAAACTTACTTTTTCATTTAAAGCTATACAAAATCATATTAGAAGGCTAGATGATACAATAATATCTAGATATCATCAATTGTAAAACATGCACATGCACACACACACGTACTCCCCGCAAAAATTTTTTTCCCAAAAGGCAAATCTTGTCTCAATTGAGAGAATGATGACAAGTTTGTCAAGTCAAGTGAATAAGTACTTATTAAGTACCTACTATGTATTAGACAATATGGTTTTTGGTTTTTTTTTTTTTTTTTTTTTGCTTTTTGCTGAGGCAATTGGGGTTAAGTGACTTGCCCAGGGTCACGCAGCTAGGAAGTGTCTAAGATCAGATTTGAACTCAGGTCCTCCTGACTTCAGGGCTGGTGCTCTAACCACTGTGCCACCTAGCTGCCCCTAGACAATATGTTTTTACATAGTTTACAAAGAAACAATACCTGCTCATGCTTACAGGGAAATCAATGAGCAAACAACTATGTACATATTTTCTACATTTTAATTATAATCTTCATTATATAAATCAACATAATTTTTCCTAGTTAATTTATATACCACGTATCTTTTTTTTTTGCCTACATGCAGTCAGATAAGTATTTGGGCACTAGATAAATCTAGTGAGAATTGTTTCTGAATTCAGTAGTTTATAAACTTTATAAAGGGGAAGATGAAAAGTGTTACTCTTCAATGTAAATTCTGTCACCTTTCAAATAACTTTATTGATTTCAGTAAAGCAGTGAAGCATGATGGGAGATGATTATTATGGAAATACTCACACTCTTTTGGCCTCAAAGCCTAGCACGTAGTGCAGATGTCATTAAATCTCATGAGAACAAACATTCCCCCCTACTGTCTCACTCAAAGAGGAAAGCACCTTTTTGTGCCCTGGCTTTGATGGTGGGAGAGTAAGCACTCAAGTAGAAAATCAGCTGAATCACCACATTAGCCTCTGTCACTGTTGTTACTGCCTTGTGGGCTTTTTAAAGCTCAGTGCTGAGAAAATGAGCAATGAACCCAATAGAATACCTACAGGTTACAGGTTTTTTGTTCTCACTGCATATATATGGGATTTTCCTATGATTTGCTTTTTATCTTGGTTGTGCTTTTTAGAGCTGGCACTGTATTAAAGGTTAAGGATTATGTACCCAATTTTCATTCCCCCCAACTTAGACTGTCTCCAATTTAGAATCTAGTTGGGGGTGTATGATTATAAGATCTAATTTTTTTGCCATTCCAATATGTCTCTCTATCATAAACTACTATAATATATCCTAAACATACTTTTCCTGCTTCCTTTCCTCTCTATCCCTTAATTTTCTCAGAAACATGTACAAATCTAACAGGTGTATATATATAAACACATACACGTGTATGTGTGTGTGTGTGTGTGTGTGTGTAAGCATTAAGGTGACAAGCAAATGGAATAATTTGGGGGAAGGGGCCACTTATGATTTTTAGCTAGGCCCAGACTTAAACTCCAGCTCCTTAGTGAATTAATTAAAAACATCACCATATATTTACTAAACATCTATCGTGTTAAATCCTGGAGGGAAAAAAAATGGAAATTAACTGAGACATGGATCCTATCCTTAGGTATCTTACAATCCATTAGGAAACAAGCTATAATTAGCTCTAGTACAGATCTGAAGTTACTACTCAGGAAAAACACAAAGAGAATTTCATTCAGCAGTCATCTTGAATGTCAACATCAAAGGAGGCATCAAATAGGAAGAAAAAATGCTTAGACAAATGTTTGCCATTCCCACTTAACAAAATTAAGCATGTGTGTATGATTCTGTAGCAGATGATATCTTGCACAAAATCCAAGTAGAAGAATCTTTCCTGGGGCAGCTAGGTGGCACAGTGGTTAGAGCACCAGCCCTGAAGTCAGGAAGCCCTGAGTTCAAATGTGGTCTCAGACACTTCCTAGCTGTGTGACCCTGGGCAAGTCACTTAACCCCAATTGCCTCAGTAAAAAGCAAAAAAAAGAGGAAGAAGAAGAATCTTTACCTATTAACAGATTCTGTAGTTCCTATTTGCAGAAGATTGTGTGCTGATTGCATTGAGCCTATGAAGTCTTCTTATTGATATCTGTAATCAAAATAGGTATCTGCTTAGCCATCCATACTATGAAGAAAAGTGGGTGAAGAAAATATTTTGAAATAATATTAGGTAGGCACTACTGATGGACAATAAGCAGGGACCAAATTAGGAGGAGAGAATTAATCTGGATCACATTTCAGAAACTACATAGTTTATCCAATGATGCCGAGCAATTTAGTGCTACCAAGTTTATCTTTTTAATATCAGTATTCTTCTGGTGATTCTACATGACTGTATATTATGGAACATAACAGTCTCAAAGTATTCACAATTGCAAATAACCCAAAGGATATGATGTATGTAACATATAACCAATATAGACTTACTTACAAGAAAGGGTATAAAAGCCATCATCAAAATCATTCATGAAAAGAAAATTAAATGGATCAATCTTTTAACAAGAATGAGAAGTGTAGAAAATGAGTTTTCCATTGCTATATATCAAATATTAAAAGATCCAGAAAAAACAATCGAGCATTTTATATAGTTTATTTATAACTGTACAGAATAACCTAAACAAAAATCCCACAAGATGAGAGGGCATGGATTTGTTGCAGATTATTTTAGAGGAGGGCACAAACATACTGATGAGATCATTAATTGACAAAGCATCAAAGTTAAGGAAATGTTTCTGTTTCCTGGATCATAGAGAATAGTGAAAAGGAAGTAAATTAACACATAATTAATGAGGCACAACAAAGGAATAGTCACAAGTTCTGTATTACACACACACACACACACACCCACACACACACTCATAAAAAAATAGAAAGACTGACAAGAATTTGCATGGGATAAAAAGGTGGGGTGGTGGAGGTGAGGTTGAAATCAAGAATCCATAGAAGAATTCATCTCTAAACTTAAAATACACCTACTAAGAATTAAAAGTATGTCTCAGAAGTATGTCTGACTCTAGCAGAAATTTGCCTAGGAGACTCCAAGTAAATCATTTAATTTCTCTATGTGTAGAGTTTTTCATCTCTGTCTGATTACACAGACATATCTCGGGTGCTCTGAACTTGAACACAAGGTATTAGGGAAAATCAATTTATTATTACTAAAAATCATTATTACTTTTTTCCCCTGCCTGTTATAAAACTCTTAAGAGAATATGTTTTATACCTACAAAAAAATTGGTCATGATAAACCAATTGTTCTTAAGTACAACTATCGAATATGAGATTTATACAAGTGAATTATAACAAATGATCACAATAAATTCAAATTCAATTTAAGTTTCAAGTGTGATAAATTAAACATTTGTAGCTCTCTATGTAATTTCATGTGGCACCCAATTACACAAGGAATTTTAAGAAATAATTTTCTAAAATCAAGACATTACCTTACAAGCATTACAAGTCAAGTTACACTACACTTGAAGAGTTTTGTGGTTGATGGACAATTACTTTGCCATTTCCTTTAAAGACTTGTTCACTATGACAGAACCAATAGCTCATGTTTCTTTAAAAGTCTAAATCGGTAACAGATTTGATTCTGTTATCTATAGAAATGTAAACTGTGAGCCCCATAAAATAGAATTGTCTTGAAAAGATAACCTTTTTTTTCCCCCTGAGATTGGGTCTCCCTATTCTGCCTAGGCTGGAAGTACAACAATCTCTCATAGGCCTAATCTCACTATTACTCAGCATGTTAGCTTTGACCTGCTTTATTTCCATCCTGAGCCAGTTTGTCTCTCAGGCCTCCTGGTGGTCCCCTACTCTAGAATATTTACAAAAGTGATAGATTTAATGAGAACACTTAATTGCCTTTAAATCACTGCAGCCCAGAATTCCTAAACTCAAGCAATCAACCAACTTCATCAGTATAGAGATTATAGATTGTACCACCATGACTAGCAAATCACCCAATATTTAACCTTCCCTCTTTTTTTTTTAAATAAGCACTTATGTTCTCTCCCTTCCACTCCTCCCTACCCACCTTGTACTCCATTAAACAAAACCTCTTATAATAAACATAGTCAAGCAAAACAAATTATCACATTGGCCATGTCCTATAATATATGTTTCATTCTGTATTTTATATCTATTATCTCTAACAGGAGATAGTGTCATCTTCAGTATTCTGGAATTGTGATTCGTCATTTTCTTGATCTTAACTATAAAAGTCTCTTAAATTGCTTTTCTTTATAATGTTGATTCTGTAATTATTTTTCCATTTTCCTCTGAAACTTTCTGTTTTTTATTTCCGACATTCCTAACTAAATTTTTGTATGTGGACAGTTGATACTTAAAGATACCCTTTTTTACCTGCTAAGAAAAAACTCTTTAAATTGAAAAAAGAAAGATATATCAAGTGGTTAAAGTAAAATCACAGAATTGAATTTTGTTGAAGAATTATGGAAATTAGTACCTTTCTTATGGTCACAGTCCAAGGTGAAAGTTTTGACTCAGAGATGAGATTCTCCATCAAACACTTTATGTGATGACCTCTTGCAGTGAAGTATAAAAATTAATGTACCTTCAAAAGGTGAGGTGAGTGACTTTCCTTGAACATCCAAGATATTTGTAGAACTGAGGGATAAAGGTTAAGTAAAGGGAAAAAATAGAAGGGAGAAAATTCTACCTTGAAGAAAAACAATATCTGCGAAGTAAGTAGAACGAATAAAAGTAAAGGTCAAGCCTAAGAATAGAAAAAAAAAATGACAGAAAACTAAAAAAATTGATGATTGGAGAAGTCATTCATGCTATTTAAGGTGGTAAATCCTTAAGTGATAAAGGGGTCATTGGTAAAACTTGGAATTCTTTTCCCCAATACACAAATATTTATTGAGTGCTTATTATTCATTGTTGTAGCTATTGTGGAGGTATAAAAAAACATGGGTCCTGCTCCCAAAGATTTTATAATCTAGTTGAGGAAATTATATGTATTTGTATACATATATGTACATGTATATGTATGAATGGATGGATAGATACTTGTATATGCATATGTATATGAAAATTTAAGACACAATAGAAGAGTATAAAACTAGCAGAACAATTATTAAAGGGGTTAGCAGCTTTTGGAAAAGATACTTCCATAATTTGTAAAGATGTACCTTAAATGGTAGACGCCATCATTAGATTTTAGAGATCTTCATTTGAAAAACTAGATGCCCGTGAATAGATCAGCTGGCCCTAAGGCTCCTCACTGCCCAAGGAGCATGTAATGGCTTTTAATAAGAGGTTTTTTAGAAGATTGAGATCCCTGATCTTTTTGGCAGACTAATCAATTACTCAAAAAACATTATGTCTCCAATACATAAGCTCCTATGCTCAATAATTACAGGACATACCAAAAAAAAAAAAAAAAAAGCATAGGGCAGGGAATTTGCTTTCAAAAATTTCATCGTCAAATATGAAGAACAAATAATATAAAGCAGCACATATTTGGCAAATGAAAAGCATAAATAATAAGTACTATTGATAGAAGACAAAAATGAGGATGTTTGATATATAATAGCAAGAATTCTGAATTTGAGAGCAAAGAATTTGAGTATGTCCTACTTACCACTCCTTTTATGAATTTAGGCAAATCATTTATCTCTGGACCTCAAGTTTCATTATTATTAAAACAAAAAAGATAAAGAGTAGATGACCTCCAACATCCTCAGCTCTAAAGACTCTGATTAATTACTATGGATTTTAGAGTTGTTGAAGAAAGTAAAGCTTGAGATTGATCTTGAGAGATGAATTTGGATAGGGATTTCTTAGAGAATACAGCTAGTGACTTCTAAATTGCTCTATATCAGCAAAGTAATAATAGTAAAAATTGATTCTTGTTTCCAAGTCCATTCACTAGTAACAAAAAAACAACCAACGAAAATAAATTGACCTTCAACAATGAGAAAAGGCTATGTTTAATTTATTTTTAATTTTTAAAACTAGAAAAAAATGAAAACTCAGAGTATTTTTCATCTTTTTTTTTCAGTGAATTTAGAAAAAACTCCAGTGACCCTCCATAGTTTTTACAGTAATTTTTATGAATGGAAATCAAATGACTTTGAGTCCCTAGATGTTAGTTTTTCTGCCTTATATAACAAAATTAGATGCAATTTAGTAGGCAGTTTCCTAATTGTCAGAATATAGTTTATCAAAGCATATTTGTTTCACTAATAATGGTGCTTGGAAACATGAATCCCACTATTTTTTTTTTTAGCTTTTTGCATTTTCATTGCCTAACTTTACTTGCTGTGTAAAGAAATCAATACACAATTTAAAATATGCTTGATTTCCCCGAACTTGCAATATTTGAAAAATCAAGTAAATGTCTCTTGAGAAAAACTTAATTTTACTCTGATAAAAAACTGTTTTTCCTTTAGAAAAAAAAATTAAAATGTTTTTTCACATCACAAGATTAGACCATTTAGTTCTAATTAATTTTTATCTCTGATTCCATATAGAAAATCATTGCAGCTCTGCAAAATAACCACAAAAAGATAGAACTTTTTTTATATGTTATATCAAAACATTGGAAGGCCTTAGCTATGCAGACAACTGCAATCTTGTGCTATTTAATTTCCAAAACAAAATAACATGTTTATGAATACAAACCAAAGCAAAATTTTAAGGGAAATTGAGCAGTTACAAATCAGAAGCAAAAACCTTTGTAATAAGAAAGAGTAAATATTTTGCTTTTTGTCCCCCATTCAATTAAGAAGAAATGGGCATATACTTTAATTTGGATTTTTCTCAGTATTTTATTATCAGAAATGTTAAAAAGAAACTTTCTGTGATATTCTGTCCCAATTTTACAGCGTCATTACTTTAAAAAGAATGATTGTTGATAGTCTTTTGGTTCTCATTTAGGTTCATTCTCTACCTGGATGGGTTACACCTAATCTTTCTCTATAGCTATTTATCTGCAAAATGCAAAAAGAAGAGACTATACCTACTTTACAGGAATAGTATTAAATCTTCAGAGTTTACTGTTGGAGCTTAATAGATATAATAATTATATAATAATAATAATTACCTGAATTGTTTGATCCTATCACAAATACCATTCTATTATAAACTCACTCAACAATGTAGCCTCCAATAAAGAGTGGGCCATCAGAGAAAGTTTGAAAATACGCTTGAAAATATAATTGAGAACAGAAGAAAGAAAGGTATAATCTTCTCTATCTTTAGAAAAAGAAAAATCCTTCAGTTTCTGTCTTTCAAATGCTAGAGCTGAACTATATTAACCTTACTCTTAATAAAGATGAATACAAAGATGATTTTATGAACATAAAATGATAGTGGTACTAAAAATGCATTCTTCTGGGGACTTGTAACAACTGAATAGCATGAAGTAGGTAGATTGAACACAAAAACACAAAAGAATTTCAGTACCAATAACTAGTAAAATTTATAGTTGCAAAGAAGCATAACAGATCAGTGTAATGTCAGCAGTGAGAAATTTTAATGAGTAAATATAATCACACAGTGAATGATGTAATGAACTATTTGAACTCAATCACATGAATTTTCTGGAGAAAATATTTCTATAATCACCAGAATTGGGGAGAAGAGAAAGAGGGATAGAGGAGGATAAATATTAGAAATGGTTTTTGCTTAGGTGTTAGCTTATATTTTGAAGCTAGGCAACACAATTCTTGGCTCCTGGAGTTGTGTCAATTCACAATGAGTATCCAAAAGGTTTTTGTTTTTTTTTTTTAATCAAAAAAGACACTGTTCTAGCCCTGAACAGTGATTATGACAAATAAAAATACCAAAAGATAGGGAAAGGTGGGAGCATGTTTAAACAGGAGCATGATAGCAGAGAGAAAGCTCCGAGTTTTTGTCACCTTCAGAAAGATCATTTTTAAAAATAATTTAACTGATAGTTTTAGAAGTCTATCTTAAAAGAAGCTTCACTTAGGGGCAGCTAGGTGGTGCCGTGGTTAGAGCACCAGCCCTGAAGTCAGGAGGACCTGAGTTCAAATCTGGTCTCAGACACTTCCTAGCTGTGTGACCCTGGGCAAGTCACTTAACCCCAATTGCCTCAGCAAAAAGAAAAAAAAAAAAAAGAAGAAGAAGAAGCTTCACTTAACCGAAGATTTGAAAGGAGGGTGGCAGAAGCTGGACACATGAAAAGTGACAGTTCAAGGCATATGAGGCAATAAGAAAGAATTTACAGAAATGGATACAACTCTGATAAAAGATATACATGGCCAGTACAGATATACATGACCAGTACAGCCCAGGTAGATAAGAAATGGGAAGAAATGAGAGATTAAGCAAGTGTTGTGAAAGGGATAGAAGGTGAAAATCTGGCATTTAAGAGGCTCATGTGTTCACTGCTAATCATGACTCTAATCTTATTCCCTTTTTTAAAGGAGTAGGTGAAAGACGCAAGTCTACTGATGAAAAAGTTTGAGATATTTTTGTTTTGTTTAATTTCTTCTCATAGCCAGGTGATCTCGCCTCTATGTATCTCCACTTGGAGAAAATGTGATATTGTCCTAATCAGATGGATATTAAATTTTACTTCAACCAGACTTTAGTTGCAGCATTTTTCTTTCTTATATCAAAAGTAACTTATTTATTTCAAGCTAAGGAACTTTCAAGCATTAAAAACAGGATGATTAAAAAGTTCTAGACCTTCATACATTGAAAATTATCAAAGTATTAAAATTTGTGAGCATTAAATACATTCTTAAGACAATAAAGATTCATTTTGAATCTTTTCCTCCTTGCCTTTTTACTCACTTCTTTTCCCATATTTGAACTCAGATTTGTACTATTGAGAGTTATAGGTGAGTTTGACCCATTATCAAAAAATAGCCTTTTAGTATTTTTAGCAATATTCTTTATTCAGGGATTAGTTTTCTCCATATTGCTTGTTAAACACTTCAATAATAGATTCAGGTGATAAACTCATCATTGCTTTTGATTTTTTTTTATCAACCTGCTTCCTTTTGTTTCTATTCTAGTTTAGTTAATTAAGAATATATAGGTCACTGATGTACTAATAAAAATCTTTTCTAGTTTAGACAATTGAGGTCTTTGTGTACCCTATGTCCAAAGGACAATAAATTATCTGGATGCTTAAGGAATGTAGTGTTCTTATTAAATCCTATCATTTGGGCACAAATATGAGCATATCCACAAATGTTCCAAACGTTCCTTTTTGCATTGTTAGTTGAAACTTGGGACACATTTTCCCATAGACCAATATTTTATCTGGTGATTAGGTTAATAGGTTGGCCCAAAATAATTCTTGGGCTAGCCTGGAAACTGATTTCCATGTGTACCATTATTTCTCTGGGAATATGTATCTTATGGCATAGAATAAGAAGGAACTTTGGCAACTATAGGAACATGTTCACCATAATCAGAACAGTCTATGAGGAAGGGAACCAGGTGTCACTATGGAGCAGCCCACTACTGGTATACAGTCGAGCAATAAGCATTTACTAAGTACCTACTTATGTACCAGGCATTGTGCTAAATGCTGTGGGTACAAAGAAATCCAAAAGATAGTACTTGCCCTCAAGGAGCTCAAAATCTAAGGCAGGAGACAGCATGAAAACAAATAAGTACAAACAAGATATATATACAGATGAATAAGAAAAGAGAAAAGCACTAAAATTAAGAGGAATAGGGAAAGGCATCTTGTAGAAAATGAATTTTTGTTGAGATTGAGGGAAGCCAAAAGATAGAATTGAGGAGGAAGAATGTTCCAAGCATGGGCAACAGCCAGAAAAAAAATGCCCATAGTGGAGAGATAGAGGAGTGTCTTGTTTGTGGAACAGCCAGGAAACCAATATAATTGGATCAGAGAATGTGAAGAAATGTGTGAAGTTAGGTGTAAGAAGAAATGGGAGAAGGGAAATGAGGAGCTACCTTATGAATAGCTTCCAAAAAGGATTTTAAATTTAATTCTAGAAGTGATAGGGAGCCAATGGAAATTATTGAGTATGGAAGCGACATAGTTGGCCTGGCTCTTTGAATGTACATCATGAAGATACAAGTGTATTAGAGGAAATGGTCTATTTATTATACTCTACGAGTAGCTTAACTGGCAAGGGAAGAACAAATTGTTCATATGTACAGATCATTCCGAATTTAATAGCTCACATGTGAAAAAAACTTACAATAAATTACATTTAACATTATACCAATCACAACATAATTTTTCTTTGATTTAGAAGGAACTTCATAATCCTATAGTGTGCTCTTTAATTCAAAATATTCTTCAAAGAAATGGTTATGAACATAATTTGTCATTGAATTGTAGGTCTTCTGATGTGCCACTTCATGGAAAATTCTTAGCAAATTAATTAGATGCTAGGTAATGGTACATTTGTAATATTGAGTAACAACAGGAATGTAAGGAGACACAATCACTTTTACAAGGCAATAGGGGACATTGAGTGGGCAGCAGGCTTAATAAAGTAAATTTAGTGGTCTAAAAAAAAGTGTATGTTTTAAATGTATAGTGGGCACTGGGAAAAACTGTATCCAATATTGTAGGTTACTTCTGTTACTAACAATGATAATAAGTAATAATATCTTCTCATACGAAATCTAAGACTTGTGTCAATGGTTCTAATGACTAGATCACACTATTTCCTTTCAAAGCATTTGTTAGGTATAACTGTTTACATATTATTCCATTAACAAGCTTACAAAAGAGTCCCAGATTAAAACTTCTTTTGAAGGAATTAGATAAAATCTCTTTAATCTTTCTGCTATGTAGATGTACATATAATCTTTAAATTGACCCAGATATTTTTTATGTTTCTCTTCCTCTGGATCCCACTTAAATAAACATGTTATTCAACAACACAGTCATCATTTCTCTCTCCTCACAAGGATATTGTCTCAAACCTTTATAGACCATTATATTTCTTGCAGTAAAGATTTTCAAGTAACTTGTTAGTTTATGAAGGAAACTGTAGGGTACCAAGACATGGTGCATTATTTTAGCATCCCATAGGAAGAAGGAATTTTCATCCTGGCAAATATCACATTGACTCAGTCTAGAAGCAATGCTGAGTTTGGAATTGTAGACTAGGGTTGGGATCTTGTCACTCTGCCACTTAATGCCTGGGTGATTTTAGCAGTTCATCCCTCTATTTCTCAGTTTCCTCATCTGTAAAATGAGAAAATTGAACTAGATGTCTATAAAGGCCCTTTCAGGTCTAAATTTATAATTTTTTTATCTTTGATTAATGACCTAGGTTTAAGTCTCGTCTCTCTCTGTTACTTAAGAGCCAAAAAAGTCCCTTCTGAGTGATTTGAATTAACTGATCTCTATAACCCTTTTCCCCTCTGACACTCTCTAACTTGCTTGGAATTTCAGCCTGAATAGTTGTAACTATGGATCAAAATAAGTACCCAATACTCCCCAGTTGGAATTAGAATCAGCAAGAAGTTCATAATCCCAAATCAGCAGAGTCAATCTGGAACCAAACTGGTCTCCAGAAATTTCTTTAAAATCACAAACACCTAAATATTCACACAGAACCTAAGTGGTACATACCAGAAAGTAGGTTTACAGGTGTTGTTCCTAGGTATACTCTGGAGTTGGTGTATACTTCCCTGAGAAAGCATTAAAATGTTGCAGAATCTTTGGTCCATACAAATATATACATACACATGGATAGAATGTTGGACTTGAAATGAGAATGTTATGGATTTAAAGCCTCTAAAACTTGCTAACCTCATCAGTCAATGGGAGTATGAAAAGGGAGAAGTAAAATTTAAGGGTTTCAAATCAGTCATATTGCTCAAAGGATAGTTTTGAGTCTTAATTGAGATAATATATGTAAATTTATTTTTAAATGTTAAAGTTATTTTAATTTTTAAGAAAAAGATTAGAATGATTTTACACAATTAAAAGATCCTTGTAGATGAATCTTTTCTTTTTGTACTTACATTAGTATTTTGTTTAGGCTCCATTCTCTGGTCCTTTTTGGTGGTCTTCCTCTTTTTTAAATTGGAATCCATGTGGTCTCTTATACAGATACCACAGCTTTAGGGGGAACAGCCATTTTTAGACCAAAAAATGCTTCACCAAACAATTTTCCTTTCTTACAAGAGACAGCCTCTGAAAGGAAACAAAACTTTGGTTGTTTAAATGTTCCCTCTTATCTCCTCTTCAGAGAGATGCTGGTCCTTTTCCAAGCTAAGGCAGTGCCAAAGGACTAGCAGGCACTCCTGTTACAAATGAAAGTTCCCTGTGGCTTAATGCCTGCAGGGAGCTGAAGACCACTGCGCTTTTGACTCTGAAAAAATCAAAAACATGAAAGAAATCTCAGAGTTTGTTTTTCTTTTTAATCCAAGCTATCAAATGTCCCCCTTATGCTCTCTGCCTATCCCCTGTCCAAGAATATATGCATATTCTCCTTTTGTTATGTTTAATGTATATTTCAAGGTTTGAATTATGGTATAACAACTCATCTAGTTTCACAGAGAGAAATCCGATTTCGTCCTGCCTAACACGTAAGGTGTGAATAATTGCAGTGTAATTCACACCTTGTCCTGCCTTATTACTCAATTTAGGATTCTAATTTACAATGTAATACATTATAATATAGCAGGAAATAGTAGTACATGGCATTACAATATCCTCCTATAGAACATGAGGGGTCAATCATAAAAATTATCCTGAAAAGTAGGACAAATGATATAATGTGTACTGTTTTGTAAAAATCAGACTAGGTTATAAATTACATTACATCTGAATATCACATTAGCATCACAAATTGAACATGTTCAAAATGAAAGCATGCTACTACTATCTTCACAGTCACCTAGGTTCATAATCTTGAGTCATCCTTGATTCTTCCCTCTCCCTCACATCCTATATTATTCATTCATACATTAAGCAAGCAGTTATGTCTTCCATCTACTGAGCACTGTGCTAGGCATTAGAGATACAAAAAACAAAAACAAAAAACACTCCCTGGTCCCAAGGACCTTTCATGCTATTGAGTGAAATAATGTGTACATAGAAATTAAATTAAAAATAAATAAAAAATAATTCCTAGGGGATGGAGAGAATTGTAACTTTGAGGATCCACATTGGTTTCCTATAGGAGTTGGCACATTAGCTGAGCTTTTAAGAAAGCTAAAAATTCTAAGAGGTAAAGATGAAAAAGATTTCATGCTAGCCTATGCAGAAGCACTGAGGTAGACAGTAGAATGTCACATTTAGGAAACAATAAGTTTGACAGCAATCAAATTAGAATGTAGAATATATGAAATAAAGTATATTAACGCTGGAAAATGAGGTTAGACAGGCTGATTTCAAAAAAGCTTAGAAAGACTTACTGAACTGATGCTGAATGAAGCAAGCAGAACCAGGAAAACATTGCACACAACAACAAGATTGTGTAATGATTAATTATGATAGAATTTAGCAATTTGGTGATCCAAGGCATTTCCAATAAACTTTGGGTGAAAAATGCCATCTACAACCAGAAAGAGAATTATGAAGACTAAATGTAGATTGAAGACTACTATTTTCATCTTTCTTCTGTTTGTTTTTTCTTTCTTATCTTTCCCTTTTGTCCTGATTTTTCTCTCCCAACTTAAGAACTCATAAGGAAATATGTTTAAAAAAAAGAAAATATATGTATAACCTAAAAAAATTAAAAGAAATAAAAAGAAAATGTGTAAAAAAAAAAAAGGAATGTACATGTATAACCTTAAAAAGAATTAAAATGTACGTGTATAATCTAAAAAAGGAAAAAGAAAAAGAAAGTAAGGGTCCATCCAGATTGTGAATTATTTTTATTTTTTTAATTTTTTTAAAATTTTTTTTTATTTTATTTTATTTTTAATTTATTTATTTATTCACTGCTGAGGCAATTGGGGTTAAGTGACTTGCCCAGGGCCACACAGCCAGGAAGTGTTAAGTGTCTGAGATCAAATTTGAACTCAGGTCCTCCTGACTTCAGGGCTGGTGCTCTATCCACTGCGCCACCTAGCTGCCCTGTGAATTTTTTTTTTTCCAAAAATGACCCAGTATTTAATCAGAGAAGCAAGAGGGAGCTACTAGTGTTTATTGGACAAGAAAGAGATATAGTCAGAACTTTACTGTAGGAATATCAATTTAGCAACTATATGGAAAATATACTAGAGAAGAGAATCTACTTCAGAAAGACCACTTAGGGAGTTATTGCAATTGAGTGAGAGATGATAAGGGTGATAACCACATGGGTGAAAAGAAAGGAACTGATATGAAATATATTATGGAAGGTCAATTAGCAAAATTTGGCAGCTGATTAGATAAAGAAAGTGAGGAGTCCAGAATAATGCTAAAGTTATAAATCTAGGTATGGAAGTAATATGATGCTGTCCATAGAAATAGAGAATTTAGTATAATTTTGTGGGGCAGAGAGGTAAAATAATTGTTTTAAACATGTTGAATCTGAGGTGGTAATGAGACATTCATTTGGCAATGTCCAACAATTTCTGTTGCAGGTCTAAAGTTTTGGAGAGAGTAGAATTAGATTTATATAGATCAGAGAGTCATCTGCCTTTAGGTAATAATTAAATCCATGGAATCTGATGGAAATAATCAAGAAAAAGAATAAGGAGAGAGCTCTGATTTAAATGCATACATAAGAAGCAATATAAGGATAATGATTCCATAAAGGAGGCCAGGAGAGAAACAAGAAAGAATGTTATCATAAAAACCTAGTAGGAAATAGACAAATGCTTTTTTAAAAAACATTGAGAAAAATAAAAATTGAGGAAAAGACATCAAATTCCACAACTGAGTTCATTAGTAGCATTGGATAAAGAATTTTCAGGTAAGTAGTAAGGTTAGAAGTCGAATTGCAAGGGCTTAAGAAAAGAGTGTTCCAATTGATAAATGGTCAAAGAATATGAACAGACAATTTTCAGATGATGAAATTAAAACTATTTCTAATCATATGAAAAGGTGCTCCAAATCACTACTGATCAGAGAAATGCAAATTAAGACAACTCTGAGGTACCACTACACACCTTTCAGATTGGCTAAAATGACAGGAAATGATGACAAATGTTGGAGGGGATGTGGGAAAACTGGGACACTGATACATTGTTGGTGGAACTGAACGGATTCAACCATTCTGGAGAGCAATTTGGAGCTATGCTCAAAAAGTTATCAAACTGTGCATACCCTTTGACCCAGCAGTGTTTCTACTGGGCTTGTATTCCAAAGAGATCTTAGAGGAAGGAAAGAGACCCACATGTGCAAAAATGTTTGTGGCAGCCCTTTTTGTAGTGGCTAGAAACTGGAAACTGAATGGATGCCCATCAATTGGAGAATGGCTGAATAAATTATGGTATATGAATATCGTGGAATATTATTGTACTGTAAGAAACAACCAGCAGGATGATTTCAGAGAAGCCTGGAGAGACTTGCATGAACTGATGCTGAGTGAAATCAGCAGAATCAGGAGATCATTATACATGACAACAAGACTATATGATGATCAATTCTGAAGGACATGGTTCTCTTCAATAATGAGATGTTTCAAACCATTTCCATTTGTTCAGTGATGAAGAAAGCCATATATACCCAGAGAGAGGGATCTGAATGTGGTCCACAACTTAACATTTTTATGCTCTCTATTGATGTTTGCTTGCATTATGTTTCCCTTCTCAGATTTTTTTTTCTTGTAGATCCGATTTTTCTTGTACAGCAAGATAACTGTATAAATATATATACACATATTTGATTTGTCAAGTATTTTAACATAATTAACATGTATTAGATTTCCTGACATGTAGGGGAGGGGGTGGGGGGAAGGGGGAAAAATTTGTAACAGAAAGTTTTGCAAGGGTCAGTGTTGAAAAATTACCCATACATACCCATACATACATATCCATACATTTTGCAAATAAAAAGCTTTAATAAAATTTTTAAAAAGAAAAATAATAATAATAAAATTATCCATGCATATGTTTTGGAAATAAAAAGCTTTAATAAAAAAGAAAAAGAAAAGAGCGTAAAACGACAAATTGGAGACAGTGGGTATAACTGATAGTTTTTTTTCCCCTGGGTTTTAGTTGTGGAAGAGAGAAGGATACAGAACTGTAGATTGCCAAATTCTATTGTTTCTACCTCTGTTATGTCACTCATCCATTACCTTATGTCTGCTCAAAAAAAAAAGTCACTCTGATTCAAGGGTTTATTACTTCTTACTTGGATTGAATTAATGGTTTCTTTAGAAGTCTTCCTAATTCCATTCTTCCTGACTGTCCAGTTTATACTTCACACAGAATACACCTCTTCCTAAAACATAAATCTGACCATGTCACTCTTCTACTCAAAAATTTTTAGTGATTCCCGAACTCCTTAGACTAAAATTCAAAGCTCTCCACGATTGTGTATTCCTGTACAATCTTTAACATTGTTTCACATTTCTGACTTTCATATATTCTAAATTTTAGCCAAATTGGACAACTTGAATTGTGCATTTCATTTGCCTTTGTAAGTTCATTGAAGTATTTCCCACCTTGCTCAATACTGCTTCTCTGTAGTCTTATCTTCGTTCAAGATTTAGCTCACATAGCACCTCTTATGTTCATAAAAGCTTACCCTTTTTCTGCCACTCCCCCAAATTGTTAATATATTCTTCCTTCTCAAATTACCTTATATTATACTTATCCTCATATATGTTGTAATGAGAAAAGGAGGGAGGGAGGGTGGAAGAAGGAAGGGAGGAAGGAAGAGAAAAAGGAAGAAACAAAGAAAAGAAAGGAGGGAAGGAGGGAGGAAGGAAGGAAGGGAGAAAGAAAAAAGAGAGGAGGAAGGGAAAGAGGGAGGCAACATAGAAGAGAGGGAGGCAAGATAAATGAAACAATTTTTAAAACAGAAGCAAGAAAAAAATTAGACTCTTCATATATGTATAGTATATAACCAGGTCAATAATGATGCTACCATGTTAAGTGCATATGTGTGTGTAGTTTAATATATTTATACATATGTATTCCCAAGAAAAGCTATATGTAAGATTTGCTGTTTCATATACCATCTCTATTTATATATGAAAATGCTCATTTCTAAAAATGTTTGTCATATTAAAAAGTTGTTTATAAAATAATATAAATAAGGAGGAAACAAAATATTTTGCTTTGGGAAATAGATCTAACATCTAGAATGATGTATTTATATCTGTACTATTATGTGTGTATGTATTCGTATAAGCATTAAGAGAGAACTACAGTAATTACTTGGTTGGGTCTTATGCAAATGAATGGCTGAAGATAAGGGTTTGAAGAAAGGGCTTGCCTTAGGGCAATGCTGTCAAACTCAAGTAGAAACCTATCCCTTTGGTCTGTATTGATTTAGAAAACCACAGATTTATGTTATATATATATATATATATATGTATATATATATATATATATTTCAGATTGACACTTCTGCCCTAGGGGCAGGTTAATTGTTTCTGATGACCTTTTTCATAGATAGCTGAGCTAGTAAAATTTCAGATTCTTTCTTTTATATCTGAAAGGTCTTACATTTCAATATCTGTCTTTTTGTCCTTCTAACTTTCAACTTTGATAAAGTCCACTGAGGTTATACTATCATAATAGTGAGTATGAAAGGCAGTATATTGTAGCAGATAACCAATTTTGGAGTCAAGAACTAAGTTCAATTTAATCTCTGACATATATCGTCAATGTGAACTCCTTGGCAAATCAATTAATTTCTGAGTGTCCCAAGATACTTTCTAAGAACATATAAACTACAGAGCAAGTCCCAACCTGCATTAGTAGAGTGGTTTCCTCATTGGAAGTTCCCTATAGCAATAAAATCAAAAATCTTATTTCCTTGCATCACCACCACCCAAAAAAAAAAATATATATATATATATACACATTTAGTCAGATATTCCATAAACTTATAGAGCTTTTTAAGAAGAGTATTCTTTATTTAGCTTAAGAATTGCTGTGATTTTTTTTAACAACTATATAAGTAGAGTATAAGGCAAATTATCCTACTACTTAAATTTAATGAATTATTACTACTTAGCATTTATACAGTATTTTGACAAGTATTCCATAGTCACTCTTAGTTGTCATAGTTTTACTCACCTAATGATAAAAATACTTCTTTTAGTTTCTTTTATTAAGGTATCCACAGAATCAATTGACACTATATATGTTGGCATCTTCCATCCATTGTTGACATTTACTAAGGATCTATGTCTAGAGGACTCTATTAGTAATGTGAAGAAATACAAACAATTTAGAAATAATTTTTCCCCATGTACTTTATGACATATAGCCTCAAAATGAGGGCCACAAATGTGTAGTAAATATAATGAAAAACAGAAAGTTTTAAGAAAATTTCATAGAAAATGTTATTCAAAGTCCAAGGAAGAAAAAAATATCTAACTAATAGATCAAATTATGTTATGAAGTAAGTAGCATTTGAGCTAGGTCTTGACTCTCAGAAGGCATCTACAATGGCAATCATTAGTTATGAAAGCTTTCTTTACATTGTGAAAATGCTTTCTTTACTTTGTGCCCATATATCCTGTAACTTAGAAGTAAGACCCACATAGCTAGTCTGTTTAAATATAAATAAAATTCTAAATGCAGCTAGGTGGCACAGTGGATAGAGCATCAGCCTTGAAGTCAGGAGGACCTGAGTTCAAATGTGGCCCCAGACACTTAACACTTCCTAACTGCATGACCCTGGGCAAGTCACTTAACCCCAGTTGCCTCAGCAAAAAAGCCAAAAAATTAAATATATATATATATATATATATGTATGTATATATACACACACACACGTGTGTGTGTGTGTATAAATAAATAAAATTCTAAAGCCTACCTTTAGAGGACTAATAATGACTGTGCCTCCTGTTGATAGGTTCAGGTACAGGATGAACCATACATTTTCAGATCCATCCAATGTGTTGCTTTGTTTGACTTAGCCACATTAATTTGTTATAATTAAGTGTTTATGAAATGACAGTGGTATTAATAAAGAAAAGAAAAGAAAGAACATCAATAAAACATTTTAAAAGGAGAAAAGTCACACTTTAAAATTATTATCAAACACATACACAAAATATGCCAGTTGAAAGTAGTCTTTGATATATAATTCTAGCCACTGAGTCATGTATTGCTGATAAATGCTAAACTTTTACAGCTTATAGTAACATGCTACATTTTTTATTAATCACTTACATAACCTACATTGATCATTGACTCCAGGCTTCAAAAGATTGACGTTTCTGTAGTTTTTCATGGCAGTGACCTTGTCCTGAATTGTCATTATAAACCTCTCCATTTCCACATCAAGATAATGACAGTGACCATGACCATGACAGTGATGATGATGATGATGATGATGATGATGATGATGATGATGATGATACAAATTTGGAGTGTTTGTGCCCATGATCATCTTAAATATTTGATTGGCATCTAGAACAATACCTAAAATGTTAATACTCCATAAGCACTGATCAATTATTGTAGTTTGTGAATTGTTTTCATCTTTATTCAATGTCTATGTTCTTTCCTAGAAATTTGATCATAATAATTGAGTATTTTAAGTGCATTTAAATTTTTTAAGAATCTCACTTTTTATTAGCATTTCATTAAACAAAGCAATATTAACAATTTTTATCTTTTTTGTATTTACTTCTAGCTGGGCAACTCAGCCAGTCAGCGCATTTATCTCTTCAGTTGCCTTATAATGTACTGGGTCTAGGTCGAAGTGCAAATTTTCTTGATCACCTTTATGTTGGCATTCCTCGTCCATTAGGAGAAAAGGTAAGTTGAGTTTATTTTGCTGCCCACAGTCACCTATACTTTGTTTATAAAAATAATCTGATTTTTTAAAAAATTACTCTACTTTTAAACATAAATTGAAATGACTAGTTGAGAGTATACTATGTAATCATAATACCTTGAGCACACAATCACTAAAGAATAAAGATAGCATTTAGTGAGATCAAAAACAATCCCTCCCTAAGAAAGTTGGAATAACTTTTTGCCAAGAATTGCCATAAGGAATAATTGCCTTGGTTTTTACTTAATATAAAGGCATAAACTTCCTAGTAGACTAATAATATACTCATGATTTGGTCCAAATATAAATGTATACTTTCGGTTCAATTTAACAAAAAAAAAAAATTTATTCAGCATTTATTGGTATAAGGCAAAGGTGACAGATGTAACACATTTCAGTGAGAACCAGATTAAAATTATTTTGGAAATACTTAAATAAAAATACAGTAAAACATAGGTAATAATAATATGTGGTTTTCTATGCAGCCTGCAGGAATCCTTAAGTACCTTTTAATGACCTTCTTTGGATATGACTTAGACAATGCTATTGTAAGGTACTATGCCATTCTACCTGTCAAACAAATTGAGTTTTAGAGTATTCTTTTCATTGAATTAGAATGGAATTGTTTTATTCTATTATCTGAAAGTTTAAAATGTCTTAAATTCTTTTTCTAGGCTATACGAAAACAAGAGTGGACTGCAATCATCCCTAACTCCCAACTCATCGTCATTCCATATCCACACAATATTCCTCGGAGGTAATGTCAGTACTTGAACTAAACTTGGTAAAATGATACTGTCAACTGTGCAAATCAGAGATGCAGTTACATCTCAGAGAAAACCTCTCTAGCTCCTGCTGTGCTCCAGTATGAGTGCTATTACTTAATTTCTTTAAAGGAAACCTTAAAAGACTAAGCATGCCTACAGAAAAGGTCTCTGACACTTTTTATGAGGAACAAATTAAATTCTATTAGAAAAACAGCAGGCTAACCAATTTGAAATTTATGCATGTATTAAGTAAATTGTTCTTCATTTAACACTGTATATTCTAGAATTTCAGAGTAATAACAGTTTAATAGAAATGGTTTTCTAATATTCTCTGCTGTTTATTTGTATTTGATTTGCATTGGATTGAACTATTTATTTTTCAGTCCTAAATGGTTATCATTTTCTTTCCTTTAACTTACCATGTTAATTGTAATCTCTTTTTAAAGTATAAAATAATAAAATTATTCATTTGAGTTTTAAAATTTTTTGTGAAAAATAAAGTGTGTATATTAGCCAAGTCTCATATCATGAGAATATACACAGGCTGTTTTTTCTCCACTTCTTCTATAATGAATCTAGAGCTATGTAGACATAGTGAATCCTACATATTCTACCACTCATACATCCTGATCATAGCCATAGTGGTATTTTCTTTTCACATGAAGGTATGATTTCATAAAACTATGTGGAGAATGTCTATTATAGGAAAGTTCTACACCTCAGAATTTTAGAGTGCTAAGAGCTAAGATATGTCAGAAGTGTGATTGTAACCTAGGCCTTAGAAAGGCTTCCTCTATATATATCTATCTATCTATTTATTTACTAATTTTAAATTAGATTGAATTAAATTAAAGAAACAGGAGGCTTTTTGGTTATTGATTTGTCTGCTTTAATACAGTATTAAACTAGGAATAGGAGCCTGCTGGTCTTGAAGTCAGGAAGTTCTGAGTTCAAATACTGTCTCAGGCAATTATTAGCTTTGTGAGCTAATATTTAAAAAAACTTTTACTCAGCACTTATTAGTGTATGGCAAAGTTGTCAAATGTGTTACATTTCAATGAGAACCAGATTAAAATGTATTTTGAAAATACTTAAACAAAAATACAATAAAACATAGATAATGTTAATCTGTGGTTGTCTAAGTCAATATGCAGCCTACAGGGATTCTTGAGTACTCTTTAGTGACTTTTTTTGGTTTTGACTTGGACCTATTAGTAATTCTAAGATATTATACCATTCTACTTGTCAAACAAATTATATGAGTTTTAGAGTACTTTTTAACTGAATTAGAATTGTTTTATTCTATTATCTAAAAGTTTAAACTGATTGAAATTAAGTTTTGAAAAATGCTGTAAGCTAAAGAGAGACAAGAAGAGAGAGAAAAAGGGAGAGAGAGAAAAAGAATGAGAAGACACACACAGAGAGACAGAGAGAGTTGTTATTTAATCATGTCTGATTCTTCATAACCTCATAAACCATACTATCTATGGAGTCCAAGCTCAGCATTCTATCCACTGAGCTGTTCAATTGCCTGAAAGAGATATATAAAAATATATGTATATATGTACATATACTCTATAATTGATTACATATAATATAAATGTATTATATATATATATAGTTGATTATAATAATAGAGTGAGAAAGAATATATACTATTTTGAAAACCTTAAAACATCATATAAATACTAGCTGGTAGAAGTTATGGTGTTATCATTATTAGTAGTACTATAATCAAGAAATAGATATGGCTAAAGATTTTGGTTTGGGTTTGAGAGGCAGAGAAGAGAATAGTATAGGCTTACTATGTGAACTATAGTTTTTTAATACAATGGCATATTAATAATTGATTTTCTTTTCTTAAGATAGATTTTTTTCCTTCTGCCTACTTAGTCCAGTAAGAGAAATATATAATTCAGCTGAATCAAAATGGAGCTAGGAACAAAAAAAAGATCCCTTGTCCATTTTCATAAATTAGGTAATTTGAGGAATTAACTTGGTATAATTAATAATACTTACTTTCTTCAGGTTCTTCACTGGATTTTTACTTCCATTTCTATTAAATCTTTTTCTACCACAAACCTCTAAATATTTTTATCATCTTACTGTTTCAGAATAAATTATCTCTTCAAATTTATGTACATAATAAAACACACATTGATTTCAGGTTTCAGTATATTTTGAGATATATTGACTAGTGGCTAACCTTACTGGTCAATAAATTTTAATTATGGTCCTCTGAGAAGTCAATATCTACTTGCTATTCATCAGAATGATCTTAACTTTATTAAACTTTTTAAATGAATATATAACTGTTCTCAAAGAGAACAGAAAGTTCTCTTTCTATATATTGGTCCCTGCAGCATTGGTTATAAACTATGAGCTGTGCTTCATCGCTCTGCATGTTAAACTAGGTTGTATAGAGTGGACTTTTTAATGATCCTCTAGGTCTTGGGTTTTGCAATATTTTTTGTGATTGGTTTTAAAGTAAATCCAAGGTATGTTTCCTACCTCATTTTGACAGAAATCAATGAAATAAGATGATAAATAAATGTAAACACCAACAAAATGCTTGATAGCATTTCATGAAGTAAATGTATTTTAGAAGCTTTTCATATCTGATTATTTTAAAAGGTAATCATACAGTTTCATATATATATGTAGATATTTATTGATCAACAAAACATTACACTAATGTCAGTCACATAGTATCTAAGTTTTAAGTCATTCAACTTTAGATTTAGCATTCAAAGAATTTAATTCAGTACTGAAATTATTAAGTAAAGTACATTTGTTTAAATGAAGATTTAGCAAATAATTCTTTATAACCAACTATGTCTTTATGGTTACTCAGTTAATACAATGGGTGTCTTGTTTATTCAGTATATTTTATCCTATAGTAAAGTATTTAGGCTTAAAGTTTCTCCTCACAAGTGGTCTTCAATACATATGTTAAAATAATATAAGATTCCTTAATTCTCTAATTATTAACTTTTGGCAAGATGCAAGACAGGGAGAGTGAGTGTGTGTGTGTGTGTGTGTGTGTGTGTGTGTGTGTGTGTGTGTGTG